>JAJGRX010000838.1:1800000-2299232 GCA_025461125.1 Carex kokanica | reverse complement strand
CATGTAGGTTGTTCCTCTGATTTGTTTATCAATTGCACTCTTAATTTCTTCCCATTAATTAAGGTGCAGTAGTGCTAGCTAGATTTATTTATTTATTTATTTATTCTCCACATGGGTACAGGCTTCCAAAAATATTCTACTGAAACTTCTTTTTTCATTAAAAAATTAATAGGCATCCTAGCAATTTAAAAGGCCGCACCATTTTATTTTTTATTTATTAAAAGAAGAAAATTACAATATAATCCACTCTAGCGAAAACTTACAGTAGCAACATGATTTCACAAACAGGGAACTGAAAGACAGGAGTGCAATATATTGAAAACAGAAACCTCAGGTTGATTACTTACCGGCCGTCATATATACAACAATTTTATGGATGAGTCGTATTCAGTAGCTCATCCTTCGTAGCGGCAAAGTTCTCCATGGCGGGGGGGGGTGCCGGCCAACAGCACTGAGGAAGTTGTGGAGTCCAAATGCATCGTGCTGCAGCTGCCATTGGCTTTGGTGAGATATGAGGAGCAATAATTAGAAAGAAGGAAAGAACGAGGATGGGTGTAATTGTCAGCCTTCTCTGTTTCGTATCCATCTCACTCCCTCTAACAAGTTTTGTGTGTTTTGCTTTCACCTTTCTTCCTAGCTTGATTGAAGCAAGGTACTCTTGAGTTGTGTTTTTAATTAGGTTTTGCACATAAGGGGGAGATTAAGTAGTCGCGCGGAGTCAATGGCGGAGTCAATGATAGGTAAGAATATATACACAGGTTTGTCGTACTATCTATTGGGGAGTATATAACGCGTGAGGTAGTTTTTAAAACTGCCAAGCCTAATTTCTCAGAAAAACTTGCTATTGGTCAAGAGAATATAATACAACGGTTTGCCCAACTTTCTTCTGGGGAGTATATATATACAACTTGTAAGGTAGTTAAAAACTGCCACACCTAATTCCTCTGGCATTATCTCTGCCAAGTCTTATAATACCTTTGGCACTAACTACTGCGTGCATTTCACCTTACTTTATTACGCTAGCTGCAGAGCACCTCGTTTGTTCATTTTCCTTTCAAACAAATCATAAATCGTCCCAACAAGAAAACGGGTTTCATTTGCATGGACTAACTATGATCTTATTTATATCCCAAAAATGATGTAAAGGAATATAAATGGAAATATCTTTTTTTTTATCTCATATGTTCGATTTACTATATATACAACAAAGCTGGGTCATGCTGAACTCCAAGAAATATATATACATTTCAAAAATAACTAGACTGCACCTCATTCAAAAACCAGCTTTATTGCCCCAAACTAATCTGCTAGGCATATGAATGGCATTTTGATCCATCAACTATTAATATTATCAAATCATTACATCTACTCATGAAAGTCCTCGTAAGAAGATTCACCAGAAGACTCGCTCTGATATGGTGTGGTCTCTCTTGGAGTTGACGGTACTGATTCTTGTTGCATTGTTAAGCCTAAACCAAATAAGAAAAAAAAAAGCGCTGAGTAGCTAAAACCCTAAAGGCTATTTTATCTGACAGATTAATAATGTGCAAAAGGTCATGTGTTTTTAAAGTTCGCAACCCAGCAACTACTTGGAGGTTCCTGATTGAAATTTTTTCATATCACATCTGCCATCTACTCAACGAAAGGTACAATGGAGATCCCAAAAGAAGAAAAACAGAATTCCAAACTACAGGACAAAAAGGTATACTGCACTTTTTGAAAGTACACATGGCCAAGCTTGGCACCAGTTCAGCAATTCCTACTATCGGGGCACACTGTATTATTTCTATTTGAGATATATCTGGTGCAGATTTTCTTAAAAACCCAACTCTGTTTTTTTATATCAGGGCACACTGTAATATTTCTATTTGGTGCAGATTTGCTTAAAAACCCAACTCTCTTTTTTGAAGTACCAGCAGACGTGCAGCTACGACCAAAAATCTTGAAAAAGAAAAAAAAAAATAAGTTTACTATATACCTGCGCTCTTCTGACCCCTTGACCTGAACTTTTTTGTGTGTCTCTTGATCAATTTCTTGGCCTTGGTGATTGTCAATTGTCTGGCAAAGGGATACTCGCTATCACTTTCACTCCACTCCCCACCATTATATTCACTCTCCTCCTTGTCCCCTCGCATCGTCCTCAGCACAAATAACTTTGCCTTGCGCCTCTGCGAGTTAAACAACCCCCTGATTGAAGTCACAAACCCGTCCCCAGCCCCATCGCTTGGCCGCTTCAGCCATGAAACAGGGAATTGATCACCCTTGCTGCCAGGTGGGCCCCCATCACTGTCGCTCAGGTTGAGGTCAATGCCACCATGCAGATCTGCCTGGTTATGGGCCTTATTATCCTTGAATTTCTTGCCTTGCATCCCAGTTACTGATTTGAGAACACCCCAGATGATGTGCTTCTTCACCTTGGAGAAGAGACGTCTCCACGTGCCAGTAAATTCAGCACGGTGAAACGTGTCCATTAGTAGACGTAGGTCGTTAACTGCGAATCTCGACCCTTCGTATGTGACTTGCAACTCGACCTGTGATACAACACGAGTAAAGAAAAGATGTAGGATTACTTTTAAATAAATACCAAAAAAAATAGAAGGCTTAAGGATGGAGGATTAACCTGGCTAATCTTGATATTGTGGAATTCCATCAATTTCCTGCTCCTGGCTCTTTTCTCTTCCTGGGGTTTGGTGAATTTCTTTTCTTCATGGGATAAGCGGCCCGCTCTGACGGACCTGTTAGAATCTTTAGGTCTGATTTCTTGGAGCTCTCAGTTAAAGCGTGAAATTGCTCAGCTGTTGGATTAGCAGAAACACCTTTTGAAGGAACACTTGAAGAATGTAATTGCATATGAGGTCGCCTGTCCCATTTTCGGCCACATTTTCTTCCAAATTTTTGTCGGCTGAAGAGGAACGCCTTAGCTCGGGGTTTGAGCCACAGACCATGTTGGCTTTTAGGCTCTGCAACTTGGATACCTACATCCAGATCACACGTTACACATTTGCTAAAGCAGAAGTATTTTGTAAATATGGGGAAGGGTGCCCCATAAATGCTGCTGTTCTAAAATCAAATTTAAAGGCCAGGTAAGTTCTGCCACCAAAAAGTACTACCACACCTACCATTAAGGGTGTGCATTTGGTTAGGTTTATTTGGTTTGAAACCAAACCAATAATTTTGGATAAAAACAGTTCGGTTATTCGGTTTAAATTGTTGGTAGAAAATAAGTAGAACTTGGGTCTTTGTGCACAAATTGTAAATGAGGAAAAATCCAAAGTAGACAAAAGTAAGAACTAAAACTAAAAAATGTTAAAACTAGAATCAATTTCCTCTTTTTTCTACTTCGGTTTAAGAGGTATCTATTATTTCTCTGTGCACAAAAAACCAAAGAAAGAATAGATAACATTGGTACAAAAGCCAAAACAAACAAACAAACAAAAAAAATAGCATGGACCACAATATTTCATCAATTGAAACATATATGCAAAGGGACTTGAGTCTTTGCATCTTAACAAGGTTGACTATTGAGTTGGTATCCATTTGTGGTTTGCATCATTTAATTTGTCTTCTTTAACATATAATTTTTTAATTCTTCTATTAAACAATTTTTTTGGGCAAGTTTCGATAATTGGGTAGTAATTTGGTTTAACCGAATAAACCGGGATATACTTTGGTTTTTCCAGTTTGGTTTCTGTTTGGTTGATATTTTTTGAGATTGGTTCCCTTGTATTTTTATAAAAGAATAAAATTTCAGTTTGGCTATTTTAATTTTGGTTTGGACCAAACCAACTGTACACCCTACCTACCATACAAAAGGCAGTATACTAGATAAGGAAAACATTTCCTGCATCAAAAAGGATTTATGAAATCACAAACTTTTATGTCTGACACATCTTCGTTCAGTAAGATCATAGTTTAGTGGGACGATCAATTGTCACAGAATTATTTGGAAACATATGGTGTATTGAATAAGACTTACCTGGGAATTTTCGCCATAGGATCCACTCTGGCGTGTGTTACTGTAAGACGATGTTGCTCCAGTTGAACTCAGTCTCCCTGGTACATCAAAATCCTTTGTAGAATGAGTGCTAGTAGAAGCACCTTCAGACCTGCAAAGCTTTTCCTCATCTTTCTCGCACCAGCAGAAGTAGAAACCCTCCAAACTTCCTGCAATTTTAATGTCATTATAGGAAACTGTTAATAATGTTTACCAATGTAAAAAAAAAACAAAGATTTGGGAACTTTTTGCATATAACCTGGCGCCTTTGTGAGTCTTGTCTTCTTCAGGAAAGAAATAATCCCACATCATTCTATACATAGTTTCAGTCAAGTATATTTTCAAGGGAAAGATTTCAACCTACAGGAATCAACATATAATAATTAACAGATGAACATCAAATAACTGTATAATTGTTTTAGAAGTGTTGTTAAATTACATCCTCAGTTAATTTGGTTGGTCAACTTAGCTAACGATGCCAGTAGGTATTATCTATTGTATTCCTCAAAGCTGTCCTCTATTTGGTTTTAATGCAAGCTTACAAGAATCAAAGAAAACAAACTTGCAAGAATCAAAGAAAAATATTAAGTACGAATATATAGACAGATTATCAAAAATATAATATAGCCATATCATCTGATAAACCTGAAAAAGTTCAAGTGGTGAATGGCCATCCTTTGGAGCACCTTGCTTGGCATCAACACGAAGCATCACATTTCTGCCATCAATTGCCAGCATGAATGTAAATTAATTTAATAACAATTCATGCCAATAAAAGGCTACTAAGTTCAATTTATTTAGCAACGATAGTTATTATCAAGGTAGAGACCTTACTTTCCCCATTCAGGAGGTGGATTCCAGGCAGACAAGAGCATGTCAGATTTTGCATTTGGCAAACAATTCCGCACCACAAAGGATTTTGTGGTAAAACGTGCAACACCAATGTCTTTGTAATCTCGATCGAAATCATATATCTGAAATTCGTATACATTTATCACAATTCTGCTTGCAATGATATTCAAGTACTTTACAGTACGGCACATGGAGATGATAATTCAATCTGTGTAGCACAATTCAAATGAAGTTAGTAAAAATATGCATGGAAGAGACTTAAAAGAATAGTGCTGTAGCTTGCCTTCCTTTTTGAGACATTGGGGACAGTTCCCATTCACATTATAGAAATGTAACCATATTTATGTACTGACCATATCATTTATCTCAGTTTCGGCAAAAGTTTTCCCATCAGCAAGCATGCTCCATACCACCTTCTTGATGTGCATTGAGATCCTCATTGCACAAGAGGGGCTCTTGTTCTTCTCTTTTTCCATGAGGCGCACCTGGGCAGCTTTTTGTAGTGCCTTTCTCAAGGCAGAAGAAGCCGCTTTTCTCGACTCGCGGATGCTTACAAGCTCTTTCTTTAAGGCTTGCACCTGATCATTAAACAAGAAGATGAAGATATGATAAGTTAATTACTCGTAATTAAAATTACTATAACAGTAACTCTTTAATATTCACTATGGTAACCATAGTAATATCTCTAATGACTAACGAGCAATGTAATCAAGAATAAGCATTTTAACTGAGTTTTTGTCTACTGGCAATTTGAACCAATCTACAGGCAAGTCAAGGAACATCAGAGCCATCTTTTTGAAATAAATAAATTTAAATAATACTAAATTATGATTGTGGTGGCGATGATGCTTGTTGTTGCTTATGCTGCTGTTAAACAATCTAGAGACAATTCAAGTCATCGTAGAACCAACTTTTCGAAAACATAAGAAAAATAAAAATAGAAGTGGATAACAGTGATCGTGATGGTGGTTATGGTGGCTGTGCTTTTGATGGTGCTGCAGGGAGCAAGGTGAAGTCAAAGAAAATAACTTCAGAGGTGAGCATTACTTAAAACACTTATCTAGAAAATTTAGTATGAAAGAAACGGAAGCAGAAAGGGGATTAAAACGAGCTAAAATATTAGAAGGCTACTTAATTAAAAAAGGAGGTTTTGGCGTATACTTGAGAACATGCTGACTAAAATTAGTACACATAGCTTGCGGTTTTATAGAAGACTAAAAAGAAAAAATTGAAGACATATATATATTCACGAGGAAAAAGATGAGATTTTTCACGTTGGCTTTCTTAAGAAAACACTTAAACCAATGAACTCAAAAGGATATCTTTAAGTTTAATTATCTCAGAGTGTTCATTTTTTCAAATTAAAGAGGTAGCACAGGTAACAAGTGGATAAGTTCACTTGGAGAGTTCAAACTTCAAACAACTATTCACATAACTAATTCAACGTAGAAAATTTATTCATAAGAGGTATATATGTACAAGGAAAAGTAGTGAGTTTCGAACCGCGGTTCGGAACATGCCTACTCTTGTTCCCTAAATGGTGGTGTGGTGGTTAACTAATCTTAAAGGTGCTTCAAATCTTTCCCTAGACCGATCAAAAACTAGAGAAAAAAGACTTACCAGCGCGGGCTTCCCACCAATGACCATCCACAAAGAACCTTCACTATCCCTCTCTGAACTTGTACATGTCTCAACTTGACTACCACCACCTTCACATAAGGTCCTTATGTCGTCAAGGAGCAGTTTCCTTTCTCTCTCCCTTTGCTCCAGGTTGATTCTCGCGAGCTCCACCTCTTCTACTCCATCTGGTACTACCTCGTCTGCCTCTTCTTCAACATCTTCATCATCTTCTGACAGATATACAAGGCTACTTTTCCGAGGCCTGTAAGAATGTTAGTAACAGATCATCAACAAATGAATGTGCGACACAAACATAGTAGACTAAGTAATGATATATTACTTGGGAAGTCTGGCAAATAAGAGATTGCTCAGTACATCCAGCATAACTTGGAACTGCCGAGATGTCATTGTTGCGGTGATGTTAGGTGAGTTGAATGAAAGCTCTTTCAAAGGCTTAACCTGTTTCAACATATTCAACCAAAATAAGTAATCATGACAGATAAATTTCAGACCACTATGCAGAATTTCTTGTATGTTTCTATGTCCAGGTTATATTTCTTTTAATGCCCAGTTTAGTTTCAAGGACAATGAGCCCAAGACTTGTAGATGCAATACCTTTAGTTCTGCAGTGCCACCTTTATGTCTCTTATAACGGAAGTACATCTGGCAAGGCATGAATACTTGTTCAAGTAATGCGCCAGTACGTTTCAGCTTGTCAGAGCCCCTAAGTATCTTGGGCAACCACTGGAGCCCTGCACCAGGGTCAACATCAGTAGGAGCAACATGTGCCTGAACATGTTCCAGCATGACTGAGAGCTCAGCTTGTTTCCATGTCATCTCTGGGTGGGACTCACAGGTGTGTAAATTGGTTTCACCAAGTGCTTGTTGTATCATCTCATATCCAACATGTAGCACTGAGTGGAAGGATCGGGCTAAGACATGGCCACTGGCTGCAGCTAGTAGAAACCTACCCTGTATTACAAGGAATTAAGTAGCTTGTTGATAATTTTGTTCAATACTAATGTTATTATTGATGTAGGAAGATTTTTAGAATTAAGCATACAAGAGCAAATTGATAAAGAAAGAATGTTGAAGGTTAACAGTAAGTCACCACAATAAATGGACTCAATTAGGCCTTAAATCTAAGTAAACACAAACAATTTCAATAATCTCATGATCAAAGCATGCTAATTAGTAAATGAATCAAATGTTTTCTTTAATCACTAAGCAAATTATATACTTTGCCTTCAATTCATTATTCTTCAGAGTTGACTTACATTAGCTTCTTCTGAGTGCAGGTTGAATTGCGGTTGAATAACATTAACCATAAAATGTAGGGTCCCCTCCTCATCAGAGTCATCTATATGCCCGTGTCTCACTGGTAAATATGAAAAGAAAATTTTACAATTGTAAAAGAACAAGAAACATAAAAAATCAAAATTTCTAGCTAACACCCTCATAGGAATGAAAATCGCGAAGGAGAAACAAGAAAGAAAATTTTATTTTCTAACTTTTCTGAAATGAACGGAGAAGGAAGGCGACGTGATTTGTATTCAATGGGCGGGGGTTAAGGTCGTGTAGGGAAATCCATGCCAAAACGAAGGTATATGGTGAGAATTCACTTGCTACAGGTAAAAGTACTCATATTGCCTCCTCATATGCTGACAAGTTAAGTTACAGAGAGATCAACTATGCCCCACTCGGACTGTATATCTAATTGCTTTGTCTCCTTTAGTAGAAGGGACTTGTTTTTATTTTACTTTTCCAATTTTGCTGTTATTCTATCTATTTGCATCAGACCCTAATTAGGATTTAATGGCATCAAATGGAAAATTAGACAACATCATGGGGGGGTTTCAACAACAACAACCACCAAGCCTTTAGTCCCAAACAAGTTGGGGGGTTTTCAAACTGCATCAAATGAATTCTCTCACTAAATTTGTTGATCATGACAATTCAAATTCAAATCAACTCTATTCTATTATTTTCTACTGAATTGAAATGAACTCGTGTTAGATTTAATTCCTATCAGGGTGTGATCCATGACTTGGAGGATGTGTAATGCTAAAAGGTTAAGATCCATTACAATTTAGTATGTTGACGATCTTGACAATCATCATAAATAAAATAATTTGAAATCCAACATTTAGGCAATGATCTCTATAATACATATGTCAAGCAAATAAAACAATGATGAAATTCTGTGCATGCTTTTCCATGCAGCAAATGGTTTGTATGTTTTCACTGGTCTGACTTCTACAACATTGATGTATTATCAAATGATACTTAGTTGCATGAAATTTTATAGGTAGGCTATTTGTCAATTTCTAAGTTCTTTTCAAATGATTTCAGAAAATTTGTCAAGATTGTCAAATATTGTCATTGTCAAGGAATCCCATCCCATATCAATAGTTCTAGTCCAGGTTGAAATGAAGAGATGATGTTAAGAAAAGAGCATACCAGGTATATCGATAAACGATGAGCTACCTTTAGTAGCAGGAGGAGATGATGTGGACGCCACACTCTCAACCTGGGCCACATTAAAAGGAACCCCTTGAGAGGTGGAAGCCACATTGCTATCATCTTGTGCAGTCTTTAAAGCATCGAGCGTCTGTTTTTCCTCCATGATCTTTCTCTGTGCATACTGTCGTGACGGAGAAGGCTTAGGTGACTCAAATGCCTTCGAGATTGCACCAACCCACGACCAAACCGCATCTCTGTTCTCTATAGTCCAGAGAAGCTTGAGTCCATAAACATACACACTCTGACAATTTTCAGCAACGAGAACATTTTCAAACCCATCATCATCACTTGGGTCAGATCTTGTATGGTCACTCTCACTGCCATTTTCAAACTCAGACCTCACATAGGTCATTTCAAGATTATTCCTCCCAGCATCTTGCCATGCCAACAACCGCACTGGGTCAGCTTTGGGGGTCTGTCTCCTAATAGTGAAGTAATCAGATGATAAAAGGAAGCCTTCATCCTTTTGTTTATCTGATAGGCAACTCATGTAACCACCCCTTATTGTCGTGTTATCTTCAGGGGGAGATAAGCCAACATCTTCATTGAGGTACACTTTAGGCACATGGAGGTCAAGTCCACGGTAAACGAGGTCAAGAGGTTCACGCTTTGACTCAAAGGTATATTTATGTTTACCACGGCTGTAACAAAGTTCATATCTCAACTTTGACATTCTAAAGGTGAGGCCATTTGCCGGGTCGTCTTCTCCTAAAGGCACGTGCTTTATGCAGCAAGGGGTAGCATCAATGCGTAAGCAAAACTCAGTCATGACTTTATCTAGAGATAAATTACCAGATCGAGTTGCTCTGGGGATACCAAATCGAGGCCATCTAGAGAAAGAACGAAGCTTATGTGGTGGACTATAGTTCAGGCCCCACCATTTGAAAAACCATGCAAGATCATGACCGCCCAAATTCATAGTGGGAAATTCATGTATATTCAATTTTTGTGAACTATCATAAATGGTCTCAATGCCATCAGAGAGAGGCCGCGGAGGCCGAAGGGAGAAGTGCCACCTAAGAGAGAGAGAGGTCGAACGAAATGGGTCAAGTACCCTTTTCCTGGGTTCACCTTCAATGGGAAGTGCGTGCAAATAGTGGTTAAGAGGGTTGCCTGATTCACACTCCCAGTCCATAATTACATTGAGAGAGAAATTAGGAGAGTAGATGAAGGGTCTTGACACATCAGACGGGACCCTCAGACTACAGTTCTTCATCAAGCTCTGTAGGCTGCTAATATTCATTTTAAATTCCTTCGCTGAAATGTCTACACGCCCATCTGTTTGAGTTATATCCATGTAATCTGAAATTATTTGGAGCTTGTCAAGGCGCTCATAAGGATTGGTGGTGGCAAGAATATTCCATTCAGTCTGGTTGAAGTAAAGCACAATTTTTCCATGAATGTAATATCTCATGTCGTCCCACCATGGCAAGCTCTTTTCTTTCTTAGGAGCGACAGGTTGGTCTTTTGAACCCCTAGTGCTGAGGTTGGTTTTACGCAGCGCAACTTGGAACGCGTAGCTGATGTCGGCAAAAGATGGCTCATACCCTACTCCAAATGAGATTTCACCTTTGTTGAAGTAGATTGGCAAGTTGGAGTACATTTTCACTGGCGGGGTCGTGCCACTAGCAGACCTTAGCATGCGCACCTTGTGCCATCTCCCAACAAATATTTCTTGGTATATTTGGGGCTGGAAGCACGTAGCCTGTAATCAAATAGTGATGAAGGGAAAAAGATGAGCAGAGGAACAACTTATTGTTAGGTGGGAAAGAATACCATTGCATGGTAACTATTATGGGCACTTAAATTAACAAGCCTATATCACCAAAGGACATCTTGATTCACTCGACTTTACTCAATTAACAATCATTCTAACATGGGTGGATCACAGGTCGGAGCCACTCACATGGAGACTTGATAAATCGAGGTCAATTAGATGCTGTCAATGGCGTGGTTAAAATGTGTCCGGTGTGTGTGTCAGCAATATGAAGGGCTATTATGCACTGATCCTGGGTTGGTGCAGGGAATTAGGAACTTTTTCTGGTTGTATTGCACTACAATGGGAGTTGATTCTGAGAAAAATAGTAGGTACATGGCAACTTTTACCAAAAGAAAATTCCTTATTTTCAACACAGCTCATCTAAGTACAAGCACCAAAAAAGTAAGAAAGAAAATACAAGTAGGAAACATAAACAACAACAGAGATGGTCGAACCAGTACCTGTACCATACTACTAAAAGATCAGACGTAGGACAATGGTTAGAATAAAATAATATACCTGTTGAGCAAACACAATACGGCCTTGGCATTTCCCAGAAGTCCCAGCAAATAGAGGGAAAGTATAATCTCTCAATTGGAAAACTAAGGACCCAGCATTCACTGAAATGTCACTTCCATAAAATCTAGAGAAAGGAATATTTTTCTCTTGCGCTGCTGAGTCAAGCCCCTTGATGAAATCAACCATTTCACTATTCCCACCACTAATCCTCGTCAATTTCACATCCAACTCTGTCCCGCAAAGGGACAAAAGAGAAGCCCTCTGCAAGCTCGGCCTGAAACCCGCTTGATACCCTATGGAGCATGATTTACACCCAGACCCCTCAGAAAAGACCATTTTCTGACAAGCTGAATAGTATGACTGGAATGTCTTCTTGTGAACCTCTTCTTTCAATTTATCCACATCTGCCATGTCGAATGCTTCAGTCTCAGTTGGTCCAGTTCCGTCACTGTTTCCTGAGCGGCTCCTGACCTCATCCAAGAACCTCAATCTGGCATCTGATTCACACGCCGCCTTCCTCATAAGATGGTAATGCTCGTCCAGCCATCCCTGAATTGGCTCCTCTTCAATATATGCCGTGAGTTTGCGAATCACAAACTGAACAGACCAAGGGTTGGAGGAACTAGACCCTGGTTTTTTCGGGTTTTGGGTCTTAGAAGGGTGTACAAGGCTAGTTTTAGCTGCAATTATCAGCTTCATGCCTCGTACTGTATCCTCGATCGCATCTTCGATTGCACGTAAAGGCAACCTGAATGGCATGCACACATAAACATCAAGCCCTTGTACAACCCAACCTCTTTTGCATGTCAGATCCGTCATTGAATTTGTCAAATCACCTTTTTCAGAGGGAATGCGGGAAACTTGTAGACGGGTACTTCTCAAAACCCTAGCTTCATTGAAGCGGAGTACAAGCCCTTCCATTAGCAAACCTATCTTAGCATTTTCAGTGAAGATTGACTGCACATACAACTTTGCCCTGACTCCATCTGCCAGCTCAGCAGTTACATTCAAGACCTCAACATCCACGGCAATGATTGACTCCCTTTTACCAAGCGAGCTATCTTTGCCTAACCCAGTGGATTTAACCTCAGCTGATTCTGAGTTCATCTTGTTTTCTGAAACTTTGGGGTTCATATTACGTAACATAGACTTAAAGCGGGCAAAAGACTCATAAAGTGCTAAGTACACATCAATGTCCCACTGCACGGCTATGTCAGTTGCACTGAAAAACATGCACATTGCAAAATCAGCCACTCTGCCTGACCGTCTAATGACCTTTGCATTTTGTAAATCAAACAAAGTCACCTTAACACTAGGTTTGTTCGCCTCAGGGTACTCTTCAAATACAGATTTTGCCCTTTGTAGCTCAATTTGTATCGACTCTTTCTCCTTGTCTAAGCACGCAGTTAGATGGGATATAACAAGAGAAGTACAGAATTTCATGCTCTTGCAATCACCCAAGTCAGATGATATGCTTGCCTTGCGTGGGGTTCCATCAGCAGAGACACTTATTATTACCTCGCCACCTTGAGATCCAAAATTAACTCGCTTCGGATCTGCAATTGTTGTTTCTAGAACACTCGTCTCACCAGCATAACTAATTGAACACTTCTCCATATTCAATTTGAAAATCTTTGTCCCTCTCGGCTTCTTCTTAGTTGAGCTCTTTCCAGCAGATTTTTTGACAGAAGAGGATAGGCTTTTAAACAGAGTTTTGAAGGATAGCAAATTTAAGAGAAGCGACTCAATGTGCTTCAAACCAAATTGGACCACCATCCCACTGATGTCAACAGAGAAAATAAGGGCCCCGGGGCTCAAATCAGGATTTTCTTGCATTTCAGCTTCACGATAGCCCCAATCAAAACTTAGGCGGGATATGTTCAAAAGGGAACCTGAGTAGGCATCAACACCAAAAACATTTTCCTTCACGAATTCACGGTACTCATCTTCCATGTGAAGCTGTATCTCGCCGAGTTCTGTGTTAACCTGAACTCCCTTGCTTGCAATGTTGTTTGCAAACAAATGAGAGGATTGAGAGCAACCCTGTATGTAAATAAATGAACAAACATAAAAATAATTGGTCATTCAGTTGGAGACAAAAGGTATGCTTTTTAGAAAATAGCTTCATTGTATATTAAAATTTCTCATTTGACTATGGCTTGCAGATTAAGTAACTGAATCGCGTCATAGGCTTCACAATAGTAATTAATTCTTACTCATCTGAAAAGCCTAGAAAAACATGATAAGGTACCAGAATTTTTCCTTTTGTACTTTTGTACTATTCATTCTGGTATCTGGCACCACAATGGACATGCTATAATAGCTAATAATTAAATTTTATGAGCCAAGGGACATGTCACAACTTAAATTGTTATGTACCTCACAGTTTATTTTTATTGTAATATAGCAATGTTACTTTACTTTCAAACAGGAGCAAATACTATTAAAAAGTTGAATAAAACCAGTATGTATAATTAAACTCGTGAAAAGAAAAATAAAATTTAGCTTGATTCTTCAAGGGAACTAACATGGTACAGGACGATCCCATTAAGGCTGTAAAACATAATAGTCATTTCAGGAGCAGACAAGGTACAAGTCCACATGACAGCTTTGATTCCATTTTCTTTGGGTGACTCCGTATGAGAACTCTGCTTGGCAAGGTTCATTCCCTTCTTTGATCTTGACATGTAAAGATGCATCCATGGCATCAATCGGCTCACATCAAGGTTACACTGGGTCCCTCCGAGCTTGGCATCGATCTCAGCTCTAACAGGTAAATCGGACTACAAAAGTGAGATTAAAAAAAAATTACCATCTGACAGTGGACTCAGCACCAAGTAGTAATACAACAATTTTATTGCTTATTCTCTTGTCAAAGAATTTTGTTTGTATGCATCAATTAAGATATGGTATTGTAATTAACATTTTAGTGCTAATATGTAACACTTGCGAGCACAGGGAACTAAGCTGATTAGAAAAGAACTTACTTCAACAGGAACATCAATTGAAGCTACAGTTGCGACTTTGAGAATTTCCAGGAAAGAAGTACCACCCCCTCTTACCAACTGTAATATGAAGAAAACAAACTATCAGCCAAAAAAAATATCTTGATAATTCAGATAAAAAGAAGAAGAAAAGAAGAGTATATTATTACATGAATTTCACTCAAATCCAATTGAACATCAAAATGTGAGGTTGCCTCTCCTGTCTCGTCATGGGAAGGGAGCTTGACACTGCTAAGCTGGATTCCAGTAATGTTGTTTTCTATTGTGATCCTTTCACCCAAATGCATGAACTTCGCATCAAGCTTTGGCACACTGAAGCTAACCTTCCAAAATAACAAATACTGATTTTGTTAACTGAAAATAGACCATCTATTATTAAAAAAAAATTGTAAATGATCAAATTAGGTAACAGACCTTTTCTGGTAATGCATACACTTGCTTCTTTATTGCTGAAAGTACATTACTTTTCCCAGACTTCCTAGCACTTGTAGCTCCTGGGATGTCAGTGTTTTTGTCAGCATTAGCACTGGACTTCAAGAAAAGACTTTCGTCAAGGTTTACCATAACATCTCCGCATGTCAGATCCAGATTTTTTATCCTGACACCTTTTTCCCTGTTAAAATTATGCAAAGCTAACTTCAGAATCAGAATTACCTACCTGTGAACTAAGGAAAACTTCTGGACATAATAAACGTTCCAGAAAAAGAACAGAATACAAGATTTTAGGCATCATGGCACCTAATCTGGTACAGGTTTGACCATGTTTGGAATGTTATCTTGTCTATCTTGGTTGTTTTCTATTAGAATGTACTTGAGAGCACATTCAGCAACAGTTGAAAAATTGACGGTTAATTAGAGCAGAATTGTACATTTGTGCCAGTAAAAACTGCAACCTTGTAAAACCAATTGTACATCTTCAGAACTTACTTCTCGTGGCCAAAATTGCATGTAACCATCACATCATCACAGACAAACGGAGCAGGGCTCTTTTCAGACACCAATGGGAATGC
Source organism: Carex kokanica (assembly GCA_025461125.1). Taxonomy (NCBI): domain Eukaryota; kingdom Viridiplantae; phylum Streptophyta; class Magnoliopsida; order Poales; family Cyperaceae; genus Carex; species Carex kokanica. The sequence goes on along the minus strand of JAJGRX010000838.1, from coordinate 2,283,950 downwards.
CTGATCTGACTGGGAGCAGTCAGGTTGGTTATGGCACACAGGATCTGTTTCAAATCCATAATCGCCAAATTGTAGAGATAGGGGCACAAGGTGCAACTTAACCTCTAGACTCTGGTTGGGCCCAGCAATCTTGAAGATGTCAAGCTTCAGTTCTTTGACTTCGATACCAGCCTTTGGTACCTACATATGGATCCTTGTAAGTCCATATTATAGTGCAATTGGTGCAACTGTACCATCATGCTTTTCTTTTTCTGGTTCTTATTAGCTAACATAGGATTTTACGATGACACCCGATTCATACATATACTCATCCATTTGAACTCAACCCAACTGGTACTGAGTACAGTGATGAAAATGCTTTGAAGACCCAAATTACAGGAACCAGAATGTAGATAATAAAAAAATAATAATATGGTCTTCCCGGTACTGTGTCACCAACCCATTCTGACCAGATTATTACAGCGCCAAAATAAAAAACCGCAAACGTTGGACACGAATCCTACATAAATTAACCTAACTTTTCCGGCTTGAAAGGACTTAAAAGATAAAAATAGATATCATTAATGTCGGTCATTAAGAATACCTTGACAACTAAATCCGTAACCCAAACAGACAAAAACCTCGCCGCACTCGTAATAACAAACCATTTCCCTTTCCCAGTGGACCTTGACTTGCGTGATTTTGCAGTCTTCTTGCTCTGCCCAGAAGGCCGCATTACAAGCTCTATGTCAGATATTAGCAGCTGCAATTTTGGGTCTTTAGAAATTACACTGACCCCAAGCTTAACCAGTGACTTGCGAAAGCTTAGTTTGATCTCGCCAACAGAGGCTGATTCAATAGAACCCTGGAATTGGAGAAGAAGCACGAGATTAAATGAAACAGTGGTAAAGTTGAACCCTAATTTCTGGTCTTAATGCAAATAGCAGCATCATTTCTCATTTACGAAATAATTTGGCATACTTGATAATAACAGTTAACCAGTTGACCAATTTGACAAAAAGACATCTCAAAGATGCTTTTCAGAACAAAAATCTATTAAATATGACAGGTTTGCCCCTGCTTCAATAAAGTTTATTATTTCCTAAATCCAAACTAGAACAAAATATAACATAACCAAGAGTATTTACATGTTCAAATTGGAGAGTGTTTGAAATTGGTCATGGAGCAAATATTGAGTTCAGATACATGAGTCCAGGGCAAATGGTTAACTTTTTTGGTATATAAAACAGGTTCCGAAGACTAGGGGTTAAATGCAAACTCAACTGCTGTTGCAATCTTATTGGCAAATGCAATGTTATCTACAACATAATCGAGGGAAAAGGTTAAATAGTGTCACAGAAAACTACCTTTCTAAACTTTATATGAACATCTCTCAAGCAATTGAATCCAGCAACACGGAAACTGACAGAGGCACTCATTACACGGCTGAGAAACCAAGCCAACATGCGGGAAGCGAACCTGCCAATAATGTTTAAATCTAATTTTACATCACTGCAGTTCTCTTTTAGTAAGTTTCTTTACTGGTTGCTTATTCAGAAGGAATAAAATGATAAATCAATGGATCATAGATGCAACATGTAGTGTTCCCATGGACCACTACAAAGGAGTGGGTACTCCTGAAGTATCATATTCGCTGCTTTTTTTTCAGTTTGATTATAATTATCTGGATTTTTAAGACTAAATTAGACCTTAATTAAGACTATAATAATAAGTTTTGCAGAAATTTCAGTCAAATGACTAAGTGATCGACAGAACCTAAGACCTAGAGAAAGCACAATTTAATAGCTCAACTAAATTGAATGATAGCAGTCAAATGCATTGCTGCAACATAGAACCATCTCACTTCAGTCCTGAATTAACCCCTAAGCTCACTAGAACAATCATGAATCTTACTAAAATATCAGATTCATGGAGAGATCTTACGTGAACACGACCCATCCGACGGCTGAAGCCACCAGGAAAACCGAGAAGAACTTCACAGGCGAGGAGGCCATCTCGCCGGCGTACGGATCCACGGCGGTGCCACGCCGGATCTACTCAGACCCGACCAGGAATCTCAGGATCCGCTGTACCATCCAGTATCATGCCATAAGGATGGAGGATCTAGGATCTATCTAGCTTGATCTAGCGCTTGCGAGAGAACGAAAAGGAGAAGAGATGAGAAATTAGAATTGATTAAGCGTGGAAAGGAAAAGTGTGGGTTACAGTTGAGTCTGTGTGAAGCACAGCTTGAGAGTTGAGACTGCCTCCTTTGTGATTCGAGTGAAATTGTTTTTTTTTATTTAATTTCTTTTTATTTAATTGTCCCTGATAATTGTCCGCACTCTCATCTCCCGTACCACAACCATTTCAGCGCTGATTTTTTTTTTTAAATATCTCCGTTCTATTATTAAGCACGTTAGATGTCCGATTCACCAATAGTTATGATTAAAAGATGAAATTTCGGATTTAATCTCAACTCTCCAATCACATAATATGTCTTCTTTTGATTAAATGCATATGTTTTATGTGTATAAGTCTAAATTTAGTTAAAAACATACTCACCACACATACTGCTACATGATACGTTACAATTAAAATTAAGTAGAGTCCGAAATTTAGCGATATATTTCTCCGTTTCCTTATTTCTTTGTTTCTTTATTCCTCCCTCTTCAATAGAGTAGACTCCACCTTCCGTTTTCTTTTTCTTTTTTTGTTTCCAAACTTCTTCTGCGTTTCTATATGGATCACAACGAATTGATTTTTTTTCTAATTTTCTTATTTCTCTTACTTTGTTTCTATACATATTGCCGTGGGAAATCTATAATATATTTTAATTTTGTTTCTATGCAAATATAATCCACGACCCTTTGAAAATCATATAAGCCCTCCAATAAAACAAAGAAAAATTCATAGAAGCACAGAGCAGCAAGAAATTTTGTTGACATTGTTGTTCTTTTTCTATGCTTAGAAAGATTCTTTTTTAAAAAAAAAATATTTATGAAAATTTGCCTAAACTACCTATTATCATACCCATATATCGAGTGTGGTTATGGCTGGTAACAATAAATTCTAGCAACTTTTGCTAATTATTGCAAGATTGCTTCGTATAATCGATAATGCGAGGGGTTTTATTGTGACTGTGTCATTTAACTTTCAATACATGCAATTATTATTTGTTTGTTTACTGTACCAAATAGAAGTATATAAATTGAGAAGAAGATTTATGTATAGGTAGTGCCTACAGTAGTAAATGGAGGTATTATGGCTTCATACTACGTTTTGTAGGGCAAAGGGTTGAGTATTTGGTGATTCTAAAATAAACAAGCTTACTGTTATAAATCATAGTAAAAAAAACTGTAAATAATAAGAATAAGGGACCTATGTTTGAGGAGGGAAATAAATATGAAAATGCACTTAGTGATTCTTGTAGTGATGTCCCCGTTGCAATGCACGGGCATGATACTAGTTAATGCCTATGCACGGAAGTATTTATATCTATGAACGAAAGTATTTATACCTATAAAGTGAACAATTTTACATAAATTATTATCTCTCCAACTATACAGGGGACCACTCAAACTATATAAGAGGGATCATACATATTTTTAGAGGTGAGTTTTTTTTCTTCGTTCATTCTCGTCCACATTTTTGACGATTTATGAGGAATTTTGCGAATCTAAAATCATGAACGTCTTCTACGCAATTTAATCTTTCAAATGAGATCCATGATGACGTACTTTCGAGCTCGTCATCACACAAATATTTGTACCTCGTCGTACAAGTATTTATACATATACTTGTAAGTATTTTTTACATATGACACTGGTTAACATATGAAAGTATTAATATAAAGTATTACAAGTATTTATACCTATTCACTGAAGTATTTATACTTATGTGGCCAACTATTTTTGTTAGAGAAAGGTTGACGCAGGAATGATTGGGAAAGGTTGATGCGGGAATGCGGGGATGCGGGCTCCCCACTACTTCATTAGAGGAAGGTTGATACGGGGACCATTAAGGGACTGAAAAAGGGGTAGTCGTATCAATTCACGCATGCAAGTATTAATATCTTAGTTTGCAAGTATTAATTTCTTATTTTTCAAGTATTTATATCTATGAAGGTTGACGAAGGACGAGTGTGGAGACTGAAAAAGAAGACCATATAATTAGTGGGGATCATAATACAATTTTCCTCTAATGTTGCTGCAGAGAGAGGGAACAGGAGTGTGGAGAGCAATATAATTATTCTTTCTTTTATCGGATTGAAAGATGCGAGTTCGTTACTTGATTTCCTGTAAACCGGAAATTTTTTATTGGTAGAAATTAATGAAAAAGAAGCGAGGGAAATAGAAAGAGTACATGAGTTGTAATATTGGTAGAAAGACCGGTAAAATTTTTACCGCTCTAAAAAATCAAAAAGTTTAGACCGGTAGGAATTCTACCGGTCCAAACTTAGCTTTTCTTTTTTTTAAAATCTGATGTATAGATGGAGGGAATTCTTATATTAGATTTTTAGTAAAATATAAAAAAAAATTCAAAAATAGATATAATGTTTCTAAATTTTAAGATACTCTATCTATGTTTATAAAACAAATTATATGTTACTAGAAAAAATGAAAGAAAAAAAAACTTTTAGACCGATAAGAATTTTACCGGTCTTTCTACCAATATTACAACTCATGTACTCTTTCTATTTCCCTCGCTTATTTTTCATTAATTTCTACCAATAAAAAATTCCCCTGTAAACCGTTCTCTTTTATATCGAACAGTAGTACTGATAAATAATGACCGCTTACCCGATTCTATTGTCATTTCAACCCAAGACACGTCCTACTAAATCTGAACCGTCTTATGTTGAAAGGACGGTAGAGATCTTTTTGACACCATCCAATATAAATCGGGAAATTGGATAGGAGCGGAGACTCGAAGAGCCTAGAGAGACCTATGTAATGTCAAAAGACAACTGTAGATCTGTGTTACAAACCGTATGAATCTTCCATGTAACGAGTCAAAATGTGCCTCAAGACTTGTAACTTCTGATTTGTTTCTTTTTTACTGTGTGATCTGGCTGACCGGTTTTTTTCGGTAGCATTAAATAAAAATAAATTCATAATAACGAAATTCTCATATTCACAAAAACGCTGCAGTCTGCATTTTAGCTCGACCCGCCTGATATTACTTTCGAGAACTAAAGCCGCCTAGCAAAGAATTTTTAATTATTATAAATATTATTATAAATTATGATAATTATTCACTAATAAGTCTGAAAATTTATTTGCCGAAGCATTACACTTTTTACTATACAAAAAGATTCAATTACTAAAAATTCAGCAATTTAATATTAATATTTACTACTTTTATTTATAAAAACAGATGGCGTAATCTCCATTCTTATATTAAGCATGTAGATGTCATGGTCCGCCAACAACTGTGATTAAAAGATTAAACTCAGATTGAATATCAACCCTCCAATCAAATTAATCTTTCTTTTCTGATTCTATGCATCTTTTTTATATTTTTTACGTGTAGAAGTCCAAATTTAATTAGACACGTAGCCAGCAAATTGTATTATGTTTCTGATTGGTCCTGATTTATTTTCATTTTTTAAATGTCATTTAAGGAATTTTTTAATTGATTGATAATTGATTGGTTGTGTCTTCATTTCTTTTTTGGGACCGACTAACTATCCCCCAGCTCTCATCCCCCATTCATCCCCCAGTCAATAACTGTTTTTGTTGACTGCTAATTAAGAGGGGACCACAAATTTCAGCGCTAAAAGACAAAACAAAACGTGTTATTATCGCGGCGAGTGCAAGTATTCATATATAAGACATCAAGTATTCATATATAATACATCAAGTATTCATATATAATACATCAAGTATTCATATCTAACATATCAAGTATTCAAAAAAAAACTGGACACATTACTCACCCATCTTTTACACGTTTTTAGAGGTGAATTTTTTTCTCCGTTCACTCTAATCAATATTTCTGACAATCTGGTAGGAATTTTGCAAATATAAAATCACGAACGTTTTCTACACAATTTTCTCTTTCAAATGAGATCCATGATGACATACTTTCGAGTTGTCCGTTGCACAAGTATTCATACCTTGTCATTCAAGTATTCATACATCATCGAACAAGTATTCATACCTAATTAGTATTTCACAAATAAAAAACTGGACACATAATTCACTCATTTTTTACCGATTGAAATTTCGTTACCGCTCAATTACTGGAAGTGTCCAGTACACTCTATCTTAGGTATGAATACTTGTTTGACGAGGTATGAATACTTGCTTGACGTGGTATGAATACTTGCATGACGAGATATAAATAATTTTACGAGTTATGAATACTTGCGCGACGAATAACTCAAAAGTATTTCATCATGGATCTCATTTGAAAGAGAAAATTGCGTAGAAGACGTTTGTGATTTTAGATTCGCAAAATTCTTCACAAATTGTAAGAAATGTTAGTTAGAGTGAACGGAGAAAAAAAAAACCACATCTAAAAACGTGTAAAAGATGGGTTAGTGATGTAACCAGTTTTTTTTTAAATACTTGATATCTTAGATATGAATACTTAGTGTATTATATATGAATACTTGATGTATTATATATGAATACTTGCGTGCGTCAGTTACAAAAATTTTCAAATACAAGTGGTCCCCCACATAATTAATGATTGATACACGTTTTTTTTTTGTCTTTTTGTACTTGAAGTTGTGGTCCCCTACATAATTAATGATTGGGGGATGAATGGGGGATAGAAGCCGGGGAAAAAAATCTTTATCCTTCTTTTTTTTTATATTGTCATTTTGTATGATATTTTTTTTATGAAAATATGTTACAAAGATTAAAAAAAAAAACATATTTGTCATTTATATATATATTATTTAATATGTCATTTAAGGAATGTTAATTGTTATTTAGTCTGAATTTTTTTTTATGAAAATATGTCATTTTATGAATCTTTTTTTGTTCACTTATAATATGTTCTCGTTGCAACGCACGGACACGATACTAGTGAGATTTTATTTATGTATAAATTTCGGCAATTTAATTGTGCCACGACAGAGTTACGTTTTGCAATTAAATTTTAATATTTTAAATTATTATTTGATAAAACTTATTATATGTCACACCCCGATCCGGAGGTGCAACAATTCTACCGCGTTTATTTACCATTCAATATACGTAACACAAGGCAAGGATCTTTTGTATGCATTGCCAATATCATTTATTATTTTTGCCACATCCCAATTTAATTTACGAGAATTATCTTACCATTTATAGTGGATGATACTAAATAAATACTCTCTGCACCCTGTCAGATAACATAACCCATAATCTCATATCTTTAGGTGGCCTTGCTGTCAATTATAATTTTTATTGCTATTACGTGTGAATTTGTGTATTTATTGCTATTAATGTGAATTTGTATCTTTATTGCTATTAATGTGAATTTATAATCCTTATTGCTATTATGTGTGGATTTATATTCTTAAATGACATACAACAAAATTAAAATTACAACGATTATTAATTATAGATATGTATCCTTAATGACATTTAAAAAATGAAAAATAATTAGAACTAATAAGAAAATCGATGGAAAAATCATGACATCTACATGCGGCGACGTGTTTAAATAAATTTTGGACTTCTAGAAAATCATCAAAAAGATACATATAATTAAAAAAAAAAAAAAAAACTATTTGATTGGGAGGTTGATGTTTAATTTGAAATTCCATCTTTTTAATTACAATCATTGGTGAATTAGGACATTTACGTGCTTAATATAAGAATGAAGATGTCTATAATATCGAATTTAAAATTTGTTTTGTAAAAATTATTAAAATTATCAAAATAAAAATTTGCGGAGTGATATCTCCTCCAAAGGCAAAAATCATTCGAGAAAATACAAGTTACCGTGATATGATAAGAACCTCGGCTGAGATCATTTTGGGCCTAATCCAATGCGATTTAAGAGATTTTGATTTTAGCCCAAATATTTAAATTTACTGTTGGGCCGTCAACTGAGGTGAGGGCCTAACATTGCCTAATACCTTTATTTTGTATTTTTTTTTTCCCCAGAAACCAATTAATTCTCACCAAAATCTTTGAATGAAATCCATTTCCACCAATCCAATAAGTTGAAATATCTTCCAGAGATTTTCTCAAGAACTGCCTTTTGATTTTCTGTTGCTTTCTTGTAATTCATTTTCTGTAAATATGTACTATTTTTAGAATTTTTTAAATTTGTTGTTTTTTGTAGTCAAGAATTTTTTGGAAAATATTATTTGCAAGAATTCTAAAAATTAAAAATTAAAATTAAAAAGAATGTAAAATTTTGTCTCCAAGTACATTTTAACGTGAATATCATATTGAACTGTTCAAATCGGCTTGTGAACTTTGAAAATAGAAATAAGAACATCAAGCACCAATAAAGCACCTTAACCCATTCCATCTTGTTGAATATTCTTTCTTTATTCAGCTTAGTTTTATATTATTGGAGAAGTAATCTTATGCCATTTGTATATGAACCTTTCTTCAAAGAAAAAAAGAAAGAAGGATATATGGCTCCGTGTTGTGAATTTCTTATCTGATATTAATACTCCTTCAAGGAGACTTAGAAAGCCTTTGCACACGGTCAACTAGTCACATCGCCTAAACACCCCACAAAAAAAAATGAGTTGATTGAACATGGACGCTTCCTTTGATTTTGTTTTCCTTTTTTTAATAAGAAAACCACAAATCAAATTATGTATATTCATGTTGCGAGTCATTAACAATTGGATCTTACAAAATTAAGCAAGGTGGTTGAAATTAAGTCTTTTTTATTCGCGTTGTAATTCACGCAAACATTTTAGATTCAAGGATATGTGGTTGAAAATAATTCAAATTTAAATCTGTATGCACAAATCTTAACATAAATCAATCAGCTTAGACGAGACATTCAGTCTGATGCTCGTTAGAAACTTCCTACCTCCACTTTAAAAATGCTTGTGATCCAACATATCATTGAAAATTTTAAATTTTCTTATTGCAACAGGGAATCTGGGACAGAAAAAATTTAACACTTAAAATTTCATTACTGCTACATGAAGTTTCTGAAAAAAAAAACTGAAAAAGTTGAAAATGCTCTCCTTGAAAATTTAAATTTTGTAGCCTTCATTATCAATGACTCAGCACGTCGCTGGACATTGTTCAGTGGTCACAACAGATCCAAACAAGCAGCAGTCATTAACTCATTATTCCATGATGGAGATGCTAAACTTCTCCCATGTTTTGTTACATGATTCATTTCACTTGTTAATCTTACAGGAGAACATGTTCTATTTCTGATTGTTGTTTGCATAATTCACCTCAAAATCTAATTTTTTTTTTTTTTCCTGACTTTTCTAGCGTGAAAGAGATTTTCGTATATAATTTAAACAATTACTGTAGTAAACTCAATTTTTTTAAAACTCTTAACATCATACAAAATGAAAATAATTATAATGCATACACTTGTTTCGGCAAGTAATAATTATAAATTCTTCGTTTCAGATTAATAAGGTTTTTTAAACTAGACTCACAAATCATTTTAATGAGCTTAAATTTTGTAGTAATTTTACTTCATTTTACATAAGTCATTATGGTATACAATTTGTGAACCAATCTGTATTGTTTAATATTTGTTATCAATTAGTGGTTTAAATTGCTTGCATTAACTATGTATTTGCCTTTTGCTTATTCTATTTTTTGGTTAATGAGTTAAAGTATAATACCGATATTTTTTTGTTAAAAGATATGTATTTTTCTTTTGCTTATTCTAATTTTTGGTTAATGGGTTAAACGATAGTAATAGTATGATACCGGTATTTTGTTAAAAGACACTAACATTTGTGATGTCTTTTATAAAAATTTGTTGCGCTACATAATGCAAGTCTTAGTAAAGGAACTATCTAATTTCTACGCGTGCCTTTAGAGTTGTTTGACTTGCCTCTTATTTCGTTTGAAATGTACGAGTCATTAGATGTCTTTAATTTGAAATTTATTTTGATGATGTAATATATGGTTTGTCATCATCTTTGTTGTTAATTAATTTACTTTTAATCTTTGTGTATTCTTTTAACATTATATATCCAATATTTAAATTATATTTATGTCTTATAGTGTGACTAAGATGCAACTATGACCTACTAGATAAGATGATTTGATGTTACGGCGACTTCTAAGTCATTATGGATTCAAGTCGTGTTAGACACTTAAAAGTAACCCTTCTCTCCATCTAATAAAGTTTAATATTCTAAAAATACACAAGATTAAATTATAATATTTGTAAATAAAAATAACTAAAAAATATTTTTTTAAGGTTTAACTACTTTTGAAAGCAATTAAAAATTTGAGAATGAAGTAAACTAAATGTAATAATTAAGCTAACAAAATAGGATGTCCCGTTTTTGCTCTTGGAAACATTTATGAAGAAAACCATAAAAAATTATGTTGGAAAGCTAAGCAAGCAATCAACCAAACCCACATTTCATTATTTCAAAGGCAACGACAGCGACTTATTCTTCATTATTTAAATCAACAGACGTCATGAACAAATCAGCAAGTGCCAATAAATAAGAAGAGAGAATTAATAATTAATAAGAATAACAATAATCATCCCAATCATGCACATTATTTTATCTGATCATCAGATTTTAATAAACTTAAACTAGGCTAGCTGCTGTTTTGGTTAATTGAATTTTTTTACCTTTTTTATCAACATTTCCCTTGACATTAGGAACCGGTTGCAACCTCTGATAACGTGTCATGTTTATATTGATCAAAGATAATAGAAAGAAGAATGAATTAAAACTTGACTCTCAAGTTATTCTTATGATGGAGATAGGAGTAGGTCTGATGGGCATCGGACCTACATTTAGTTTCAATTAGTTCTATCACCGTACGATTAGTATTAAGATTTATGCGCATGAAAATTGATACATATTTGCACGGATTTTGATGTGGAGTACACGAATCTTGATGCAGATTGGATGGTCATCACACTCATCGAACCAAGGTAGGTCCGATGGGCATCGGACCAACTCTCAATTTATTCTTATGTATCATTGTATCTTAAAAATTAGAGTTTGGGAATAATCGAAGCAAATTATTAATCTTGATTGTCTTCACAATAATTGTTTTTGGGTTTTGCATGAAAAATTATAAGAATTATATATTTTGTCAAATTTTGCTATAAATAATTAGTTCTCCCATATCCTTGGAAGTTATTTTCCAAACTATTTTTCTCATAATTCATATGCATAAATTCTTGTTTATAAGTTTCATAATTCATATGCATAAATTCTTGTTTGCTTGTCACGGGATTGTTCGGGATGAAATTTTTCATATTCAGAAACTCACAAATTAATTTGCAGAAACCCACACTCGTGAGTATGTACGAGAAGAGTTATAGAAATGTTTTGAGATACGTATTTGATCGTACAGTGAAAATAATCGCGAAAAATTCTTTGTTTTTTCTACTTAAATGCTTGATATCAATACAACTATTATTAATAATAATTATTAATATAATTAAATAAAGTGATTAAACAATAACACAATGATACTTATTAATTATTATTTCAAAACAGTACTCTCGCTCATAAACTTGTTAATCAATTACCGAAAAAAACAAAATAAAAATTAAATTAGCAAATTGATAATTAATTATTTTTAATCTGCTCGAAATAAAATACAAATTAATAGTATTTTTTTAGAATATTTTTGGTCGCTAACGTTGCACCGTGGAAAATAAATAAATTGAGTCGAACAAAATTAATACAAATCATTAATTTGACAATCACTTGTCACATTGCTTATGCTACTAATCATAGTCTAGAGGTGAGGATTCGTTTTCAACGAATTAATTTGACAATTTCGACAAAATTCAAAATTAATTATAGTTTTGAAATTTAATAGTCCATCAAAAGGTCTGAAATTTATAACGATGATGGAATGACAAATAATAGTAAAATTGAAAAATATTTCATACATAACTAACTATGAGGCTAACAATAGAGAACTAGTATTGATTTAGTGATTAAAGCAGTATTTTTCATATGAGAAGTTGCATGTTCAAAATCTGAATGAATGATCCTCATGAATTTATAAAGTTAAATGACTTGGCTCCATCTTTAATTTCCAACCTTTATTCTGAAATTATAAGTAAACTACATATTATTTTTTTATTCATTTGAAACATAAATGGGCAAGATTGTTAAGAAATCCTTTGTCAATGTATTTCTCCCTAATCTAGATTACACTTAAATCTTGTATTTTTTTGTTTGTTTGTATTAAGAAGTACCTTGGCTGGAATCTAATGTCTGAATGGATCAAGATTTTGTCCTTAATTAATAAACTTTTTTTATTATTTTTCCGACTAGTTTGCACCAACTATAAACTATGCTTGTAAGCTCACTAGCCGCCTTCCGTGAAAATTTAGATTAATAAATGGGCCCCTTAATTAATTATTATGTAAATTATTTACAGAAGCATCCCTCTCCATGCATAGTGGTTTGAAAACGGTCCGGTCGGGGCCTGACCGGGCCACGGTTCCCACGGGTCGGAAGGGTTAAATGGGCCGTTTTTTTTTTGGTTGGGTCAAACCCGTGTCAGGACCTTGGTCCAAAATGACACGGTCCGGTCCGGGTCTGGGGGGTTTAGGCACGGGTCCGGCGGGTTTGGGCGGGTTGGGTCGATCTACACGGGGCGGTCCGGTCCGGGTCCGGGTCCGGGGGTTTAGGCACGGGTCCGGCGGGTTTGGGCGGGTTGGGTCGATCTACACGGGACGGTCCGGTCCGGCTCGGTTACATGCGTTCCCACGATCCGGTCCTACACGGTCCAAGGAAAAAAAAATTGAATCAAACCCGTGCTAGACCCGTTCCTAGCATAAATCCAGTCCGGTCCTGGTTTGGGACACGGTCCGGACCGGTCTGGGTCCGAACCACGGGTTATCTGGTCCGGTTCTGGACCGGCCGGGTTTTTTCAAACCACTGTCCATGCATATGATCTTCCTCTTGGCACCAGAGATCATTTATTTATTTCATATACTTGGTCTATGGTTAATTTTCCAAAATATTTTCTAGGCCACGGAAAATTAGATTATTGTTATTATTATTATGAGGAGGATCCAATCACACTCTTTTTTTTGACATATCTTGACATTGATTTTTTTATAGGCCAATTTTGCGATTTTAAAATCTAAACAGTCAATCCGAACCGTTCAACATGATCACCATATTAAAATGTGGTTGGAGATCAAATTTTACATTTTTTTACATTTTTTTACTATTTATTAAGATGGTTACAAAATCGCTGTTTTTCAATGGTCTGAAAACAACGATTTTGTAACCATCTTAATAAATAGTAAAAAAAATCAAAAAAATGTAAATTTGATCTCCAAGCACATTTTAATATATCCATCATGTTGAACGGTTTGGATCGACTATTTTGACTTTGAAAATAGTAGATGTTAAAGTATGTAAAAAAAAAAAGAGTGTAATCCGATCCCTTCTATGTTAGGGCCTGTTCGGCTGCACAGTGGGAACGGGAACGGGAATAGGAAAAGGAAATTTTTGAACTGGATTTTACTGTTCACGTGGGAAAAAAAAATTTAGTCTGAGTGAATTTTTTTTTCTCCCGTGAACAATAATTTCCTATTTACTGCCAAACAGGGCCTTATTATTCAGTCTGCAAAAACAAAATTGATAAAAAAATAAATGCTGGGTGCACCTAACCGGTTGACTGGTCAAATCATGATCTCTGCGCTGCTCATAATCCATACAATTGGCTTGGCGCAGAGACTTGATGTAACCAATAATTACTCCTTTGCAAATTTTCATTTTTTTTTATTATCACTTTGCAATTTTTTTATTTATGTGCAACTCACGTTAACAAACGAGTTGTTAACGAACTACTTTGGTTCAACTAAAATTAAGTTCGACTCAGCTCCACTTGTTTACACATAAATTGAATTCAAACTTTGCCTAACTCGATAATTAGCCCTCTGCAATTTTTTATTTTTTATTTTTCATTATCACTTTGCAAAATTTTCATTTTTTCATTATTGCTTTGCAATTTTTTTGTTTATGTGTGACTCACAACACAAATGAGCTGTTAACGATCTGACTCAGCTCGACTAAAATCAAGTTTGACTCGGCTCAACTCATTTTTGACAACAGTCGAGTTCAAACTTTGCCTAATAGTCCTGTATAAAACCAATAATTATTCATGAGGGATGTTTCGGTGGACATAAGGACCTATTTGTAAAATGAGTACTATTTTCATTTTCAAAGTTCAAACCGTCGACCGACCGTTCAACATTATCTCCATATTAAAATGTACTTGGAGGTCAAATTTTACATTTTTTTTTAATTTTTTTTTACTATTTATTAAGTATTTTACAAATTCAATGGTTTGAATTTGACTAGTTTTTGTAAAATACTTAATAAATAGTAAAAAAATTCAAAAAAATGTAAAATTTGACCTCCAAGTACATTTTAATATGGAGATAATGTTGAACGGTCGGATCGACTGTTTGAACTTTGAAAATGAAAATAGGACTCATTTTACAAATAGGTCCTTATGTCCACCGAAGCAAATGCCATTATTCATTTGCAAATTTAATTTTAATTATTTATTATCACTTTATTTGAAAATTTGATTCACAACACCAATAATGTATTATCATTTTTGTTTTTGTTTTGGGAAAACAACAGACACCATGCATTTGTGGTACAAAATCCACCTCACCACACCTATCTGAACAGTGAATTGATATTTGTCAATAGGTTCTTGAAAAGAAAATAATAGGAATACATGAGAAATGAATAAAAAAAAGAATAAAGTGTACAGCTAGGATTGGAATTTTTATGTCTAAGACAAAGGTTTAGGTCTACCAACTGGTTGTTAGAAGAAAGAGGCCATCTTAACAACACCCCCCTTCTCTCTCTCTCTCTCTCTCTCTCTTTGTATCTCACCTTGAAAGTGTCTCCAACAAGCTCTTAATACTTTGATTTGAAGAGAGGTGAAGTTTTTAGTAAAAAAATACAGTAGCCAGTAGCCAGTAGGTTTAAGAAATAATGCCTTTTCTCCTCTCCATTCTTCTATTAAAACGGAGTGCTCTGTGCTCTACTACCATCAAATTATTGTATTATTGTATTTTATTACTATTATTATTTTTATAATTTATTGGCCTTGGAGCCTTGTAGGCATATATATATACTACCATCATATTATTGTATTAAGGTAGATGTTGACAAAGATTAACTTGTCAAAAGGTACATAATTCGGATATGGTTAAATATATCAACAATATAAATACATCATCTGATCACCAAATGCATGTTTGTTGTAGGATTCTATAAATTGTTGCTTCCATTTAGGGTTGCTAACGAGTCGAGTTAGCTCGAGTTATGGATAACTCGAATTAACTCGGAAGATAGTCAGTCGAGTTGACTCGAGTTGAGAATACTGAGCCGAGCTGGCTCGCTGACTATAACTCAACTCGCGAGTAACTCGAGTTGGCTCGTGACTCGTGAGTCAACTCGTTTAAGATGTTGAAATGTTGAACAATTGAACTGATGACTGTTGTTATGTAATAATATGAGAAATAAATATTGAATTAACAAACAATCCACAACGATTTAACAAGCGAAACGAGTCCACGAGTTGTAACGAGCGAGTTGAGTCAAACTCGAACTCAACTCATGAGTTAAACGAGTTACTCAACTCGAGTCAGACTAACTCGAATTTTAAATGAACGAGTTGTTAGCGAGTTTGTTACCGAGTTAAGAGTTCGAGCGGCTCACGAGTCGCGAGCTTTTTGTACAGCCCTACTTTCATTTTATATAGATATGCATATTCTATAAATGAGTGTAGTGAAAGACCATTTAAGTTGGCCATTTAATAATTATAAAAATAAATAATGTTATTTATGATTTAGTAATGAAAAATTATATTTTGTAAATGTAAACAAATATCATTACATTATTCTTGTTGTAATTTACAATTATATAATAGTTTAACTTTCCTATTTACTGTAATGGAGGTCAGTAAAACATCATTAAAAGCAAATCTGATCACGTGCCCAAAGGACAATTAAGATTTTGAGTATATTTTAGTGTGAGAAACGTGTTCATGGAGCCATAACAAAAAGTGTTCCGACAATGTATACTTATCACAAAGGGCATTTTCGCGAAAAAACCCAAAACTTTTAAAATTGTAATAAAAAAAAGTTTATTTTCAAAGTTAACTTATTTTTACACCTGCAGTGTGCACGAAAAGGCGAAATTAGAATATTAAAACTGAGAGTTTTGAAAAATCTAACATAGTATAAATTCTTATTTATAAGGACTAAGAAATATTAATACATACAAAAATTACAAAATTTAATGGTTAAAATTACAATTTTTCAATTTATAAGGGAAGATTGGCTCCTTTTCCCATTACATATTTTATATAGTTGTTAGCAGTGTTGTAAATAACGGTATGCGCTCGTCGGACGGACAGGATACCGCCAAGCGATTAATCGGGAATAAACGGGAATAATTGAAAAAAATCGGCCGATTAATCGGCCTAAACGGACGTTTTTTACAACACTGGTTGTTAGGAGGGATGTTAAATGTTTGTAAAATAAGGTTACAATTATTAACTAGTTTGAAAAGGAAATATTATTGTTCAAGATTGGATTATACTTTATACCTAATGAAAGAAGTATAACTATAAAAATATGTTGTGTTGTAATAAAAAAAATAATTATTGCCAAGTGTTGATTCATGCTGCACTGTGATAAAAAAAATACTTTCTTCTAGGGAATATCTCTATAACCTCCCCCCCCATGCCTTGTAAAATAATACAAAAATACTATTTTATTTGGAAGGTGGAATATTTGTAATGAATCACCAAAAGGAATATTTTTAATGTCTTAAGTTATATGGTACTTGGAACTTGGAAGCAATGTTTCCCATTTTGAAGTCATTCAAGAAAAGTTTAAAAAGGTGTTATATATTTTACATCACATCATTTTTTATTTTAATATAATATGTTTAAATGCATCATATCAAATGCCTGGCCGAATATATTCCATGGTTTTTAAGAATAAACAATTTTTTAAAATATATTCAAATTAAGAAAAAAACCTCAATAATTATTCTGGATAGTGGAGGTTATAAAAAGCCAACAAATGGTAGAAATAGTAAAAATCAAAAATATAAAAAAAAGGTTTAAAATGTGTTATATATATATATACTTACAGCATGCACATCATTTTTTATTTTAATATAATATGTTTGAAATGCATCATCATAAGAATGAACAAAATTTTGGAAATAAATTCAAACTCAATAATTATTGCTGGATAGTGGAAGTTATAAAAGGCCAAGAAATAGTAGAATAAATATAAAAAAAATATATGTGATGCAAAAAAGAACAGAGAAAAAATCCCAAAAGGAAAAAGTTATCTAAGGAAGAAAGTGACAATGTGCCGTCTAGATGTGACAAAATGGCGATTAGGCATTCTTACTTTACCCTAATGGGATTGTGGGGCTTGGTAACATTGGTGTTTTATAAAGTTACAATTATGCTACTCCAACTAGTCCACTTATTTATTCTCCACTAATTAATTTACTTCTATGATAATATAAACTACAAATTGAGGCATTACTTCCTATGATTTTATATAACCACCACTTTTTAATTAATTTTTATATAAATGTTTTTAATGGTATACTCACACTCAAATTATCAACACTCATTGGTTCTGTTTTATTTTGATAAGTGTGCATTGCTTCTTTCACATTTATGACTAGTATTTCTTTAATTAGATTTAATAACAAAATGATTCCCTAGCGTTGCTCACAAGGCAAATTATTATAACATTTTTTTTAACAATGGATAACCAACCACTAAAATTTGGTATAAATAAAGGACTTTGTCATGCAACGTTAAAATAATAAAAGAGTTGTAACAGCAAGAAATAATGTGTCATCCTACCAAATATAAATTGGTATATCAAAGAAGACCATTTTACTAAACTAATATACCCTAAAAAAAAATTCTATATTGATTATTACATTATCAATAATTTTATGAAACGATTGCTAAATTATACTCACCAAAAAATTTAGTTACACAACCAAATACAAAATTATTTTAAAGATGCCTACTTTACCAAAAGAACTTTTTTGAGTGAAAAAAGGTTCTGAATTAAAAAAAGTATAAATTAAATGAAAAAAACTGGTTCAACAAATGGTAGAAAAAATAATATTGGCTTCAGCACTTTTTAATAGCGTATATTTCCATTTTAATTAAATCACTTGCTTTTGCTTATTGAATAAAGAGAAACTATTTTTTAATACCTACCTAGTTTAAATCACTTGCTTATTGAATAGAAGGGAAAGATAAAACTAAGTTTGGTAATAAATGGGGTACCCACTTGGGAGTTGTTTAACCGCCATTAAGTTTTTTATAGTTGGGTTGTTGTTACATGTCACTGGCTGGTGCCCCTTACTATTTTATTCTAGTGAGAGAAACTCAAAACCCACAGATACAAACCTTAGATAGAGAGGGAGAGAGAGAGAAAGAAATCATTTTTTTAATTCAGCATTTCTTATCTCTCTCGGGATCAGATTGTCCCCATATTGGGAGGTCTTTCTCGCTCTCTTTCTCTCTCTTTCTCCTCCCAAATCGGCTGAGAATTTCAATTTCAATTTCAATTTCAATTCAATACAATACATGCTGTGCTGCTCCTGCTCCCCATGAAGGTCACAGCACCATCCCTCTCAGGTGACCTCCCCTTTTTTTATTTGTTTAATTTGATTTTGTTCTCAAAAGAAAAAGAAAGGAGATCCCTTTCTATCTATCCATTTCTTCATGTTCCCATCAATCCTTTGAAGTGACCTCTCTGCAGTGTATATTCTAAATATTATTTTTGTATCTCAAGTGCTTGACCTGTTAGTCTCTTCTGTTTTCTTTTATCTATTTGGTGTTGTTTTCGGTAGGGTTATTGTCATCCATGTGTAAATTTTGTAATTGTTTGGAATTGTATGGATTAGGTGGAGCTTTCAATTGTGATGTTCTCTTTGAATTTTGTGTTTTTTTAGCTGAATTGTGCTCAATTCTCCTTCTCTGACATGGTTTTTCGGTTCTTCTGTTTAATTCTAAAGCTTGCTGTATTCTTTGGAATTTCATTTTGGTTGCTTCTTCTTGTTTTTTTTTTTTCTCTAACATGAATTTCATTTTGGTGCTTCTTCAAAATAATTGCTAAATTCTCCTTACTATTGTTTTCTTCTCTGTTGTTGTTGATTAGCTCCCAGCTTAAATTTTTCCTTACTTTTGCCTGTTTTTGCCAGAGAATTGGGGTCTAATGTCTTCAAATTATTGTAATTTTGTTCAAAATTTGACAAAACACTGGCAATCTTCTGGCTCAATTTCTTTGTTTTTTCCCTTTGGTTGAGTGTCGGTCGAACTTTTCTGTGTCCTTCTCTCACTTAATTGATTAGACGATTGAATTTAATGCGGGGAGGGGGGGGGGACCAATTTTGCAATTTTTCATTTGAGAGTTTAAAACTTTTATCCTATAGAGAAAAATTTTGTGTTTAAAATTTAAGAAATAGTTAATAGAGAGTTCAGAGGCAGTTTTGCTTAAATTTTTTTATAGCTCAATTTACCCAAAATTTGCAACTAAGCCTCACAGAAAACAACTCAATAGAAATGAAATTCAATTGCAACTAAACTGATATGGTCTGATACGGCCAGATACGAAATACACTGTTTCATACCAGTACAATATTGGTATCTTGTGACCCAATTCTTGATAATTGTTATTATAATATCTGAATTCTGAAGCATTTATTTTCCATATCCGTGCATGATCGCTGGTATACTTACAATTTTGCTTATTAATTTATTTTACAGCCTGTTAAATTGTGCGAAAGCTCTTGCATGCAATCTAAAGAGGATAACCAACACCCGACTTGCGCCTTCCTCGAAAAAGCATCTCTTCTACAATTCTGATACATTACTATAGATAATTAGAGGGAGTTCATTTATTGATTCATGGCAACTTTCTACACAAGCCAGGCCGAGCAGAGAGACATGCAAGGAAATTCTCCGTATCCCGTGCAAAATGTCATGAGCAACTTATTTTATCCCGACTTCACCAATGTCATCCAATCGAATTCTTCCATTAGAGAATCTGATCTGGTAGCCTCCAGTCTGGGTGCACAACCTTACACAAATGAAAATATGGTACCGCCGAACGATCAGACCGGTACACAGCTCCAGTTTGGCATCTCAAACAGCCAGTCAAATCTACCTGTCTTGCAAGGTCAAGGCTTGTCACTCAGTTTAAATTCAAACATGAACATTCCTCCGCCGTGGTTTCAGTATTGGCCGGTGAAACCAGATTTCTCTCAGGAACCTTCTAGAAGTGGGGTCGATTTGCAAAAGGACGATGATTATAGGTTGAAAATACGTACATCGAGGTATCTTAAAGTGGCACAAGATCTGCTTGATGAGGTGGTAAATGTCTGGAAAGGCATAAAGCAAAAGGCTCAGAACAACCGAATTAATGAATCTGAGTGTAAAGACTCTGATAACGGGTCTAAAGGTGACCTTAAAAGTGAGTCCGGGAACAGCGGTGTAGAGATTTCATCGTCAGAGAAACAAGAACTTCAGAATAAGTTGGCAAAGCTACTTGCAATGCTGGATGAGGTGAGAATTTGTCATTTAATTTAAGGATTACTATCTGTAGTGTGTACCACTACAGTTATTAAGCAAAAGAAACTATGTTGAAGGCTGAAATTGACCACCCTATACAAAATTAGTGTAGTGCCAATATTGGTACAATTGTTTATAATTCAGCTGATAAACTAAGTTTCTTTGGGCATAATATTTTTGTTTAAATAAACAAAATAAAAAATATATATTATTGACAATTACAGTTGAGCTCTATCTGAAGGCCATAAAGTAACTTATATTTTGTTAATAATTTTTTTTTTCGGTTTTAAGATATTGTTGTTGTTATTATTATTTTGCAAAATTTTAATATTGTTTTTAAAATAAAAGGGGGTTTTTCATGGGTAGTAGCGTCGAATAACATGTAGATATTGTCAAAGCTCCCCTTTAAGCAAATCAGTTCACTACCATTTTGAGAGATTACGTCTCAATTTTTAACTGCTTTCTTTTTCTTAGGTGGACAGGAAATACAAACACTATTACCACCAGATGCAAGTTGTTGTCTCCTCATTTGACATGGTTGCGGGGCCCGGGTCGGCTAAGCCCTATACGGCAGTAGCCCTTCAAACAATTTCCCGTCACTTTCGCTGCTTAAGAGATGCTATAAATGATCAAATCAAATTAATTAGGAAGAAGCTTGGGGAGGATGACGGGTCGGGCGGGAAAGGTGGACGGCTGACCCGGCTTCGGTTCATCGACCAGCAGCTGAGGCAGCAGAGAGCATTCCAGCAGTTTGGGATGATGCAACACAACGCGTGGCGGCCTCAGAGAGGCCTTCCCGAGAATTCAGTCTCAGTTTTACGTGCTTGGCTTTTTGAACACTTCCTTCACCCGTAAGATTTTTTAATTTGGTAGGGAAATGATATTAATTGCCCACGTAGACATTGCTAGATCATTGCCAAACTGTCACTGCACCTTTTCGGTGTATTGTACTTTGTTTGAAACAGTGCATATTTATTTGCCGGTCCTTGCTATGCCTTCTTTTTGATCAAGTATCCCCTTTGACTTGTCAAAAGTTTATGGGTGCATTGGTGAATTTTTCTTTTTGCAGTCCTTATGAGCCCACTTTCTCTTTCTTGTTATTACTTTTAAGTGGACTGAGAATTGTATTATTGTGATCCTTTGCATTAGTGAATGATGATGCCGGTGCCACCACTAGATGATAGATACGGCACCTAAAAGTTTGGCATCTTAAAATTTTGGGTCAACTCTTTGTAGGTAAACCTGCCTATGATGACAGGTTTTTGGTGAGGTTAGTTAAAACTCGGTAGTATACAAGACTAGGTTAGTTTTGTAGGAATGACAACTGGCATGGGTCAGGGCTAGCGCCTGGACCATCGGATTAAAGAGGGAATGATTAAATTGGTAGTATCCATTTCCAGCCAATTAGTCACATGGTATGTATGCATGGTCCTGTTTGTTTAATATTTTGTGATCATATCTGATATTTGATTTAATTTTGTGCTTTACAGTTACCCAAGTGATTCTGAGAAATTAATGTTGGCAAGGCAAACCGGGTTGACCAGAGGACAGGTATAAATTTAAGAAACTTTTCAATATGTTTCTTTGACATTAATTTGTTATTTATACTTCACATTCTCGGTACTTTAATTTTTTCATTATTTTTACCCTGTCTCTCTCTCTCTCTCTCAGATCTCAAATTGGTTCATAAATGCCCGTGTCCGACTATGGAAACCCATGATTGAAGACATGTATAAAGAAGAGATCGGAGAAGCCGAAAACATCTCCAACTCCTCTTCAGAAAATGCACCAGCGAGCCGAGACAAGGCTGTATGCTCTGACGAACAGGACGATTTCAAGACCTTGGTGGGCCAAAAGCCCGAGCGAACTCGTTTTGCCGAATCAAAAGATAATAACCTAGAGGCAGGTCCTGCCGGGGTAAATGACGGAAGCACCCTTTGTTTTCCTAATGAAGCAAATGCTGAGGAGTCTTTCATGAGCCTCATGTTGAAGGCTCAACCCACCGGCGACAGGTTCGTTGGGTACCAAAATTTGGGCCTCAGCCCGCACGGGAACCAAAGCATTTCGTTGACTTTGGGTTTGCAAAATTCAGGAAACGGAGTTGTTTCACTTCCCATGAATGGCCAACAAGGTTTTCTTGAAATGCATACAGGTGATGAAATATATGGTGATTATGAACAACAGAGGTTGCACGATTTTGTTGCATAAACCTTGAAAAAAAATGGAATGAAATATTATAGGATGAAGCATTTTTATATTTTGTAGTGTGAGAATAACCATGGTTAAATACAATTATGAGGTCATTGAGGTTGGTTATAGTGGTGCTTTGTATGTTGTAGTTGTAAGTTGTAATTTCTATAGAAGACCAAAGTAGCTAGCATGTAACTATTATATTGTTGTAAGTATTGGGGGTGGATAGGAAAAGGATTTTGTAAAGATAGAATTTTACTGGGGAATCAATTTATGATTTTAAAACATCTTGTAAAGATGAAAAAGCTAATGTAACCTGACGTCTTAAACCCTGCCTATATTGCATGCATGTTTTTATTATTCAAAATAGATTTCAATTTTTTTTTTTTACATCTCCAACTTTGTGGTTGAGAAAAGTGTATTTAATTATTTCATTAATTTGTTAACCATAATTTAATGGCAAACAGTAGAAGGGTGCCCAATTAAGATTTTGCAACATGGGCCTCATTTATTGCACATCTAAAGTGGCAAAACCTGTTAACAGGCTAACAGCAAGTAGGTAACAAATATGTGGCTGTGAGAGCAGAGAGAGACTTGATGTCATGTGCAATTGCCATCTGCCTTCTGGCCTCTATGAGTGGAGAGAGAGAGAGAGAGAAGGGAAAAAGAGAGAGTAGGTAGGAAATTAGCCTTGATGCTTCCATCCGCTACAATCATGGAAGGATGACATTGAGCAGTTGTTTGATTTGTAGCCATCCGATTGAAATCAGATGGTTAATATTTCATGTGGTTCAAAGTAAACAAACTTACACGTGAAACTGACTCGGTATTGTTTTAGGATGTTGATCTAAAGCTGTACAAACTCATGTGATGCTGCTACTATTTGTCAAATTTCATGCGGATTTGCATGATTTGTCTTTTAAATCAGACAGCTACTGAGTTATAGCAGATGTATTATTGCAATATTTTTCATTTTTGAATAAATACTCCGTTTGTAATTTTAATTTGAAATCCGTAGCGAGATCTCTTGTTTATCGTCTATTATTAATGTAATATTCATATAATTTGTATAGGTTAGTCAAATTATTTTAAAAAAAATCAGACAGCCTAATAAAATATGGTTTGAACGTTTAATTTTCTGATTTGTTAGTGACATATTTAAGAAGATTCCTCTAATACTTTAAAAAATGGAGTCATTATTATATATTGTTACATGAGGAGGGATCCAATTACACTCTTTTTTTGACACATCTTGACACTGTTGTTTTATAGATCAATTTCGTGATTTCAAAATCCAAACAGTCGATCCGAACCGTTCAACATGATCACCATATTAAAATGTGCTTGAAGATCAAATTTTACATTTTTTTGAATTTTTTTACTATTTATTAAGATGGTTACAAAATCGTTGTTTTTCAATGGTATGAAAACAATGATTTTGTAACCATCTTAATAAATAGTAAAAAATTCAAAAAAATGTAAAATTTGATCTCCAAGCACATTTTAATATGGGGATCATGTTGAACAGTTTGGATCGACCATTTGGACTTTGAAAATAGTAGGTGTCAAAATGTTTAAAAAAACGGTGTAATCCGATCTCTCCTCTTGTTACATAACCATTTCACGATAATAAAAATGATAGGCTTTTTACTTGTAATAATGAAAACTAAACCAAATATAAAGTAATTTTAATTGTAAAAAAAGAACGAATAGTAAATTTGCCATTAATTATTTTGATCCTGTTTCAAATACTTGAAAACTTTAGAATTATTTTGTAAGCCTAATTGGCTGAAAAATTGCTTCTATTTCAAATAAAAAAATGATTGGATTTTACCTATGAAAATATTTTATAACCCTAATTGGCCGCTGGATCCCATTTGATTTCTATTTACCAATGCAGTGGAAGAGAATGGAACAAAAAAATAGAGTAGAAAAAGATGTTTTATTCTTGTCAAACAAGAAAAAAAAAATGAGTGGAATTGGATAATTGAGGGAATTGGAATTGTGTTTGAATTTTTGCAGTCAAACTCCTATTTTTTTTACATTTTAGTCCCTCCCCTATTTCTCTAATACGAGTCAATTCTCTATTCCATAAGAAAGGTGGACAGGAATTGACATTTTTCAAGAGATGAAATTGACTCGTTTATCAATACTCTTCCACTCTTTTACTATTTCACTCTTCCATCATCAACTAAACACAACCGGAATAGTGAAGAATTGAAGCCAATTTCACATTCTACTTTTCCTCATTTTTTCTCTATTCCAAAGAAACTGCTTTTTGGTATGATTTCGTAGGTAGGACAATGGAATATGGCCAGGTTTGGTTGAGGCCTAAACCATGGAATAAGGGGTTTAGGCCTCGGTTATTTCACCAAACATGAATTAATTGGGTCGGCCTAACTAGGTCTAAACTAAAGTTAGGCTTCTAAAATTAAACCACCTCTCTAGGTGGAATAAGGTTTAGTCTGTCGATAGACCTAAATCTTTAGTTGTCGATCCAATAATACTATTTTTTTTTATGAAACTCTTACCCTCTTGTCGATCCAATAATACTATGTAAGACCTTTATTTATTTTGACATTATGTATGAACTATTTAACAATTATAAATTATAACCTTAAAAAAAAAACAATTATAAATTATGTAAAATTTATTTCTATTTACTATGTTATGTTTGAAAACTAAATACTGTTCAGAAACTTATGTGTTTAATTGCACACACAAAACTAGAAAAAAAGAAAAGAAAAAAGATATGCACTCTATTGCACTTCTATACAATTTTGACTGGCATGTATGTAGCGTTGTTACAACAAATTTAACTGAACAAAAAAAATAACAAATTAAATCATATACTTAAGTCGAGATAGGAGTAGGTCCGATGGGCATCGGACCTACATTTAGGTTCAATTAGCTCTAGGACCGTACGATTAGCATCAAGATCTATGTGCACGGAAATTTATAAGACTTGCACGGATTTTGATGCATAACACACGAATCTTGATGTAGATCGAATGGTCATCACACCCATCGAACTAAGGTAGGTCCGATGGGCATCGGACCTATTCTGATTCCACTTAAGTCACCTCATTTCAACCAAACAGATAAGAACTTAAGCCATGATATAATTTTAGACCTTAACCAAACATAATTAATCAGGCCAATCTAAATTAAAATAACAAACTTAAACCACCAAAATTTTAAGCCACAACCAAAAACCACCTATGTAATTAATTCTTTAGCGAATTTTAGAGGAACTGGAAAAAAAAAAATTGACGGATAATATTTATTCATTAAAAATATTTGTTTCTTTTCTAAATATAAAAAGGCCCATGGGCCATGGCATGGGCCATCATAGGCAGTTAGGCACTCAATAAAATAAGATGTTTGAGAGCATTTACCATCATTGCTGAAATTCCAGGAATGGCCCCACTTATTTATACTGTTGCAACTTGCAAGTAATTAATACCGCAATTCCACAGTTCTTCTGCACAAATGATTAATTCTAGAATGCTTCGTTGGATTAATCCGTGGACACACGTCACACAGTCACACACCCACTCACATTTTCTCAAATTAAAACTTAAATCTAGCGCCTATGGAGATTGATACTGGGTCCGGATCCCCTAAAGTAACTCAACTTTTGGGTTTTCGATCAAAACCGTCCAATTCGAATATGTCGCTCTAGATTGTCTTGGGATTCGAATTCGTTGCTCGGGATGTGTGCGCTCCACTTCGGATCTCGCGTGACAAATTCGAATTGGACGGTCTCGATTCAAAGCCCAACTTTTGGATTACTTCACTGAATCTCGATTCATTGATACTTGCACATCTTTCAAGAGTTAAAAAAAAATTATAGAATGGAGTGAAATTTGAAGACGAGACAAAAAAAATTTAAGTATATTTTTACAGAGGAGGGTTCAAAATACCTTTATTTTTTGTGCCTCCATCATGCCTCGATTTTTTAAAACTTAACATTCAAAATAAAACAGTTGGATATGAACTACATCATTTTATCTATGCACGTGTAAAAAATTATGGCATTTCAACTTTGTTTTGGTTGTCATCTTGAGCTTGTAAAAATATATACTAATGTGGATAATTTCTAAACGTTGATTTTTCAACTTATTGATTCACATAAAAACAAAATTGAAATTTGATAATTTTTTATGAACACATAGAGAAAATAACATAGATCACATCTAACAGTTTTAAACTTTGAGTTATTAAAGTTTTTAAAAAATAGAGGCATGATGGAGATACAAAAAATGAAAGCATTTGAACCTTTCTCATTTTTATAATATTTTTTGAGAATGTCTTAAAAAAGAAAGTATATTTTGGACAAAAAAATTAGAATGCGACATAATTTTTATAATTTTTTGAATTGAAAGTATATATATATTTTTTATAAAAAACAAGGAATAAAGATTTTTTTTTTTTTTAATCAGGAGGTCTAAGTGTCCTCATCTGACTGCTTTTGTCTATTCTGCTCATGCATCTAGCTGTTCTTACTAAATACTTCTATTTAGAATTTTAAAAAAGAACTTTCTCAGTATAAAAATAAAGTGGTCAAACTAATTTAATATAAAATCAAGCGTTACATACATTAAAACTAACTTTCTCATGATCTAGCCGTTCTTACTAAATACTCCCTAATCTATTTAATTGTTGAATGCATGCCCTCAGAAATTGAGAATAGTTTTGCTAATTTTTTTAAAACCGGAAATATTAGTATTAATTTTTTTTTTTTCAAAAAAATCCATACAGACAAAAAGATTCATAATTTTTAGTAACGATGCTGTTTGTCGTATGCTTACTATTAGTGCCAATTTTTCAGCTACTATTACTCTGAATCAGGGACGGAGATATTAAGATTAAATGAGTGTAAATTGATCTCTCCTTTTTTTTTTTTTGCAAAATTTGTATGTTTATTTGTGATTTTCTATATAGTTTAGTTTAAAATGTCATGAATACTGTAAAATTGATATCCATTCACAGCATGAAAGTTTTATATAATTGGCTCTGCCCCTGCCCTGAATACGAATCATGTCAGGATTGGACCTTTTAGTTTAGTGCGGATTCGATGATTTTATATTTGTTTATCAAAATTTATGCATTTAATTTTCCGTAAAATTAAAGGGCAGAACTATTATAACTTTACTTTAATGAGTTCTCTATTTTGAATTAAGATATACCGCCTACTTGGTCATGTTTTGCCTCTGTAAACAGTGGCTGGGGGTCTTACTTGTAGTGAATCAGTTGAGGTATGAATGTATGATGCTACATACAGCCTACATACATGATACATGTTGAGGTTGGAATGAAGGGACCGTTGGCGTTGGCACAAAAGAAGCCCAAGAAGGGAGGGGAGTGCCAATACTACTGCAAATGGGCCTATTAAGTTTTGTCTTGATTGTTAATCATATTCATTATAGTAGGATTACTATATTTTCATTCATAATTAATTAATTCTATAAATTAAAAGCTCCAATTTGGCATATCTTTTAGGCGATCATGTTTTACAGATTTGACGAGTTTCATTAAACAAAACTATCATGAAAAACATAGGTAACAACAAGTTATAATGAACAAATACAAACATAAAATTTCTCTTTAACTATCAATAACATAGAGAGAGTTATATTTAAAAAAATGAAAATAAAATGGTAATATTTATTTTTAAAATAATATTACTATTATTATTTTTATATAGAAAGGTGGAGGTCAAGCCTACCAAATTTTATTTAATGTCCATAAAGGATCTCCTTTTCTGGATTTCAAACTCATAACCTCCCACGCGGAGGAGGGTGTTGTCCTTTGCCACTAGACCAAATACCGGTTCTTAAAATAATAATACTATCATAATTATATACAAATAAATTTCTCTAATAAGAAAATAATGTACAACTGTTAATAAATTTTTTAATTGTTATTTTACAAAAATTGTAACTAAAATTTATTAACATATTAACTAAATCCAATATGTAAAAAAACTAAGTGAATTATGAACACATAATATTTCGGATCATGTTAGTCAATTTAATCAAAATACACTCCTTCTTTTCTTCTCTTACCCCTCTCATAGGTTGATGCATCAGAGAGAATTAAATTTTGGGTAATTATATGTTACCCCTTGATTCCTTCTCCCATTTTTCCCCCAACTAACTAACTTCCTTTTCTAACTATAATAATCAATTTTAACTAACTAGTGGTCCCTACAAATTAATTAGTAGATTTTCTCTTTCTATTTCTTTCCTCTCTCCCTCCCTCTCCCTCTTCCACCTCCGCCTCCCTCTTCCACCTCTGCCTCCGCCCGCCTCTCCCACCTTCGCCTCTCCCTCTCCGCCTCCGCCTCACACAACTAGGATGAATACTTGCTCAATGATAGATGAATACTTGCATGACGAGTGTGAATACTTGTGCAACGAATAACTCGAAAGTATGTCATCATGGATCTCATTTTAAAGAGAAAATTATGTAGAAGACGTTCGTGGTTTTAGATTTGCAAAATTCCTCACAGATCGTTAGAAATATTAGTTAGATTGAACGGAGAAAAAAAAAAACCACCTCTAAAAACGTGTAAAAGATGGGTGGTAATGTTTCCTTATATAGTTATTTCTCAAAGATGAGTACTTTTCTTTACATGGATGAATACTTGAGTTTACAAGGGTGAATACTTCTGCGCCTGTAATGCTGTGGAGGCATTTTTGGTCCCCTTCTATTTCTCAATAATTAACGGTTTACTGTGGTCCCCTACTTATTTCAACGGTTATTAACAGTTTACTGTGGTCCCCTACTTATTTTCAGTTGGGGGAAAAGTGGGGGATGGATGGCGGGGGAAGGTTAGGCCCTCCCTTAAATTTTATTTAATGTCCATAAAAGACCTCCCATCCGGATTTCAAACTCATAACCTCCCATGCGGAGGAGGGTGTTGTCATTTGCCACTAGACCAAATACCGGTTCTTAAAATAATAATACCATCATAATTATATACAAATAAATTTCTCTAATAAGGAAACAATGTACAACTGTTAATAAAAATTTTAATTGTTATTTTACAAAATTTGTAACTGAAATTTATTAACATATTAACTAAATCCAATATGTAAAAAAACTAAGTGAATTCTGAACACATAAAACTCTCAAGAACCAACAATAGGAACAAAATGATTTGATTCTTTCTATGACAACTATTTTTTTTTTTCCATCTTTCTGTTTCCTTTTAAAAATATTAATACATCTCTAAAATAAAAAATATGGAATTACACTATCCTGCGCACATGTGACTACTCAGCTGTAGAAAGAATCTTATAGAAAAAATAAAAAATTACATGAAGTCTAGAAAGAATAAATTGCAGCAATCATTATCAGAGAGGGATGAGGGATCACATCACATAAAAGTGTCTTAGGTTGAGTCAAATCAAATCAAACCAAAACTATCTGCTCATTTGTCAAGTGTACAGAGACATATATATTCTCTTCATTCTTTTAATTTTTTAAATGACTTAAAAATTCATCTTTTAACTTTAATGTTCAACATTTAAAGCCGACATTTTTATTAATATCTAGCATTAAATAGAAATTAATAAATATACTCAGCTTAGCTGGATTTTGTTAAAAATGTCCAAATCGGTCATTTAATGGCCGACCCTATTTTTTTTTTCAAACCGACTATTAAATGGCCGGTTCTCAATTTTTTTTTTTAGAAATTATGAAAAGGAAGATGCTGAAATCTAACAATAAAAATTTAATTTTTTTAATATTTGTTAGATTACTTCTTTTGATATATAATTAGCATATTTATAATAAAATACGCTAAATTACTTGAAATTATGTTAAATTATGTTGAATTACACTAAATTACGTTAAATTATGTTAAATTACGCTAATTATAATAAAATACAGTAAATTACGCTAAATTACAATGAATAGGGACGATATCTTCAATGAGAATGCGAAAAATGACGACGAAATTTCAAACGACCATAAAATGGCGCTCGAGTGTCCGATTTCAGCAAATGACTACTTATCGGAAAGCTTGCGAAAATACGCATGCGTCAGTGACTGCTATGCCATTTTTCAAAATTCATAATTGCAAAAAAATAAAGGGAAGAGCCTCAAACTTGAGTTGAAGTTTCCGATTAAGATTTTCATTTCTATTATTCGATCTAAGTAGCTCAGTAATTAGTTACATAATGAACTTGTAGAATACCAATTTGTACTATTTTTGAAATTTTTTTACTATTTTTTATGATTTATGAAAGATGGCACAAAATCGGCCTAATTTAGCGTATTTCATTATAATTAGCGAAATTTGCGTAGTTTAGCATAAATACCGTAATTTAGTGTAATTGACTGTAATTTAAGATAATTTCAAGTAATTTAGCGTACTTTAGTATGAATATGCTAATTATACATCAAAAGAAGTAATCTAACAAATATTAAAAAAAATTCGAATTTTTATTGTTAGATTTCAGCATCTTGCTCTTTATAATCTAAAAAAAAAAAAAAATTAAGGACCGGCCATTTAATAGTCGGTTTGGAACAAAAATAGAACCGGCCATTAAATAACCGGTTTGAACACTTTTAACAAAACCTAAGCTGGATATATTTATTAATATCTATTTAATATTGGATATTAATAAAAATGTCGGCATTTAAAGTACCATAGACAGAAAAGAGATACATGAAGTACTGATGAAAGTTAATGAGCTTTCAAACTTTCAAAGAGCAAATGCTGCTTTCTTTTTCTTTCTTTTTTTTAAAACTGCATTGTTGTTTGTTTAGATATCTTAGACTAGGTCACACTGTACCTCCTCTCTATCTCTTTTCAGTGTACAACTCCCAAGAAAGTTAAAAGACATGAGAGAGACAGAGACAGCGGTACCTCTCATGTCAAGAGTCGCTATATAGGAAGAGAGAGAGAGAGAGAGAGAGAGAGAGATCCCTGTTTTATTTAATTTATTATTCAGTTTGAAAGTTGAAACACCATTGAAATGGAAACTGTAAAAACCATAATTTACATGTGAAGTACTATTTTAGACTTTAGAGAAATAAATGGATATATCATATATGTGTTATGGAGTATTTGATTGTTTGATTATTCAAGTTTTATACAATGTAATTATAGTTTGATAATCTAAAAACATTCAGCAAACAAAAATTGTCACAAATTTTAATTATTTGATGAATGATTAAAATATATACACATGATCTCTAAAACAAAAGATTTTATTCATCCACTCTTCATTTCTCATCTAATGGTTTCAATTTATTGTCTGAAATTGATAAAATGAACAAGCTGTTGTCATGTTATCTCTCTTCTTCTAATTTTTGAGTTGCTGAAAAATTTATCCTGACAGTACTCTTTGGTCACATTAATGTAATGTTATGATGTGGTCCACAAATTTTTATTGCATCAGCTTATTACATTAATGGACATGATCTACACAATTTCATTATGTCATATGTTATTTACATTTCTAAATTCATATGCAAAGGATTGTATCAGTTATAATTCTAAATGAATGCATTCCTAGATTCTTATAATTTTGAATTTTATTAAAAACAGATAAAACTATAAAAGTGAGGTCATGGTAATTTGCAATGCGCACATAAGTCCGTTCTATGAATTTTTATATCATCATCTTCAAAGTTTAAATAACTGATACAAACCGTTTAACATGATATTCTTATAAAAATGTACATGGTGATCAAATTATATATTTTTTCAAACGTTATTTTTATTTTTTAGATAAGAAGAAAATCACATAATTTAAAATTTCTGGACTATCCGAAAACAGTAATTTTCTAACTAAAAACTTCAAAAATATATAAAATTTGGTCTGTAAGTACATTTTATACGAAGATCATGCTGAGAGGTTCAGATCGACTGCTTGAATTTTAAAAATAAAAATATCAATTCATAGCAAAGATTAATTAGTCTGCACATTGCAAAGTAGCATAGCCTCATTCATACTACAATATTTATAGAAATCTGATAAACATGAAAATCAATTCAACTGGGTCCCAACAAGAAAGAAAGGTACAATTAAAGCTGTTCTCTCCTTTGTTTTTTTTTTTTTTTTGTTTAATCTTTTTAAAGATTCATTAGGCATACAGGGGAGGGGTGGGGGGGACCACCCTACCACTTGTCTTCCTCCAAAACTTTTCAATTTCTAGTAGTAGAACATTAATTTCTTCTTTTTGTATGCTTCTCTCAGTACTTCATGTTTTCTTCTCTTTCAAAAACCAACCATTGGTGTTTAAGGTATGTGTTCTCTCTTTAGAATCCCATTGGTGACATTTTTTTTTTTTCTTTTTTGTCATATTACGATGTGCTTTTTGGTATCTTATTTTCTTAGTGTTAATGTAACTATTGCAACTGGGAATTTGATTGGGTCTCATTTGTTTCTTCTTTTTAGTTTTCTTATTTTTTTCTTACTTTTTGATATTAAGGAATTAAGAAGGTACCTTTTGGTACCGTGTTAAGTAATTTATGCTAGTCCCTGGTTTTGCTTTATCAGACCAAGGAATTAAGAACTGTACCAGTATCATCCCTGGTTTTTGGTACCAGACCAAGGAATTATCCTTCATTAATTAAACCAAATGGCACGGTACCATGTAACCATGTAGTAACCCACATTTTGCTGCACTACTCTTTGGTTCTAATTTATTTTTTATACATGACATCTTATAAGTAAGTTCTACTTTTAATTTTTCAGGTCAAACATAATACCTCAAGCTTAAATTACCTCGACTGCAATTAAATTATCCCGCAAATGGACAACCGATCAAACAACAATCTATCTCACCCGTTTTCTATCTGGAATAACAGAAGGAATCATATCGAGACTGAACGGATAAATTCTCTAACTTTATCACCCCAATTCGAACCGACAAGTCATGGAAACAGCTTGTCACTTAGCCTCGCTTCTCACATCCCGCCCTATGCTATACAAAACTCGCCGTATTTGAAACCGGCACAAGAGCTACTTGATGAGGTAGTGTGTATCAGCAGTGCAGCTAAAATTAATGCTACTGAGGGAAGAACACTAAATGGAAGGTTTCTTCAGTTAGGAGGGAGGGTTAAGAGTTGTTCTTCAAAAGAAAAAGAGAGTGTTCAGGCCAAACTAATTGCATTGTTAAATGAGGTTAATATTTAATCTTATTTTACATCTCTACTAGGCATGGCCCATTTCTAAAACCCGGACTAAATAAGTTATATTTGTTGGCATGATCTTTAGTATTTAACTTGACAAAAAAAATTACATTCCAATTTTCAGCTTGAGAGTCAGTATGAACACTACTTCAATCAAATGGACCAAGTATTAGCCTCATTTGAATCTGTACTTGGCACCGGTGCGGCTGCATCCTACACCACTCTCACTATCCAAGCAATGCTCAAGCACTTTGCAAACCTAAGAGATGCAATAATTGCCCAAATCAATGCCTCAAAAGAACCGAGGCAGGACGAGGAGATGATGGCAATCAATGGAAGGCCGAAAAAAGAGACTTTGAGAAATCTCGGGATGATGCAAATGAGGCAAGTCTGGAGACCATTGAGAGGTTTGCCAGAAGATTCGGTTGCGGTGCTTAGAGCTTGGCTATTCGAGCATTTTCTTCACCCGTAAGTTTTCAAACTTTATTTTGGAATGATTTTGGAGCGTAAATTATGACGATAACTTCTTTAATGTACTTTAATTTTTTAACTTCTCTTTGGTAATGACCTTAATTTTTGACTTGATACAAGGTGTGTAACATATCGTTTTCTTTTTAAAAGTATATATGTGCACTGTTAAAACCCTTAATAGGTTTTCTGGAACTTATTATAACTTAAAAATTGCTGGTTTTTTGTATGGGAGCAGTTATCAGGATAGCTTCTTTAATGTACCTTAATTTTTAAATTCTTTTTGGTATGTTGTTTTGTTGTTAAACATACATATGTGTATGTATGTTTGAATTATTTTGGAATGATTTTGGAGCTCAAAGTACCATGAAACCTTAATTCTTCAATGTACCTTTTTTTTTGGTAATTATGAAACTTCAATGATTTGGAGCTCAAAATGCCATGATAGCATCTTTAATTAATGCACCTTAATTTACCTAATTTTTTTTACTTTACACACCTTAAAGGGGTGTAACATATATATTGTTTTGTTGTTAAACATACATATGGTACTTTTGTTGGTTATTATCATGCCCATTTTTCTATAGTAGGTTCTCTGAAACTTATTATAACTTAAAATTAAATTGCTGGTTTTTTTTGTATGGTATCAGTTATCCAAATGACAATGAAAAGCTGATGCTGGCCGTCAGGACCGGTTTATCCCGAAACCAGGTACAAAAATGCATGTCTTCCTTCCTTGGAATTTCTTTTCTTTGTTTCTTGTTTTAATTTGCATGAGATCACTCAATTTTTATGATGAGCTTGATATTTCAAGAGTTTTACTGAATATTCTACGCACCTCAGATATCGAACTGGTTTATCAATGCTCGGGTTAGGTTGTGGAAGCCGATGATAGAAGAGATGTACAAAGAGGAATTTTCGGATGATTCGAGGGATTTAAATGCCTGTTCTTAGCATCTCTTTTGTTTCTTCTTAGTAATTAATTTGAGAATTTTACCAGTTGGAAGATCTGAAATGCTCAAATTCTCACTAGCTGAATGATTTGGCTTTTGCTCAGTATATATATAATATATATATATATATATATATATTTCATTTGGCACCGCAACTGTGTTTTAGATTACAGTAACAGTAATCAAAATGTGAATTTCAGTCCAATTGAGAAAGAAAACCTATTTAAAAACTTACTGTAAAACTAGAAACTACAATTCCCAACTATTTGATAGAAAAAGCTTGGATCTCGACCGTCAGATTTGGAATTGATGGTCTGGGGCCATCCTATGTATTATATTCCTTGCTACTGGAGAGGAGCTGAATTTGTTGAGTGAGTCTATGGTACTATGCATAGCACGATTTGGTCTGTAATACGGGTCAATATTTTCATTTCCAAAATGCTAACGATCGATCTGAACCGTTCAACATGATTTTCATATGAATATGTACTTGCTGACCGATTTTTATATTTTTTAGAATTTTTTACTTTTTTTAAGATAACTAGAAAATCACTGTTTTTGGATGGTTTAGAATTTTCAGATCAAGTGATTTTCTATCTATCTTAAAAAATAGTAAAAAAATTATAAAAAAATATAATATTCGGTCGACAAGTACATATGCATATGGGGGATCATGTTGAACAGTTCGGATGTTGACCGTTAGAATTTGGAAACGAAAATATTGATCCGTATTACGAACCAACCCGTGATATGCATAGTAGCATAGACTCACTCGAATTTGTTTGTGAAATCTAATATTCTAATTAAATATTTTGCACATTAATTGCTGCCATTATGATAAATGCCCATTTATCATGTTCTCAGTAAACAACAAAAACATGTCCGGAACAAAAAAAAGTTACCTGTTTATAATTTATAATAGTTATTATAAATAGCTCTCATTGTTCATGAGAATTGAAAGCTTAGAATGTAAATATCAACGGAACTCTCGGGCCACGGGGCTCACTATATTGAGCCTATGTGCAGCCTTTTGTTAGAAGCAGCCCATTTAGAGCCCATTTTCTCAGTACCTATTGGACCATAGGCCCATAGTAAGCATCTTCTCACAGGCCTGCTACTTACTGTATACAGGCTACGAATATAAAATGTCAGTCACGTATTGTGTGATTACTCTATGGAAAAATTAACATTACACACCAATTAGGGGTGTTCAACCGGTCAGTTCGGATCAAACCGAACTTTTTTTTTCTGAACCACAGTTTGAACCAAATTTTGAAAACCCAACCGAACCGGCCGAATTAAAATTCCAAACCGATCTAAAACCGAACCGATTAAACCGATTTAAACTTCGGTTTGTTCGGTTGAACAGAATACAAACATTTTAAGTTACAAATAAACATTTCAAAACCGATTGGTTCGGTTCAAACCGATTTGGATAACATTTTTGATAACCACACAAGCCGGTTTTTGATAAATCGATCCATTATAAACCACACAAAATAAACCGATCCATTTTTTATTAAGCCGGTTGGTTCGGTTCAAAACGATTTGGAGATCTCAAAACCGAACCGAACCATTTAAACCGAACTTCTTCAAAAACTAAACCGAACCAAACCATTTAAACCGAACAACCGATCCAATTAAACCGAAATTTGCCGGTTCGGTTTATAAAGCGATTCATTTGAACACCCCTAACACCAACAATATGCGAACCAATCAGATTATGATATGAGACGCCACGTGGTCACGTGATCATATTTAATATATATATTTTTAGTAAAAATAAGAGGTCAAGCTACTCAACTATTAAATATTCACAAGAAATTTTTCTATCTAAATTTAAATGATTTTTCACACGGAGAATATTGTCTTTGTCACTAAATCAAATGTTGGTTTTCGTGACCACATTTAATATTGTATATATACTTTTTCGAAAAAAAGTAGTTAAGCATGATCACAAGTGACGTGACCACAACATGTGTGGTCACGGCATGAACAAGTCATGATCAGTTCTTATAATTTTAATCATAATATAATACAAAAAAATTTGACTTAATCGCGACACTACAGATTAAATTATAATTTCTAAATTTAGACACAAACATTTAACAGTAGGAATTAGGGTTTTGTCAAATAAGAACTCACGTGGACTACTGATTGTCCATTTCGTTAATTGAAAATGCAAAATTAAATTAAATTAAAGGTCCGATTTATGGATTGTTGATTTAATACATGAGAGGATAATGAAGCCGTCAAATAGACCAATTCTTTGTTTAGTTACTCTCTTTATATTGAATGAGTTCCTATTTTTATTTCTCAACTTATCAACTACCAATCAATCTCTTTAATTTCCTTTTCTTTTCTGGAATTTGCACAATTCACTGTTAAGATGTTTGCGTCACAAAGCTGGAAAAATCATTAAATTACAGAATTATCGATCATTGAAATTAAAATACAAACTAAAATATAAACAAACATAAGAAATGAAACATTTTTTGAGTAAACTTGCAACCTCCTACACGCCACTGGACTAAATGTTGGTTTTCATAAAAAATGAAGTGTATTTAAAGTAGAACTAAAGTGTTCTTAAGTTCATCAAACTCCTTTGTAAACTTAACTCTAAAATTTATCGGATTGGTTTCAAACGACGAATTCAAATTGTTGAAACCAATATATCTTATAAGCGATGCATCTACATGCGAAAAATTAAAATTCTAAAATTAATTTAGTATAGAGTCATGTAGAAAAAATATTCAAAAAAATGAATGGATTAAAATTAATTTATAGACCTTCTAATTTTGAATATTTTTTTATCACTTGACTCTATACTAAATTAATTCAAAATTTAAATTTTTTTGCATGTAAACACATCACTCGTAAGGTAGATCGGTGTCAATAGTTTGAATTCATTGTTTAAAGTCAATCCAATAGATTTTACGGTTAAGTCCACAAAAGAGTTGCTAAACACCCTAATTGTACTCATATATTTATGAATAGTGTTAACTAAAGTAAAGAAGTACAGATACGGTTTTTCAAGTATTATTTAACCTAATAATTGTGGTGCCAGATTTGCATGCAATTAAATATCAAGTTGAAAATTTTGAACTTTCACATGACAAATTCAAAGTAGTTATAATTACATATATATAACTCATCATTATTTTCTTTAAATGTGAAGATAATTTTATAATATACTCGTTGTGCTGATCTTTAGGATAGATAAATTAAGAAAATGTTTATACCCAAAAAATAATCCTTCTCTAATATTTTTTTCCTTGTTTGTTGTATCTCCGTGTAATAGTCAAAGACTCAATTTGGTTAATAATTTTTATTTGGGACAAATTACCAAAAAAAAGAAAAAAGGAATTTCCTCTGAGACAAAAACCCCAGAAGGCTGTAGTAACAGGGATCAGTATCCTCTGTACAGAACAGTAAATTACTTTACGGCTCAGATTTACTCTCAGCCGGTGCCTATTCGGGAGATTGGAGGGAGCAGTATTATTTATGCTTTGAGATTCGGGCAAATTTAAATCTGACGACTGAGACCTCGTACTCAGTCAGGTATGGCCGTGGATCTGAATTCGTAGTAACAGCGTATTATTACATCACAGTTCATTCCGAGCCTCCGAGGTAGATAAATATAAATAAATAAAATAAATGAGAAGGAAAGAAAAAAAAGAAACGTAAGAAGCTCCTCTCATTTCATCGCCGTATAAAATTTTCATCGCCTCCTTCCTCGTCTCTCTTTTCACCTCCAATCCCCAAATCCCACTCCTCTCCTATCTCCTCCTCTTCCTCTTTCTCTTTCCTTTTTCCTTTTTTCTCGAAGGAAGGCGAAGGACGGCTCGAGGTTTTTCGAGGTACAGGTCTAGATCCCGTTCTGGTCTCCACAGATCGATTTGAGAATCTTCTCTTATTTGAGTTATCGGTCTTTATTTTGCAATCGCCGCATTGGAATTCATTACTTGTCGGGCTTTTTTCTATTGATTTTTTTATAATTTGGGAAGGTTTAAGCCCGCTTTTAATAAAAATCTCGATCTGAGCTGAACTATTTCCCCCAAAATCTGCTTTGTTAGAGGAAAGCCAATCACCGACCTATAATTTCCATACTTGAGTAAACTGGATTAAAAAAAGCTATTTTGTTTTCTTTCTCGTTTGGCATTGATTTTCTCAATTTAACCTATCTCTCTATTCAGGTGAAGAAGAAGGAGATTGGTACGATACAATAAACTGGTCAGGAATTAGCAATGGCCGGTATGCTAACTGAAGACACCGACTTGGATGTAATTTCAACTGATCAGAGATGCCAGTCCGGTGAGTCCCTGGCTGAGTGGTCCCGCTCTTCCGAGCAAGTGGAAAACGGCACTCCTTCGACCTCTCCACCTTACTATGACACAGATGATGAAGATTGTGGTTTGTTCTCTACTCTTCTCTTCTCGGTTTGTCTAACGTAATGGTTTAGGATAGTTAATTGCTGCTACTTCAGCTAAATTTGACAATGCATAATATGAAATGCTGAAAAATATGTAAAATCCACTGCCTGTGTAAGGGAAGGCGTGCCATTTCTACTTTACTATTGTTCGGTAGACATAGGGTATACGCTTATAGAGCCAATCTGACGTAAGCAATTGTAATTGATTTTAATCTAAGATTACCTAGTATCTTATCCGGATGACACTAATACTTAAAATCGCCATGTGCCAGCTAAATCCTATTAGATGTATATATCCCGCTGCTGATTTGTAGCATTTATTATTTCACTTGTCTTTTCTTGTAGCTCAATAGAGCTATTTGTACTAACAAAGAAAAACGATACTACTACAGATTATTTATTACACTTGTGTTCCACGTGTTTCTACAAATACAAAACGAGGGACAGCTTAGGACACGAGGAAAATTTTCTTTTCAAAAATTGGCCCAAAATCAAAGCCTGTCAATTCAGGCCCAATTTAAGCGAGCTGTTATATATTTTAATTTTCGCTAATTCTTTTATGAGTAATGACTGTAACTTATCCCGACTGCTCTAGTGATTAATTTGGTTTCTATTTGTCGGCTAGAAATTATCTCACCTGTGTATAATTTGATCTCTACAACCTCTAATGCCAGGTCCCAAGCCGTCAGAATTATTTGGTAGATTCACATGGAAGATTGAAAGTTTCTCCCAAATCAACAAAAGAGAGCTGAGAAGCAACTCGTTTGATGTTGGTGGTTACAAATGGTAGGAACTGTACCAATTTAATTGATATAATTAAATTTTTTCTGAAATATGATTAAATTTTGGTTGCATGTGACTTGATCTAGTCTTAAGTACAAAAGATGGTTTGGATCACTGCTCTACTATCCAAACTTGGAAAGAAACTTTTTGCATGGTTAAAAGACGGATTATAAACTCTACTACTCGACAAAAAAAAAAATGACAAAAGACTCTTATGCCCAGTTTTTTTAACTCAATAAAATCTTTAAATCCTTTTATAGGTATATTTTAATCTATCCCCAAGGATGCGATGTTTTCAATCACTTGTCATTGTTTCTCTGTGTCGCTAACCACGATAAACTTCTCCCTGGTACATATCACATGAACTCTCCCTCATTTCTCTTTGCAATTCTCAAAATGCTTTTCCTTTTTGTTCTGTTTTTGTTATTATGTAAACTTGTCTCCGTTTAAGACAATACCTTTATATGTTCTTAATACTTTGATGTGCCTTGTCATTCAGGTTGGAGTCATTTTGCACAGTTCACCATAGCAGTAGTTAACAAAGATCCTAAGAAGTCAAAGTATTCAGGTCAGTTTCCTTTTTAATTTTACAGTTGCCGTACCAGTGTATATTTTAGCCTTCACCCCTTGCATTGCTGAAAGGATTCATCTAGTCTTTTGTCTATTTGGCAGAAACTTAAGTGTTTAAGTGTCACCTCAGTCTTGTTTAAAAATAAAAAAGAGTATCAAAGAAAGACAACTTTGTAAAA
The DNA here is from genome assembly GCA_025461125.1 of Carex kokanica. Classification (NCBI taxonomy): domain Eukaryota; kingdom Viridiplantae; phylum Streptophyta; class Magnoliopsida; order Poales; family Cyperaceae; genus Carex; species Carex kokanica. Next base: position 2,242,467 of record JAJGRX010000838.1, on the reverse strand, counting down.
GAAGGAAAAGTGAGCAATATCCTAGAAAAATGAGGAGAAGAAATGTCAAGAAGCGGTTTATACTTTCAGATACATTGCACCGATTTTGGAAGAAGGAGCATGACTGGGGCTGGAAGAAGTTCATGGAGCTTTCCAAATTAAATGAAGGTTTTGTAGTTGACGACGTTCTCATCATTAAGGCTCAAGTGCAAGTTATTAGGTATCATCCTATTGATTTCCTTTTAGTTTTCATTTTGCACATTTGAGTTGGGAGGTTGTACTGTTTTCAAATTGAGAAAATATCATCATACCTCTTGAAAAGCCCAAAAAAGTATCATTCATAACCGTTCTGTTGTTTTTGCCTTGTCCTTCAAAGATGCTTAACCAAGCTGTTAGTTGCTGCAAATCATTATTGCATTTGACATATACTTTGAGAATTTAGTGGGAGCACACATAGAACTTTTCCTTTTGTTATAGAATTATTCCTGGGAGTGCTAAATGTGTTTGTATTATGTGTGTTTTGTGCTATTTGAAAATTGAGGGAGAAGGCAGAGCGTCCGTTCCGATGCCTTGACTGTCAGTATAGGAGAGAACTTGTACGGGTCTACATAACAAACATAGATCAAATTTGCCGGCGCTTTATTGATGATCGAAGGTTGAAGCTTAGCCGTTTGGTTGATGATAAAGTGCGCTGGTCCAGGTGAGCAAAATTTATATGGTGTATGAGTATTGTTTCTTTTTTCTATTGTTTTAAGACCCATTAAGTTGGAATATGTCTCAGTTATGTAGTTAATTAATTAAGCACCGAATAAGGTAGGAAAATTTTTACAAGGTTTTTAGTGAAGGAGATAGAGATTTGATTGGTGCTGGTACTGAATTGTAGATTACCAGTATTAAGGATATTAACTTTTTGCGGAGAACTCTAGTTTTTTATGTTAAACTAACCTCTCCTTGTCTCAAATGCACCATTGCAAACCACAAGCCACAGGAACAAAAATATTTAACTAAAAAGTTGATGTAGTTTTCATAAAGAAATGCAATAACACTTATAAGTAAAGTATTATTTAGAACAGCAAGCAGACAGATACTGAGAATGATACTGACAATTAAATTATAATGCTGAACTCGCATATTTGTAATTTTTTTCAGCTTTCGTGCCTTCTGGCTTAGCATTGATCCGGCCACAAAGCGGCGCATGTCAAGAGAGAAAACTGACACAATTCTAAAGGTTCTAGTAAAGCACTTCTTTGCCGAGAAGGAAGTGACATCAACTCTGGTGATGGATTCAATGTATAGTGGCCTCAAATCGCTGGAGTACCAGAGCATGAACAAGAAGTGCTTCCTATCCAATGGTGATGAGGTGTGGGTCCCATACCCTATGGTGTACATTGATCAAGACACATTCATGCTGGCTGATGATGTAGTGACATTGATTGAACGAGCCGTTTCTGATACCTGGCCCCAGCAGACTGCTCCGACTAAGGATGACAAGGGTTCACAAAACCGCACAAAGGTGGAAGAAGTTTGCATACAAGTTTTATTTATTCATTTGTATTTGCAAAGAATAGTTTCATCTAAAGCCCTTATTAAAATTTTTTAAATAAATAATAAAGAACATTAATTATACTTTACAAAACAGGGATATTTCATATGCTCATATAGAAATGGTGCAAATATCATGCATATGCACCCCCTAATCTTGTAATGTCTTTGAAACACCTGAATTACCCCTATTATATGTCTCATTATTTGGATTTGAGACAAACCTTGAGGAGCAAGGATAATTTTGATATCTTCTAATGTAATTCAGAAGGACATGGTGCAAAGAATATTTTCATGTTGTGTTGATAGTCTCATATTTAGTTGTTTACTATGTTTTGCAAGGGTGTTTGCTGTTTGTAACATTTCCCAGCCTGCATTTTTATAGCCATTATTTCCACATTTAGTCCTGCAAAATGACTCATGAGTGAAATTTTACTATAAAATCAAGCCCAGTAAGTTAAACTTCTCATTTTAGTCAGAAAAAAGGGTTAGAAGTTGGAAAATGTAAGATATGTTTTTTCGCCATTACCAAAAAATAGTGTTCAACTATTCAGTATTTTATGGTTTATCAGAATCCAACTATTTACTTTGTTGTATTCAGGAAGGGAATTCTGGGGAGGATTTAAGCAGTGTCCATCACTATGATCGAGACGACAGGCGGCTAACTGAACTGGGTCGAAGAACTGTCGAGTTCTTTGCATTAATTCAGATATTCAGGTTGGTGATCATTCTTTTCATTTTCTTTTTTGGGTATAGCTTTTGAATATGTAGAATTATAGGATGTATATAAAAGGTTGTAGGTGGCTTTTCGCCTGATCTGTGTTAATTTTTGAGGCCACCAGTATGAAATGTTCTGCATCTGCTTTGTAGGTACTTTTTCCCCCCTTTTCCAATTATTCACGTACACCTGTCTTAATTGAAGTTCTTGAGGTGCATATATATATCAAAGTGAAGCTTGCAATCTTGCTATATTAATAATAGCTTCCCTTTTTTTCTGTAATCTGTATAAGATTAGAACTACATTGTATTGCCTACTGTTGCAGTGATACAGATATGAGTTTCTTATTGGATTATGATACAAATAGTGTTATATAGCAATTTCCAAAATCTTAGGATACGGGATGTTTTACACGTACTAATATCTTAAGTTAAAATCTTATTAATTTTTATGCATAGCTCAAAGGTATATTCCTAAATGATACTAATATGTTGTTTTAAATTTTAAAAATAATAAATATCAAATCAAGTATATAATTATGAAACTTTTTGTTTCTCAGAAAGTAAATATACATAAGATAAGGTGGATATGGGAGATTAAAAAGAGGAACTGCAAGTAAAAGGAAAATAATAGATATCATGAAGTTTCAGGGAGAAAATGCAAAACCATCGATGCATTATTCTGGGTCTATAGCTCTGAACTTTACATAAAAATAGGCAATTCCAACCTTAGTTTCGGAGAGCACAGCAGCCGGTCCTCTGTGGCTTCTTGCTCAGAGTCCCTGCCAGTTATGCGTGTGTCCTTGACTGTAATAGTTGAGTTATATATATGAGTGAGGCTACGGTACTATGCATAGTGCACTTTTGTCTATGCTACAGATCCATATCTTTATTTTCGAAGTCTAAATAGTCAATCCGAACCGTTCATCGGGATCTCCATATTAAAAATGTACTTGGAGACCAAATTTCACTTTTTTTTAAGAACTTTTTTACCTTTTTATAGATAGGTACAAAATCACTACTTTCGAATGGTCTAGAATCTTTAGATGAAGTGATTTTGTACCTATTTAAAAAAATAGTAAAAAGATTCTAAAAAAATGTAAAATCTGGCATCCAAGCACATTTTCATATGGAGATCGTGTTGAGCAGAACGGATCGACTGTTTGGACTTTGAAAATAAAAATATGCATCCATAGTACGGACCAAAGTGTGCTATGCATAGTAATATAGCCTCACTCTATGTATATAATACTTGATAAGCCAGGCGACCAATCTAGATGTGTTGTCTTTCTCCTATCCTGCTACATAGCATATTAGTAAGCTTGTGAAGTTAACATGTATGGTCTAGGTGCAATATTCTTTTTATAATGCATCATTGTTACCCTTAAAATACTTTCCTTTTTCTTCAATATTTTCTTTGCGATTTAATGGAAACAGTCGAGTTGAGGTGGCACACCAAGAAGCTGTTGTACTAAGGAGGCAAGAGGAGCTTATTCGTGAAGAGGAGGCTGCTGGTCTGGCTGAAAATGGGAAGCGGGACAAGGAAAAGCGTCCCAAGAAAAAACAGGTTCGCTTTTTTTTTTTTTTTTTTTCTTGTTAAATGCTTGATGAAGATGCCTATATTTTGTTTGTTTATTAAAATTTCAATGAAGGCCTGAGTCATGTTTTTTTGTAATATAAAATTTTGAGCTGCAAATGATCTGCTAAATTTACGAAAAATGTCCATACACTGAATGCAAACTTTTGGTCTATTCCTGTCTCTCATACACTGGACACCTGATTTTGGACTATTGTAAGTGTATTACAAATTAGTTTCTTGTCTCTTTTATTATTTGGGAAGATATGTTGGAAATAACGGAATTTTCTGCTAGAGATAATATTTAGAAAGGAAATGAGGATTTGCCAAAATGCCCCTAGGGTAAGCGGGAGTGAGATAGTAAATGAGGATTATTTGATGGTTAAGCGATTTTTTCTTGTTTCTGTTTACAGAGCAAGCAGAAGAAAAGCAGTCGAAAAGGGAAAGACAAAGGAAAAAACAAAGATAAAATTATAGTAATAGATGATACCTTGTCAAAACAAGAAATAACTATTGCTGAGGCTGAGAATCCGTCAGAGGCTACATCTGATGTGTCTGAGATCATAGATGACGCCTCTGAGGCTCTCCAACTTGACCTAGATGAGAGAGATTCTAGCCCTGTCAACTGGGAGACTGACACATCAGAAACCCGTCAGATTGGGGCCAGCGGCAGTGAGATAGTAAATGAGGATAAAAATGGAAAAGGAAGTGCATTTGTTGATGACAGCTCATCGACTTGTTCAACTGATTCTGCTTCGGCCCCTTTCAAAGTTCAGGTCTCACCTAATAGGTATTGCACTTCTGCTATATGCCCTTGGTCTTTTTGTAATTTTATCTCCTTATGCATAGTTTAAAAATAATAGGTGTTGTGATTTTGTGTATGTATCCCCTGGATTTTGTTTTTCTTCATAATTTGCCTTCTGTATTATGAGTTCATTTTTGAAGTTCTATTCAGGCTGTTTAGATTATAATTCAGTCCAACTTCTATTTCCTAACCCTATCCTATCTGTTATTTGCAATCAGTTTATGATATGCAAATATGGAATATGTTTGACAAGCATATATATCATACATCATGCTGAAAAGATACCGGAAAAATTAATGTAAGTTTATGCATAACTATATATTATACAACACGGCTGTTTGTTTTGAAAATTGGTAGATATTAGGATATTTTGTTTCTTGGCAACATAAATTTTAGATTGCAACATTGTGGATGTTTTGTAACTTTTATTGAACATATTCAGGGGTCGAAAGCAGCTTAATAAGAACAAAAATCTATCTGAAAATGCCAAAAATGGCAGGAGTAATATAGAAGCTGATTCTGCGGCCAAGTCAAGCAATGCATCTGTCAGTTTGAAACCAGAGCAGGTGGCTATAACCTCTATCAGAGAGAGGGTCCTGCCAAATGCACAGAAAATGCCCGACAAGGTGATTTTTTATTTTTTTATATTTTTGTTATTTGTCATTTTCATTTGGTCAATTGCTGCTAGATGCTAAATTCAAAGTCATCCATTAGGTAATTGATCAATTCAATGCTGGTTTTTTCTTTCAGTTTGAATTTTCTATTTTAGGAATTTCTTTTCTGCTATAATTAGTCTTGGATTTCAAGAAGGCTCCTTAGGTTATTTAATCATTTTGAAGATTTTCGTGATAACTTGATTTTAACCTATAAAAATGAACTAAGAAATTGAGAAATGTTTCTCCTTATGCAGATATCCCCTTTACCTTTTCTTTCTATGTTCTCTCACTATAAGAAAATGTAGTGATAGCACAACATATCAGTATCCTCAATCTTAAATATATGTTTCCAATTTTGCCTCAAATTAACCCAGTTTCATCAAAATTTTAGAAAGAAGAAATGGTAATTTCCCATGCAATGCTTAAAGTAGAAGAAAAAACTGAGACCAAGTCTCTAATTAAACTGAAGACAGTGGATCCTTCTCCTGTCTCATGCCCTGTGCCCAATAAGAAGCCGGCTCCTCTCTTATCTCCTCAAAAGCTAACCTCTGAAACCACACCAAGGGCCACACCAAGCATTGGTGCTAGACCTGAACCAATTGCTGCACCTTCTCCATCTCCTTCTCTCAAACCAACCATTACACAATCCAAGAGGAGCAGCATATCTTCCCAGGTTGGTATTGTATCAAGGCCTCTTAGTGCTCCTCTCATCCCAGTTGCTCAGAATACTGTTACTGTACCACCTGCTTCTTCCACCTTACCAAATGCACCGGCCCTCTCCCGCTCGGCAAGTTCATTGGGAAGGTTGACAAATGCAACAGCCCATGGGCCAAGGTCATACCGCAATGCCATGATGGGTACCAATGATGCTGTTAGTACCAGTACTAATACTGGTACAAGCATGCCAGCATCTTCAGCTTCATCTTCACCTTCCTCTTCAACTCTGCCGGGAGCTCCTGAAGGACCATTCTTCAAATTTATACCAGTCAAACCGGAAGAGTCCCACAAACTGACAACCGAGCCCATTTCAAGAATAGATAGGGAATTTGAGAGGTGGGGCACAAGCAAACCATTGTCAGAACCTCCTTTGACCTCAACTTCTGGTGCTGCTCCTGATGAGTTCCCCCACCTGGACATAATAAATGATTTGCTTGATGAAGATATGAGTAACGGCCTGAGTGTTAGTGAACGCCCTGAGTCCCACCACAGGTTAAGGAGTTTCAGTCGTCAGTACTCCATGCCTGATCATCGGTACAGCAATGGGTATGGCAATGGTTCATTTGGTATTATTGGAAGTGGTGTTGGTGATAGCCGGGTTGCTGGTACAGGTGCCAATGGAAGTATTGGATCGACCCGACATTTCTCACATGCGGATCTCATGAACTACTCCAACGGGTATGTTGATGAGATGATGCCAAACCAGTGGTATGGGCATGGGGATATTTCAATGGTTGACATGGGGGATACAAACGGGTATCCATACTTGCTTGAAGAGTATTCGAATATGATGGGTGGGGTGAACGGGTACCGCCCTATGTATCATCCGTCAAATGGGTACTAAATTATTGGTAAGATTAAGGTCGTAATAATGATTGTACTTTGATGTTGTTCAACTTGTGAGCTCAGAGTGTAAGCTTAAATTTTCAACATTGTAAAAGTAACTCTTGTAAAGAACTTAGTCGTGTTTTAATGATTACATTATTATCCCTTTTTTCGGAAGAGGACTGAAAAGTGATGTTAAAAAGGGAAGTCGTGACAGAATTGCCAGAACTTAATCAAGTTGATCGATATATCGAATCAATGGAAGCCGCGAGAATAGTAGATGGTAGTACCCAGATACTTAGGCGAGTTGTGGTGGTAATTCTTTTGGTTGTAAAAATTGTATTGAATTTTTCCATTCTTCCCCTCTGTTAAACACTTAGGATATGCCTATTTGGAGGTATAATATCAATATGAATCAATGTGACAGTCGATAACTAATCATATATTTTTACAAAAGCACTTACGGTGGCCAGGCATGATTATCTAGTGTTAAAATAGATGTTGATTTCTTGACCAACATCGATTTGGGGGACAATGTCAAGATATTGAATCATATGAAGATTTGGCAAGATATTTTATTATTTGAAATAATAACATATCTATAATATATTGTAGAATATATTTATTTCATTTTTGTGTATAATGCGCAGATGGTGAGCACATTGCTTGTACAGATAATTTTTTATTAAAATTATCGTTTCCAGTCTGAAATGTATCTAAATCTTGTCAAACAGATGGTCATTTTCTTCCCTTCTCCTTTTGGATTCTTTCTTAATGCCCACAAGGCACAGGAGCCTGTTGTGTGGAAGCAAGTACAGACAGCTATTTTGGTAAACTTCTAAAAGTATTGCCTTTTTTCTTTTTGAAAAAATTACGTAATCTGATTTTGCAAAATACGATATCATGTAGATATTTGGAAAGAATAATGCAACAAACATCAGCCAAAATGTCGGCGCATATTTGTTGTTTTCTATATCTTTTGCATATGTAAACCACGTCCCTTTCCATAATGCTCGAGTTTTTTTTTGTATTTATTTTTAGATATATGATAGCGCAAACTGCACATTGCTCGACTTGCCATATTGATCGGGTTGACCGTATGTTTTCAACATTAGGATTGTGATTTATAATTTGTGCTGGGCTTAGCTACTTCATGGAGTAAAACGACTTGGTGCTCCACGCCTCATTATTTCCATTTTGAAAATCCAAACGACCGATCCGAACCGCTCAAGTTGTTCTCCATATTGATATGTGCTTGGAGACCAAATTTTACATTTTTTGGAATTTTTTTACTATTTATTAAGCCACTTTGAAAATCACTGATCTGGCGGTCCAGAAATTTTTACTGTTTTTTACTGTTCATAAGGATTTTCAGATTTTTAAAGTGGCTTAATAAATAGTAAAAAAATTTCAAAAAATGTAAAATTTGGTCTCCAAGTACATTTCAATATGAAGAACATGTTGGAAGGTTCGAATCGACTATTTGAACTTTGAAAATAAAGATATGGCGTGGAGTACAAAGTCGTTTACTCCATGAAGTAGCCTAGTCCATCTCTTATAATTTATATATATATATATATATAGAGAGAGAGATTGACTATGGTGAGTTGTGAAGTAAAACGTCGTTTTACTTCACGCTCACACTTCATTTTGAAAATCTAAACGCCCGATCCGAACCGCTCAACATGTTCTCCATATTGAAATGTGCTTGGAGGCCAAATTTTATAATTTTTGGAATTTTTTTACTATTTATTAAGCCACTTTGAAAATCCCAGATCCAGGTGAACAGTAAAAAAAAGTAAAAAATTCTGGACCATTCGATCAGCGATTTTCAAAGTGGCTTAATAAATAGTAAAAAAATTCCAAAAATTATAAAATTTGGTCTCCAAGCACATTTCAATATGGAGAACATGTTGAGCGGTTTGGATCGGGCGTTTAGATTTTCAAAATAAAAATATGAGCGTGAAGTAAAAATGACATCTTACTTCGCAACTCACCATAGCCCAGCTCATATATATATATATATATAGAGAGAGAGAGAGTGGCTAATATCAAAATGTTTGCACCAAGGCCCTCGTGCAACCAAGTCGTTTTCGGATTTTCAAAGTTTAAACGGTCGATCCAAACCGTTAGATGTGATCTCTATATTAAAATCTGCTTGGAGACCAAATTTTACATTTCTTGGAATTTTTTTACTATTTATTAAGCCACTTTGAAAATTGCTGATCATATGGTCTAGAATTTAGTTGCACTGTTTTTACTGTTCACCCGGATCAGCAATTTTCAAAGTGGCTTAATAAATAGTAAAAAAACTTCAAAAAATGTAAAATTTGGTCTCTAAGCATATTTTAATGTAGATTGAACATCTAACGGTTTGGATCGACCGTTTGGACTTTGAAAATCTGAAAATGACTTGGTTGCACGAGGACCTTGGTGCAAATGTTTTGATATTAGCTACTCTCTCTCTCTCTCTCTCTCTCTCTCTCTCTCTCTCTCTCTCTCTCTCTCTCTCTCTCACTCTATCTATCTATATATATAGGGATAGGCTATCATGCTTTGGGAAGTAAAGATGGTGTTTTACTTCCTGCTCATATCTTTATTTTCAAAGTTCAAACCGTCAATCCGAACATCTCAACATGATCTTCATATTGATATGTACTTGGAGACCAAATTTAACATTTTTTGGAAATTTTTTACTATTTTTTTAGAATTTTTGAAAATCAAATCTTTTCATTAAATAAAAAATAATAAATTTTTTAGAAAAACACTAATTTTCAAAAATTCAAAAAAAATAGTAAAAAATTTCCAAAAAATGTAAAATTTGGTCTCCAAGCACATTTCAATATGAAGATCATGTTGAGAAGTTCGGATCGACTATTTGAACATTAAAAATAAAGATATGAGCAGAAAGTAAAACACCCTCTTTACTTCCCAAAGCATCGTAGCATCACACTATATATATATATATATATATATATATATATATATATATATGGATGGGCTATGGTGAGATGTGGAGTAAAACAAGTTTTTACTCCACACCTCATTATTTCGATTTTGAAAATCAAAACAACCGATCTGAACCGTTCAACATGGCCTCCATATTGAAATATGCTTGGAGACCAAAATTTACATTTTTTTGAATTTTTTTACTATTTATTAAGCCACTTTGAAAATCGCTGATCCATTGGTCCAGAAATTTTTACTAAATTATACTAAATTATACTATATTATGCTAATTATACTAAAATATACTAAATTATGCTAAATTATGCTAATTATTCTAAATTATGTTAATTATACTAAAATAAACTAAATTATGCTAATTATACTAAATTATACTGAAATAAACTATATTATGATAATTATACTAAAATAAACTAAATTATACTAAATCAATTAGTATAATTAGCATAACTTTGTAGGAGAATTTGAGACCAAATTTTGTATAATTAACCAAATTAGCAGAAAAGAAAAAAAATACCTGGTCGACCAAACTTTGGCCGGTCCTATAAAAATTTCAGCCAGCCAAACCTGGGCATTTTTAAAAATATTCAATCAAACTGGTCAGATTTGTTAATTTATATTTATTGTTGGATATTAAAAAAAAGAGGGATGCTTCGGTGGACATAAGGACCTATTTGTAAAATGAGTACTATTTTCATTTTCAAAGTTCAAACCGTCGATCCGACCGTTCAACATTATCTCCATATTAAAATGTACTTGGAGGTCAAATTTTACATTTTTTTGAATTTTTTTACTATTTATTAAGTATTTTACAAATTCAATGGTCTGAATTTGACTAGTTTTTGTAAAATACTTAATAAATAGTAAACAAATTCAAAAAAATGTAAAATTTGACCTCCAAGTACATTTTAATATGGAGATAATGTTGAACGGTCGGATCGACTGTTTGAACTTTGAAAATGAAAATAGGACTCATTTTACAAATAGGTCCTTATATCCACCGAAGCAAATGCCTAAAAAAAAAATCGGATTATATGTTAACATAAACTTTTTTGTATTAAAGCTAATTACTTGTGTATTAAAAGTACAATATCTGTTAAAGAAACTCAAAATGAACTAAAAGTGAGCCTCGCTTTGCTTCGGCGGTTATTATCGAGAGGAGTGTAAAAAGATTGTATCAGGATATTACCGAAAAAAAGATAATTAACTATTAAGATAAACATCTAACTATATATAAAGTTATACCGGTTATAAACAAAATGCTATATTAATGAATTCAAAATCACAAAATCAAGTTGTTACTGTATAAAGTTACACTGGTATACCATATTCGTTAATTTGTGATTTTCTAACTATATATAAAGTTAGAGGATTCAAATGCACCAAAATTTCTACGCTCCCAATGCACCCAATCTTTTATCTGCAATTTCAAAGTCCGAACAGTCGATCCGAACCGCTCAACATGACCTTTATAATAAAATATGCTTGGAGACCAAATTTTATATTTTTTAGAATTTTTTTACTATTTGTTACTGTAGCAATTACTGTAGAATATACTGTAGTGACCCTATGAGGATTCCATCTATAATCAGAGTAGGTCTGATGCCCATCGGACCTACCTTAGTTCGATTGGTGTGATGACCATTCGATCTACATCAAGATTCGTGTGTTATGCATCAAAATCCGTGCAACTCTTATCAATTTCCGTGCACATAGATCTTGATGCTATCGTACGGTCCTAGAGCTAATTGAACCTAAATGTAGGTCCGATGCCCATCGAACCTACTCCTATCTCATAATAGATATGTACAGAGATGGAAGTAGGGCTGCAAACGAACCGAACCGAATCGAACTTACCCTCAGTTTGAGTTTGGTTTGAATTAATTTCGAACTAGGTTTGGTTTGAATTAATTTCGACCGAACTCAATTTCGAACGAACCCAATTTCGAACCGAATTTTTTACGAACTCAATTTCGAACATTTACGAACTTTGTTACGACTTACGATTTATGACTTCTAACTAGGCCATAGTGCGAAATTACAGCACTTCAATAAAAACTCAAGTATTCAAAGTACAATTTAAATAAAATCCAAATATCAATAGAAATACAACTTAAATAAAAACTCAAGCACTCCAAAGTATTCAAAATACAATTTAAATAAAACTCAAATATCAATAGAGTACAATTTAAATAAAAACTCAAGCACTCCAAAATTAATTATAACCAAATACCACACTCAGTTTGAATGTACGCAACAGGGAATTTGGGCGAGAGATGAGTCTTTGTTGTGAGAGGCCACCACAGAGAGAGAGAAGACGTGAGAGAGATTATTTTGGTACTTAGCGCGAGAGGAATTTGGGCGAGCGGTTTTGGCGTAAATTAGCGGGAAGAGGGAAAAAAATTGGAGGCAATGGCGGAAAAAATAGCGGGTTAATTGGTTGAATAGAAAGGGAGCGGATTGATGACATGGAAGAGATCTAGACGTTGGTAAGAGGATAAATCTAAGGGTGTGAAATTATTGAGGTGATCGGATTGCAGGATTTATGGGGTCACTCGCTTAGTTAATATTTTATTTAATATTTTATTGAGTGAGTCTAAAAGTGTATTGCAGTGATACAAAATAAAATTAGGCAGCAAATAATTTGAAAAAAAATAAAAATATATATTTTCAAACTTTTTACATTTTTTTTAGTTTTTGCATGTTTTTTATTTTTTTTTATTTTTTATCAAATAAATAAGTATTTTTTGCATTTTTGAATTTTTTTTTACAGCAATACATATAATTTTTTTTTCTAAATGAATAGCTGATCAATAATAGTATTTTTTGCATTTTTTAGACATATAAAAGAAATATTGTACATTGATCATTTTTTTTGACAGCAATACATTTATTTGCATTTTTTGGCATTTTTTTGGCATTTTTTGCATTTATTTTCGGACCATTCGTTTTACCGCGGGAATTCAACGGTCGATCTACAACAAAATCATTCCAAATCTGATATAGAATGATCAAGGTACAATATTGGACGTAACCAACATAAAAATTCGGAAGTTTTATTATGTATGAGCTTTGATCCAATACGAAATGTTTATGGCCATACGATGCTTCAATTTTCGATCAACTAGATGGATGGGTAAATGAAAACAAAATTTTATCAAACTTTCATGGAAGACGATAAATGCAATGCTCTTTGATTTCAACGGCTCCAATTGGTCAACGGACGACATGTTTACATGCGCCTTCATTAACTTAGAAAGCAAGAGTATATGTTTCATGAGACATAAACTCTTGCCTTGTGAGTTATGAAGGCGCACAAAAATATATCGTCTGTGGTTCGATCGGGACCGTTGAAATCAAAGAGCACTGCATTTATCATCTTCCATGAAAGTTTGATAAAATTTTGTTTTGATTTACCCATCCATCTAGTTGATTGAAAATTGAAGCATCGTATGGCCATAAACATTTCGTGTTCGATCAAAGTCATACATAATAAAACTTCTGAACTTTTATGTTGGTTACGTTCAATATTGTACCTTGATCATTCTAGATCAGATTTGGAATGATTTTGTTGTAGATCGACCGTTGAATTCCCGCAGTAAAACGAACGGTCCGAAAATAAATGAAAAAAATGCCAAAAAATGTATTGCTGTCAAAAAAATGATAAATGTACAATATTTATTTTATTTATTTATTATTTATTATTATTTAATAGTTTCTTAAAGCTGAAATTAATTGAACAAATTTATCAAATTAATAATAACTTTATCAAAATAAAGAAAAAACGAGAGAGTTGAGACTGGATTACCCGAAAAACTCAGAATCCTATCATAAAAAGCAAAATTTCTGGTATAAACATGTGAATTTTTTTATTTGAGCTTTGTTGTTGAATTTTTTTATTTGAGCTTGTAATTGGACCTGGCTTTCTGTTTCAGAAGTCAAAATTCAAAGCAATTATGGATTGGATAGCTTATATTTTCATCAGTGAACATAAGTTATCAGCAGAAATTAGTGGTTCACGTTTGAGTTAATTTCGAACTAAATTTGGTTTGCGAACCTATTTCGAACGAACTAGGTCCAGTTTGAGTTTGGTTTGAATTAATTTCGAACTAAGTTTGGTTTGAAATAATTTCGAACGAACTCAATTTCGAATCGAATTTTTTCCGAACTTTTTCGAATCAAACTCGAATCGAATTACGAACTACGAATTTTTTATGCAGCCCTAGATGGAAGTAAGTCGGCCTCTCGGGACTCGTTAGAATAAGAATTTTGTCCCAAACTTGGATTAAGAAGTAGGGTTGTACTGTGATGTCCCCTTTTTCTAACAAATATGGAAACTAATTAGTATCAGATGCAGTACCAATTATAACAAAGTTAACGTTTTAGATTTCATATATAGTCGATCGCCCTCTGTCTCTGTGTGCTCAATTTAAATCTTCGACTCCAAAACACTATTCTAACCATAATAATATTGATTACAAATTAGAAATGAGTAATGAACATAAAAAAAGGAAACCCCATGTAAAATGAAAATACAATGTTTTCAAAATTTCAGGCTTCATTATTCACATTCATAGGTCATAGCATCTCACACTCGCCACATTACCTAATAAAAATAAATAAATATAACACAAACGACACGGTTTTTTTTTATTATAATATACTCGTTGTGCTGATCTTTAGGATAGATAAATTAAGAAAATGTGTATACCCAAAAAATAATCCTTCTCTATTTTTTTTCCTTGTTTGTTGCATCTCCGTGTAATAGTCAAAGACTCAATTTCGTTAATAAATATTTTTTTTGGGACAAATTACCAAAAAAAAAAAAAAAAAAAAGGAATTTCCTCTAAGCCAAAAACCCCAGAAGGCTGTAGTAACAGCGTATTATTACATCACAGTTCATTCCGAGCCTCCGAGGTAGATAGATATATATAAATAAAATAAATGAGAAGGAATTAACGAAAGAAAAAAAAGAAACGTAATAAGCTCCTCTCATTTCATCGCCGTATAAAATTTTCATCGCCTCCTTCCTCGTCTCTCTTTTCACCTCCAATCCCCAAATCCCTCTCTCCTCCTATCTCCTCCTCTTCCTCTTTCTCTTTCCTTTTTCGTCTCTCCTTTTTCCTTTTTTCTCTAAGGAAGGCGAAGGACGGCTCGAGGTTTTTTTGAGGTACAGGTCTAGATCCCGTTCTGGTCTCCACAGATCGATTGGAGAATCTTCTCTTATTTGAGTTATCGGTCTTTATTCTGCAATCGCCGCATTTGAATTCATTACTAGTCGGGCTTTTTTCTATTGATT
This sequence comes from Carex kokanica, assembly GCA_025461125.1. Classification (NCBI taxonomy): domain Eukaryota; kingdom Viridiplantae; phylum Streptophyta; class Magnoliopsida; order Poales; family Cyperaceae; genus Carex; species Carex kokanica. The sequence continues at coordinate 2,227,384 of JAJGRX010000838.1, read as the reverse complement.
TTTTATAATTTGGGAAGGTTTAAGCCCGCTTTTAATAAAAATCTCGATCTGTTAGAGGAAAGCCAATCACCGACCTATAATTTCCATACTTGAGTAAACTGGATTAAAAACAGCTATTTTGTTTTCTTTCTCGTTTGGCATTGATTTTCTCAATTTAACCTATCTCTCTATTCAGGTGAAGAAGAAGGAGATTGGCACGATACAATAAACTGGTCAGGAATTGGCAATGGCCGGTATGCTAACTGAAGACACCAACTTGGATGCAATTTCAACTGATCAGAGATGCCAGTCCGGTGAGTCCCTGGCTGAGTGGTCCCGCTCTTCAGAGCAAGTGGAAAACGGCACTCCTTCGACCTCTCCACCTTACTATGACACAGATGATGAAGATTGTGGTTTGTTCTCTACTCTTCTCTTCCTGGTTTGTCTAACGTAATGGTTTAGGATAGTTAATTGCTGCTACTTCAGCTAAATTTGACAATGCATAATATGAAATGCTGAAAAATATGTAAAATCCACTGCCTGTGTAAGGGAAGGCGTGCCATTTCTACTTTACTATTGTTCGGTAGACATAGGGTATACTCTTATAGACCCAATCTGACGTAAGCGATTGTAATTGATTTTAACCTAAGATTACCAAGTATCTTATCCGGATGACACTAATACTTAAAATCGCCATGTGCCAGCTAAATCCTATTAGATGTATATATCCCGCAGCTGATTTGTAGCATTTAATTATTTCACTTGTCTTTTTTTGTAGCTCAATAGAGCTATTTGTACTAACAAAGAAAAACGATACTACTACAGATTATTTATTACACTTGTGTTCCACGCGTTTCTACAAATACAAAACGAGGGACAGCTTAGGACACGAGGAAAATTTTCTTTTCAAAAATTGGCCCAAAATCAAAGCCTGTCAATTCAGGCCCAATTTAAGCGAGCTGTTATATATTTTAATTTTCGCTAATTCTTTTATGAGTAATGACTGTAACTTATCCCGACTGCTCTAGTGATTAATTTGGTTTCTATTTGTCGGCTAGAAATTATCTCACCTGTGTATAATTTGATCTCTACAACCTCTAATGCCAGGTCCCAAGCCGTCAGAATTATTTGGTAGATTCACATGGAAGATTGAAAGTTTCTCCCAAATCAACAAAAGAGAGCTGAGAAGCAACTCGTTTGATGTTGGTGGTTACAAATGGTAGGAACTGTACCAATTTAATTGATATAATTAAATTTTTTCTGAAATATGATTAAATTTTGGTTGCATGTGACTTGATCTAGTCTTAAGTACAAAAGATGGTTTGGATCACTGCTCTACTATCCAAACTTGGAAAGAAAACTTTTGCATGGTTAAAAGACTGATTATAAACTCTACTACTCGACAAAAAAAAAAAATGACAAAAGACTCTTATGCCCAGTTTTTTTAACTCAATAAAATCTTTAAATCCTTTTATAGGTATATTTTAATCTATCCCCAAGGATGCGATGTTTTCAATCACTTGTCATTGTTTCTCTGTGTCGCTAACCACGATAAACTCCTCCCTGGTACATATCACATGAACTCTCCCTCATTTCTCTTTGGAATTCTCAAAATGCTTTTCCTTTTTGTTCTGTTTTTGTTATTATGTAAACTTGTCTCCGTTTAAGACAATTCCTTTATATGTTCTTAATACTTTGATGTGCCTTGTCATTCAGGTTGGAGTCATTTTGCACAGTTCACCATAGCAGTAGTTAACAAAGATCCTAAGAAGTCAAAGTATTCAGGTCAGTTTTCCTTTTTAGTTTTACAGCTGCCGTACCAGTGTATATTTTAGCCTTCACCCCTTGCATTGCTGAAAGGATTCATCTAGTCTTTTGTCTATTTGGCAGAAACTTAAGTGTTTAAGTGTCACCTCAGTCTTGTTTAAAAATAAAAAAGAGTATCAATGAAAGACAACTTTGTAAAAGAAAGAAAAGTGAACAGTATCCTAGAAAAATGAGGAGAACAAATGTCAAGAAGCGGTTTATACTTTCAGATACATTGCACCGATTTTGGAAGAAGGAGCATGACTGGGGCTGGAAGAAGTTCATGGAGCTTTCCAAATTAAATGAAGGTTTTGTAGTTGATGACGTTCTCATCATTAAGGCTCAAGTGCAAGTTATTAGGTATCATCCTATTGATTTCCTTTTAGTTTTCATTTTGCTCATTTGAGTTGGGAGGTTGTACTGTTTTCAAATTGAGAAAATATCATCATACCTCTTGAAAAGCCCAAAAAAGCATCATTCATAACCATTCTGTTCTTTTTGCCTTGTCCTTGAAAGATGCCTAACCTAGCTGTTAGTTGCTGCAAATCATTATTGCATTTGACATGTACTTTGAGAATTTAGTGGGAGCACACAGAGAACTTTTCCTTTTGTTATAGAATTATTCGTGGGAGTGCTAAATGTGTTTGTATTATGTGTGTTTTGTGCTATTTGAAAATTGAGGGAGAAGGCAGAGCGTCCGTTCCGATGCCTCGACTGTCAGTATAGGAGAGAACTTGTACGGGTCTACATAACAAACATAGATCAAATTTGCCGGCGCTTTATTGATGATCGAAGGTTGAAGCTTAGCCGTTTGGTTGATGATAAAGTGCGCTGGTCCAGGTGAGCAAAATTTATATGGTGTATGAGTACTGTTTCTTTTTTCTATTGTTTTAAGACCCATTAAGTTGGAATATGTCTCAGTTATGTAATTAATTAATTATGCACCGAATAAGGTAGGAAAAATATTACAAGGTTTTTAGTGAAGGAGATAGAGATTTGATTGGTGCTGGTACTGAATTGTAGATTACCAGTATTAAGGATATTAACTTTTTGCTGTGAACTCATAGTTTTTTATGTTAAACTAACCTCTCCTTGTCTCAAATGCACCATTGCAAACCACAAGCCACAGGAACAAAAATATTTAACTTAAAAGTTGATGTAGTTTTCATAAAGAAATGCAATAAACACTTATAAGTGAAGTATTATTTAGAACAGCAAGCAGACAGATACTGTGAATGATACTGACAATTAAATTATAATGCTGAACTTGCATATTTGTAATTTTTTTCAGCTTTCGTGCCTTCTGGCTTAGCATTGATCCGGCCACAAAGCGGCGCATGTCAAGAGAGAAAACTGACACAATTCTAAAGGTTCTAGTAAAGCACTTCTTTGCCGAGAAGGAAGTGACATCAACTCTGGTGATGGATTCAATGTATAGTGGCCTCAAATCGCTGGAGTACCAGAGCATGAACAAGAAGTGCTTCCTATCCAATGGTGATGAGGTGTGGGTCCCATACCCTATGGTGTACATTGATCAAGACACATTCATGCTGGCTGATGATGTAGTGACATTGATTGAACGAGCCGTTTCTGATACCTGGCCCCAGCAGACTGCTCTGACTAAGGATGACAAGGGTTCACAAAACCGCACAAAGGTGGAAGAAGTTTGCATACAAGTTTTATTTATTCATTTGTATTTGCAAAGAATAGTTTCATCTAAAGCCCTTATTAATTTTTTTTTTAAATAAATAATAAAGAACATTAATTATACTTTACAAAACAGGGATATTTCATATGCTAATATAGAAATGGTGCAAACATGATGCATATGCACCCCCTAATCTTGTAATGTCTTTGAAACACCTGAATTACCCCTATTATATGTCTCATTATTTGGATTTGAGACAAACCTTGAGGAGCGAGGATAATTTTGATATCTTCTAATGTAATTCAGAAGGACATGGTGCAAAGAATATTTTTGATAGTCTCATATTTAGTTGTTTACTATGTTTTGCAAGGTGTTTGCTGTTTGTAACATTTCCCAGCCTGCATTTTTATAGCCAATATTTCCACATTTAGAGCTGCAAAATGACTCATGAGTGAAATTTCACTATAAAATCAAGCCCAGTAAGTTAAACTTTTCATTTTAGTCAGAAAAAAGGGTTAGAAGTTGCAAAATGTAAGATATGTTTTTCTCCATTACCAAAAAATAGTGTTAAACTATTCAGTATTTTCTGGTTTATCAGAATCCAACTATTTAGTTTGTTGTATTCAGGAAGGGAATTCTGGGGAGGATTTAAGCAGTGTGCATCACTATGATCGAGACGACAGGCGGCTAACTGAACTGGGTCGAAGAACTGTCGAGTTCTTTGCATTAATTCAGATATTCAGGTTGGTGATCATTCTTTTCATTTTCTTTTTTGGGTATAGTTTTTGAATATGTAGAATTATAGGATGTATATAAAAGGTTGTAGGTGGCTTTTCGCCTGATCTGTGTTAATTTTTGAGGCCACCAGTATGAAATGTTCTGCATCTGCTTTGTAGGTACTTTTTCCCCCCTTTTCCAATTATTCACGTACACCTGACGTAATTGAAGTTCTTGAGGTGCATATACAAAGTGAAGCTTGCAATCTTGCTATATTAATAATAGCTTCCCTTTTTTCTGTAATCTGTATAAGATTAGAACTACATTGTATTGCCTACTGTTGCAGTGATACATATATGAGTTTCTTATTGGATTATGATACCAATAGTGTGATATAGCAATTTCCAAAATCTTAGGATACAGGATGTTTTACACGTACTAATATGTTAAGTTAAAATCTTATTAATTTTAATGCATAGCTCAAAGGTATATTCCTAAATGATACTAATATGTTATTTTAAATTTTAAAAATAATAAATATCAAATCAAGTATATAATTATGAAACTTTTTGTTTCTCAGAAAGTAAATATACATAAGATAAGGTCTATATGGGAGATTAAAAAGAGGAACTGCAAGTAAAAGGAAACGAATAGATATCATGAAGTTTCAGGGAGAAAACAACCATCGATGCATTATTTTGGGTCGAGCTCTGAACTTTACATAAAAATAGGCAATTCCAACCCTAGTTTCCCAGAGCAGGTCTATAGCTCTGAACTTTACATAAAAATGGGCAATTCCAACCTTAGTTTCCTAGAGCACAGCGGCCGGGTCCTCTGTGGCTGCTTGCTCAGAGTCCCTGCCAGTTATGCATGTATCCTTGACTGTAATAGTTGAGTTATATATATGAGTGAGGCTATGGTACTATGCATAGTGCACTTTTGTCCATACTACAGATCCATATCTTTATTTTCGAAGTCTAAATAGTCAATCCGAACCGTTCATCGGGATCTCCATATTAAAAATGTACTTGGAGACCAAATTTCACTTTTTTTTAAGAACTTTTTTACCTTTTTATAGACAGGTACAAAATCACTACTTTCGAATGGTCTAGAATCTTTAGATGAAGTGATTTTGTACCTATTTAAAAAAATAGTAAAAAGATTCTAAAAAATGTAAAATCTGTTATCCAAGCACATTTTCATATGGAGATCGTGTTGAGCAGAACGGATCGACTGTTTGGACTTTGAAAATAAAAATATGCATCCATAGTACGGACCAAAGTGCGCTATGCATAGTAATATAGCCTCACTCTATATATATAATACTTGATAAGCCAGGCGATCAATCTAGATGTGTACTCTTTCTCTTATGCATGTTTGTATCAGATATAAGTTGATCCATGTACAGTTGTGGGTTATGAGTATCCTGCTACATAGCATATTAGTAAGCTTGTCAAGTTAACATGTCTAGGTGCAATATTCTATTTATAATGCATCATTGTTACCCTTGAAATACTTTCCTTTTTCTTCAATATTTTCTTTGCAATTTAATGGAAGCAGTCGAGTTGAGGTGGCACACCAAGAAGCTGTTGTACTAAGGAGGCAAGAGGAGCTTATTCGTGAAGAGGAGGCTGCTGGTCTGGCTGAAAATGGGAAGCGGGACAAGGAAAAGCGTCCCAAGAAAAAACAGGTTCGCTTTTTTTTCTTTTTCTTTTTCTCTCTGCTTGTTAAATGCTAGATGAAGATGCCTATATTTTTTTTGTTTCTTAAAATTTCAATGAAGGCCTGAGTCACTTATTTTTAATATAAAATTTTGAGCTTCAAATGATCTGCTAAATTTACAAAAAATGTCCATACACTGAATGAACTTTAGGTCTATTTCTGTCTCTCATACACTGGACACCTGATTTTGGACTATTGTAAGTGTATTACAAATTCGTTTCTTATCTCTTTTATTATTTGGGAAGATATGTTGGAAATAACGGAATTTTCTGCTAGAGATAATATTTAGAAAGGAAATGAGGGTTTGCCAAAATGCCCCTAGGGTAAGCGGCAGTGAGATTGTAAATGAGGATTATTTGATGGTTAAGCGATTTTTTCTTGTTTCTGTCTACAGAGCAAGCAGAAGAAAAGCAGTCGAAAAGGGAAAGACAAAGGAAAGAACAAAGATAAAATTATAGTAATAGATGATACCTTGTCAAAGCAAGAAATAACTATTGCTGAGGCTGAGAATCCATCAGAGGCTACATCTGATGTGTCTGAGATCATAGATGATGCCTCGGAGGCTCTCCAACTTGACCTAGATGAGAGAGATTCTAGCCCTGTCAACTGGGAGACTGACACATCAGAAACCCGTCAGATTGGGGCCAGCGGCAGTGAGATAGTAAATGAGGATAAAAATCGAAAAGGAAGTGCATTTGTTGATGACAGCTCATCGACTTGTTCAACTGATTCTGCTTCGGCCCCTTTCAAAGTTCAGGTCTCACCTAATAGGTATTGCACTTCTGCTATATGCCCTTGGTCTTTTTGTAATTTTATCTCCTTATGCGTAGTTTAAAATAATAGGTGTTGTGATTTTCTGTATGTACCCCCTGGATTTTTTTTTCTTCATAATTTGCCTTCTGTATTATGAGTTCATTTTTGAAGTTCTATTCAGGCTGTTTAGATTATAATTCAGTCCAACTTCTATTTCCTAACCCTGTCCTTTCTGTTATTTGCAATCAGTTTATGATATGCAAATATGGGATATGTTTGTCAAACTTATATATCAAACATCATGCTGAAAAGATTCCGGAAACAGCAATGTAAGTTTATGCATAACTATATATTATACAACACGGCTGTTTGTTTTGAAAATTGGTAGATATTGGGATATTTTGTTTCTTGGCAACATAAATTTTAGATTGCAACATTGTGGATGTTTTGTAACTTTTATTGAACATATTCAGGGGTCGAAAGCAGCTTAATAAGAACAAAAATCTATCTGAAAATGCCAAAAATGGCAGGAGTAATATAGAAGCTGATTCTGCGGCCAAGTCAAGCAATGCATCTGTCAGTTTGAAACCAGAGCAGGTGGCTATAACCTCTATCAGAGAGAGGGTCCTGCCAAATGCACAGAAAATGCCCGACAAGGTGATTTTTTATTTTTTTATATTTTTGTTATTTGTCATTTTCATTTGGTCAATTGCTGCTAGATGCTAAATTCAAAGTCATCCATTAGGTAATTGATCAATTCAATGCTGGCTTTTCTCTTCAGTTTGAATTTTCTATTTTAGGAATTTCTTTTCTGCTATAATTAGTCTTAGATTTCAAGAAGGCTCCTTAGGTTTTTTAATCATTTTGAAGATTTTCGTGATAACTTGATTTTAACCTATAAAAATGAACTAAGAAATTGAGAAATGTTTCTCCTTATGCAGATATCCCCTTTACCTTTTCTTTCTATGTTCTCTCACTATAAGAAAATGTAGTGATAGCACAACATATCAGTATCCTCAATCTTAAATATATTTTTCCAATTTTGCCTCAAATTAACCCAGTTTCATCAAAATTTTAGAAAGAAGAAATGGTAATTTCCCATGCAATGCTTAAAGTAGAAGAAAAAACTGAGACCAAGTCTCTAATTAAACTGAAGACAATGGATCCTTCTCCTGTCTCATGCCCTGTGCCCAATAAGAAGCCGGCTCCTCTCTTATCTCCTCAAAAGCTAACCTCTGAAACCACACCAAGGGCCACACCAAGCAATGGTGCTAGACCTGAACCAATTGCTGCACCTTCTCCATCTCCTTCTCTCAAACCAACCATTACACAATCCAAGAGGAGCAGCATATCTTCCCAGGTTGGTATTGTATCAAGGCCTCTTAGTGCTCCTCTCATCCCAGTTGCTCAGAATACTGTTACTGTACCACCTGCTTCTTCCACCTTACCAAATGCACCGGCCCTCTCCCGCTCGGCAAGTTCATTGGGAAGGTTGACAAATGCAACAGCCCATGGGCCAAGGTCATACCGCAATGCCATGATGGGTACCAATGATGCTGTTAGTACCAGTACTAATACTGGTACAAGCATGCCAGCATCTTCAGCTTCATCTTCACCTTCCTCTTCAACTCTGCCGGGAGCTCCTGAAGGACCATTCTTCAAATTTATACCAGTCAAACCGGAAGAGTCCCACAAACTGACAACCGAGCCCATTTCAAGAATAGATAGGGAATTTGAGAGGTGGGGCACAAGCAAACCATTGTCAGAGCCTCCTTTGACCTCAACTTCTGGTGCTGCTCCTGATGAGTTCCCCCACCTGGACATAATAAATGATTTGCTTGATGAAGATATGAGTAACGGCCTGAGTGTTAGTGAACGCCCTGAGTCCCACCACAGGTTAAGGAGTTTCAGTCGTCAGTACTCCATGCCTGATCATCGGTACAGCAATGGGTATGGCAATGGTTCATTTGGTATTATTGGAAGTGGTGTTGGTGCAATTCGGGTTGCTGGTACAGGTGCCAATGGAAGTATTGGATCGACCCGACATTTTTCACATGCGGATCTCATGAACTACTCCAATGGGTATGTTGATGAGATGATGCCAAACCAGTGGTATGGGCATGGGGATATTTCAATGGTTGACATGGGGGATACAAACGGGTATCCATACTTGCTTGAAGAGTATTCGAATATGATGGGTGGGGTGAACGGGTACCGCCCTATGTATCATCCGTCAAATGGGTACTAAATTATTGGTAAGATTAAGGTCGTAATAATGATTGTACTTTGATGTTGTTCAACTTGTGAGCTCAGAGTGTAAGCTTAAATTTTCAACATTGTAAAAGTAACTCTTGTAAAGAACTTAGTCGAGTTTTAATGATTACATTATTATCCCTTTTTTCGGAAGAGGACTGAAAAGTGGTGTTAAAAAGGGAAGTCGTGACAGAATTGCCAGAACTTACCCAAGTTGATCCATATATCGAATCAATGGAAGCCGCGAGAATAGTAGATGGTAGTACCCAGATACTTAGGCGAGTTGTGGTGGTAATTCTTTTGGCTGTAAAAATTGTATTGAATTTTTCCATTCTTCCCCTCTGTTAAACACTTAGGATATGCCTATTTGGAGGTATAATATCAATGTGACAGTCATATAGTTTTACCAAGGTTCTAAATAGCGATTATGATTATAGGGGCATAACGGGGAGATTAAAAAAAAAAAAACTATTGCGAATAGCGTAGCGTATATGGTGTTTTTTTTCTTTTCAAAATTTATATTTTATATTTCTATAATTATTAACATGAACAATATTAGAGAACTGGGGTAATAATTAAATGATAACTATTCTGAGTCTACTTTTTTGAATCATGCAAATAAGAAGAGAAAAAAAGGATCTACAAGATAATATTATTTAATAGTTCATAATTCATAATATTACATATTATAATAGATGAAAAGCAATTAATTTAACAAGTGAAATGTAGTTATTTATACCTATTTGAACATTTTATATATTATAATAATCAAAATTAGTTTTCAATTGAAACGAACGACAGTAATTTTACAAGTGAATACTAGACGAAGAGCAAGTAAAAGGAAGAATTAATATTTGATATTTTCTGATATAAAATGAGAGACTAAATCACAAATATGAACAGAAGCACATAGGTTTAGCATACTTATCATAGTAGACCATGTAGCATCAGAAATAAGAACAAAAAGTCCATGTAAATCACAAAAAAAGAGCTCATGTAGCATAACGGTAGTAATAACGCGTAGCGGTAATGGCGGTAAGCTATTACAGCTATAGCGGTCGTAGCTGAATTAGCGCACTCTTTATCTCATAACTTAGCTTTTATTGTCCGAAAAAGCTATAGTGTAGCTAATAGCTAGCTATTTAGAACACTGATTTTTACAAAAGCACTTACGGTGGCCAGGCATGATTATCTAGTGTTAAAATTAATGTTGATTTCTTGACTAGCATCAATTTAGGGGACAGTTGTTGGGTAATGCTCTAGGCTAGCAGGTTCAATTTTAAAAAAATTTAGCGTCTAGAGATGATCCTACGATAGAACATGCAATCAATCCCACGCAGTTTATGGATTGTGTCACACGCACGATCTAGCAAAGTGTTATAACACATACCACTCCGACATTTGAAGGGAGACAGGTTGTCAGCTCCTTAGTCACCCTTGATCAGTCGCCTCGCTAGTTTCCAAAATAGGAAACCTCAAACCTCTCACACCAAGGTTTAGTCGAGAAGAAGAGGAGACCGAATACTAGGTCTACAATCCTCTTCCCTTTCAAATCCTCTAAGTCTTGTCTCACGACTTCAAACACTTTGAATCGCTCTAATGCAAACTCATTTAACACGATCAACACGCCTCAGTGCTATTCCAAATATAAACTCGAAAGGAGGTAAGGAAGAGGCACAATCAACACACGGTTGATTGGCCTCTGGAGCAATGGTGATGATCAAGAACCAGCGACAAGGCGCACAGCGGTGAGGAGGTGCGCACGGTCTAGAGGCGGCTCGGCCTAGGCGGATCTAGATTCGATCAGATCTGATCAAGAAGTGGCGGCACAAACCCGAACCATTCGAGTCTTGAGGAGGCGGATCTGGATCCACTCGGCTTGGGCGGATCGACGGATTGATCACTCAAAAGAGAGCGATGTTATCTTTTAAAATTTATAAACTCGGAAATGCTATCAATTCGGATCGCAAGTGCAAAATACTATCGAGTAGTATAATCGAGGTCGATCCACAGGGAATATTGGTCTACAGTCTTGAACGATCAAATCACAATCTTTCGAAAGGCTAGACAAAATCTGAAAATTGAGAGTTGAAGTTGTGATCAATGTAAATTTGGCAACAATTAAAAGTAATTAAAATAAAGATAGAGATGAGAATTCCTAGGGTTTCGGCACACCATTGCTACTCAATCCTCTTTGATATTCTACTTCTGTCGGGTCTGATTTTATGTTGTTGTTTATCGAAGACACTACATAGGACACTGCGAGTTACTTACGCAAATGATGGGACTTCCATCGAGATGCTACATAGGACACTGCGAGTTATCTTACGCAAATGACAGATCTCTAAATATACAAGTTACTACATAGGACACTGGGATTTATCTTACGCAAATGATAGAACTTGGTTTGCGTTTTGTGGTTTCGATTTATGATTTTCCTGCGAATGTTTTATTCACATAAATCTAATGGCTCCCAACGAGGCTAACTTGTCCATCATAGTTTTTCTTACCATTAAAGTACTGTCACTACCCTAACAAATTAAACTAGATCATCGAAATCAGGTGAAAGGAGAATAAATTGCAAAAGTATTTCAATCAACAACAAGAAATTATAATCAACAGAAAATATATATATCAAAGCATCATGAGTAACAAGGTTTACTGCCTAGTTCCTAAGAAAAGAACTTAGCCGCGGAACGGCATCATTACAACACTCCTCTCTTTCTCACTTAATCAAATCTAACCCTAATTACCAAAATTACAAAGATAACTCCTTCTTCTGTCCAGGGGGCTTTATATAGGAGTGAGGGGACATCTGGAGATGAGTGGAGGCCAAGAAAACTGATTTGGATATAGCTGTGGCAGTTATTCCCCAAAGGGCGCCTTTGGTTACGGACCGTATTGGCTGATACGGTCCGTATCCACACCATGTCGCTGAGGGATTTAATGCGTATCACGCCATCTCCTGGTCCGTATCCGGCTAGATCCGTATCAACCAGTACGGACTGTAACAGTGACTTAGATGAGCGTCGCTTCTTCGATTGACCTGATTCTTGCTCCATTTGATGTAAAATAGTTCCAAAACATGTTTCATGCAATAAAATATAAAGAAGGGTGACAGTAGCCTTTTTCTCTAATTAATTAAACATAAGTGTGAGATAATATGCAAAACCTAAGCCAAAACCCTACGTAATTCATTATCATTTTGACTATGATCACAGATCTATGCGGCGCACGACGTAGGCTGCTCGGCCTAGGTGCGGCTCGGTATGGTGTCGCTCGACACTCTCATTCGATCAAGCTTGGATCGGATAGAGGCATACGGATCAGATCTTATCTGACTCGGTGTGGCTCAGCTTCAAGCCGATCAAACGCAGGGCGGATCGGGGCTAGATGAAGCGGTGGTGGTCGGCGCTTGGAGCGACGTCAATAGCAGTACTGTTCTTGACCTGTTACTGTAGCAGCTTGCTACTGTAGCGTTCTTCTCTTTTAGCTTGAAAGAGAAAAAGAGAAGGAGAAGAGATATTAGATCTAAACTTGTGATCTAATTGAAGAGAGAGAAACTAGACTTGCTAAAATGAATTTTTCATGCTTGGATGAACATGGGTTTAAATAGACACGAAAGATTACGATCATATCCCTCAAATTAATTAGATGAGACCATTAATTAATAAAGGGACATATAAGTAACATAACTAATGTGTGGTGTATGGACCATGAGTCCAGTTAAATCTAATTCAAATGGAATCCAATGTGGTCTATATGGTCCCCAATAGACCAAGTCATAGACTTGTCTTCCAAGCAAGCTCTCATCTCTTCATAAACTCTCATCCATTAGTCAATCCCGCGGTTGACCAAGTTTGACTTTCGTCAACCTTCCTTCTTTTGGCCATATCTTGTGATCTACAAGTTCGACTCGCGCACTCTACATATCCACGCGCTTGTCTACTAATCCTCTATCATTTAGTACAATCTAATTGACCAAAATAGTAGGATTAATTGACTCCATTTTATGTTTAATCTAATTAAATATTTCCTCATTCAATCAAGTCATCCTTTGTACATCCAATGTACTAAATTGATTCGATTAATTCTCATCACCTTTAAAATATTGAATGAAAGCTATATTATGTCTAATATAATTACGCACTACTAGATTCGATATATGTTGTCCAACAACATAATCATCAGTATCACAGACTTGGTGATATCTCAACTAGGGACCTTGTAGGTGTGACCTGCTTGGATCCGTATTGTGTTGGCTATGGAATCCCCATTCCACAAGTCATGAGAGGCATCTAGCATAATGCATCAAGACCCCCAATCAATACAGACGATATGTAACCGGACAGTATCGTGATCCAATATAGAGAGCGCATTATACACTTCTTGTGTTGTTTCCAATATCGCATGATATCTATAATGATAAGCGCAAGATAGGAATGTGTCATTCTTGCCATCTGATGAGTCCAAATTGAACTCCTAACTTTCAGTATAAATTAATATACCTTTTAACCCTAATCCTACTTGCGTTCATATCACAAGCGCATGATCCTACCGTGTAGTATAATTGGAGTGTCGATCCACAGGGATAGTGTATTGGGTATCTAACAATATTCACTAGTCTAGGTTATAAGGAGGTTGAAATCGGTTTAAAATAGGTTTGAAATAGTTTTAAAATAGTTTTTAGGGTTCAATATCCTTAAGGTTAATACGGATACGTTAATTGTGCTAAGGTTTGGGTTAAACAATTAAATAGAGGTTCTCTAGGGTTCAAGTTCTCTCCTTCTCAATTACGCAAAAATATATTTTTGATGTTTCTCTACCCTGCATGCGGCCTGTCACCCCGTATACGGCATAGATTGTCCCACAGCTACCCCGCATGTTGTCACTACCCTGCAGGGCGTGCTGGGTTTCTGGTATGTGATTTGAAAGGTTTTTCGATCTTGCGATCGACTTTTGGGCTATCAATTCAAAGTAATACAGGTATGCAATTATCTTTCTCACACAAACACAATTGATCATATCCTATTCTACCCCTCAATTAAATATCCCAAAGACCCTACCTAAATTTGGTATCTCTTACTACAGAAAAACCTTTCAAAGCACGTACACAGAAACCCAGCATGTCCTGCGGGGTAGTGACAGTGCCGCACGCGGGGTAGCTGTGGGACAAATCTATGCCGCATACGGGGTAGAGTGACGTCTGAATTTATATTTTACATAACTTAGGATTAGAGAACCTGAACCTTAGAGAATCTCCATTTAATTATTTAGCCCAAACCTTAGCACAATTAGCGCCTCTGCATTAACATTGAGGGTATTGAACCGTAAAAACTATTTTCAAAACTACTACAAACTAGTTTCTAACTGATTTTAAGCCCCCCTATAACCTAGAACTAGTAAATATAGTTGGATATTTAATACACTATCCCTGTAGATCGATACCCCAATTATACTACACGGTAAGATCATACGCTTGTGATCTGAACTCAAGTAGAGTTAGAGTTAAAATGTATATTAATTTATACTAAAAATTAGCAGTTCAATTTGGACTCATCACTTTCTCCTTTTGGATTCCTTCTTAAAGCCCACAGGAGCCTGTTGTGTGGAAGCAGGTATAGACAGCTATTTTGGTGAACTTCTAAAAGTATACCTTTTTTTCTTTTTGAAAAAAATACGTGACCTGATTTAGCAAAATACGATATCATGTACATTTTCGGAAAAGAATATTGCAACAAACATCAACCAGAAAGCCGTCGTATATTTGTTGTTTTCTACACCATTTGCACATGTAAACCATGTCCCTTTTCCATAATGCTCGAGTTTTTATATATATAGAGGAGGGTTCCAATGCACCCAAATTTCTATGCTCCCAATGCACCCATTCTTTTATCTGCATTTTCAAAGTCCGAACAATCGATTCAAACCGCTCAACATGATCTTCATAATAAAATATACTTGGAGACCAAATTTTATATTTTTTATATTTTTTTACTATTTTTTAAGACAGGTACAAAATCATTGTTTTAAGGAGATTCTGGACCATCTGATAAAGTGATTTTGTACCTATCTTAAAAAATAGTAAAAAAAATTCTAAAAAATATATAATTTGGTCTCCAAGTATATATTATTATGAAGATCATGTTGAGCGGTTCGGATCGACTGTTCGGACTTTGAAAATGCAGATAAAAAAGTAGATGCATTGAGAGCATATAAATTTGAGTGCATTAGAACCCTCCTCATATATATATATATATATATATAATAGCGCAAGCTGTACATTGCTCGACTTGCCATATTGATGGGGTTGACCGTATGTTTTCAACAAATAGGATAGTGATTTTTAATTAATATATATGTATATTTTTTTTAAATGTTTAGCATTTAGCAACTTTCTTTTAATATTTATTAAATGAATCATGCTGACATCAGACCTTCAATTGATAACTCTGTCAGCCCTTGTGTTTAGATTTTAGAATTAAGCCACAAGACCCACAACACTTCGAATCCTCAATTCGTATCACAGATTCACATTTATATTTTTCTTAATCCCATTAACATGGATAAATCCTCAAAATTATAACACATTAACACCAAGTATATATGAACATCTCAACTTTATGCCAAGAAAATGCGAAGAATTTATTCATTTCTCAATTCTGAAATATACAAATACATTCAACAACTAGATTCCAATCTCAATTCTCAATATACAAATACACTCAAGAAAAGACAGATAGCTAACAAGACCATCTCATTTATTCATTTTTAATGCATTAGACATTAACAATGCTAATTAAGTTTGGCTTTTAAAATAAGATAAAATCTCGGAAGTCACCTCCTCAGCTTTTTCCTGCTGTATGAAATGGTAACCGTCAATTGAAACCACATCAAGATTTGGTACAACTTCCTTTAGACCTCCACCTTTGACCATCATCCCGGTTCCAAAAGAGTTGTAGCCAATATCTCTCTCGATAAGAATGAATTTGGTGGGGACTTCAATTTTTGCCCCTTGCCATGGTGCCATGAGTTCCCAATTCCTATAATATCACAATATATATACAAACCAATCATTAGTTTTCACTGTTTTCTGTCTAAACAAAACCAATTTCTTCCATTTTAGCCTGAAAATTATGTCCCTTTTTCCAAAAAAATAAAAATAAACAAGATTTGTTTCGAAATTACACGGAAGATTTCTCATTTATTACAACCAACACCAAACGTCTTCCGAATTTCAATTACTTGACATTAAGGTCCTACAGTTTGAATCGAAGGTATATTCGGTCCATCAACATCTTTGACCCTCTTCCTAAGTTTTTTTTTATTGTCAATTTTAGCTGCAATAGGAACAAAAAAAAAAAAAAAAGGAGAAACCCATGGAGTGCATTTGGTAGGTTCTGAAGTTTAAATAAGATGTGATACTGATTCCTTCGAGGAGTGATTAGCCATTTATTGCTTTGTTTATAATTGCTGGGTGTTCATTGCAAACTTCAATCTGTCAGGTTTTAGTTGGAAATGGAAGAAATGCAGCCTATAATTTATAAAGTAAAAAGTAAGAAGCTATGTAAAAATTGAAGACCCACGTGTCAAAGTTTCTATAGTAGTTTAGGGGCCCAGTAAACCCATTTTTCTGAAATTTCTCAGTAAAATATTGGAGTTCATCCTCGGAAATCCACTCAAGGGGAGAAGGGGGCTCTTCGAGGAAATCTATTATCTCCATTCCAGGTGGAGCACACAGATTGTCCATTTTAATCGAGAAAAACTTTTTAAGCACGGTTGAAACTTCATACCGAGCAAATGATGCTTCAGCCCTTCCAGGTTCCTGAGTTTGAAATAGAGACCAGAAGCAATTGTTCTTAGCTGTCACTCAAAAATAGCTCAATAAAATTTTGATATTATTTCCAACATGATCATTTTGAACTCTCTATAAACTTAGTTCAATGTAAATCTGCTGATTTTGTATTCACTTATATTGATTACTTCCTTTCTCCATTTGTATCTGACAGTGACTCTACTATGGATCAACAGAAAACCAAATGATTGCGGTGCCATGTTGAATAAAATTGCTAAATGTAAATAGATCAACAGAAGCCAAATGATACCGGTGCCATGTTGAATAAAAAAACAATAAAGAAGTCTCACAATTCATTTTCAAATGTACACAGTAACTAAAAGATTGAAAAGAGTTATGGTACAATTATTACCTGGAACTGGAGTACATAACATCCGTCTCCAAACATCTTAAAAAAAAGTTCAGTGGGTTTAATAGATGGTGACCTTTGAAAATATGGTACCCCGATATTAACCAGTGCTCTTACCCTTTCAGGCCTAAACTGACACAGGTGCCATGCCATGTTAGCACCCAAGTCATGGCCCACGACGAAAACCTGCGTGTCATAGCATACAAGAGATTGTCAGTTTAAATCTTAAAAAGTTACTAAATTTGAAACAATAACTGAACATAGAAAAAATTCTGCGAGATCACATATATTTTATTGAATTTGATGTCAAGGCTATTATTTTAAACAAAAATTGGTTGTTTGATTCTGACATAACCTGACTCTGCTACTATAGCACAGAGAGGAGTACCAGTTTGATATTGTATGCAAAATTTTATGTTTCAGTTTAATAATGACACTTTTACAGAGGTGCCATACGGACAACTTAAAAATTATGAATAATGAGACAAGTGAAACAAATCTGACCCTACCCGAACTGAAATAAACCAGACCCAACCCAAATAGGATCACCAAGAGACGAAAAAATGCACATTTTGTCTCACCCTGCCCAACACTACCGGAATCTGAACTGCTAACCATAACCTAAACCTGGTCCAAACCGAAATTAATTGCCTAAAATTAACCAAAGCCTAAAACCTGAAAAAACTGAGCAATCTGACACCCAGAATAACCCCATGACCAGCAATAATTAATATATAGAAAAATTGAATCAACCAAACTGATCACGTTCTAACATCTTACCCTGATCCTACCAAAATTGACACAAATTTGTGTTGACCTGACTAGATCAAAACCCCTTACTAAGCCCCTCGAGTGGTTCACAAGTTGGGTCATAGACCTAGAGCATTGAGAAGTTTGGTGCATGGAAAGTGTTTGACAATTTGTCTGGGAGAAGCAAGCAAGACTTACACATGGCAACTCTAAGTGGTCAAGGAGCCCGATGAGATCACCGATAATATGGAAAACGGTATAAGCGGCAACGTCGGCCGGCGCTTCGGTGTCACCATAGCCGCGTAAGTCGGGAGCAATGGCGCGGTAACCGTTTGCGGCCAAGGCGGCCATTTGGTGCCTCCACGAGAGCCACAGCTCAGGGAAACTGTTCAGAACATGGACAAAGCAAGGTGGTCAAAGGTAAAATTGCAGAAACTTTGACTACATGAGGTTGAGGTTTTGAGAGAGTAGAATTTAGAAACCCATGGAGGAGGAGAACAGGTGGGGCCGTGAGGTCGCCTTGCTCGGCGATGTGCATAGTTATCCCGTTGGTTGCCACCTGGCGGTGCCGGATCTCGGCGAATCTCTCCTGATTATCCATCGCTTTCTCTCTCTTTGCTTTTGTCCAGTCAACCTCACTGTAGTACTGTACTATGCAATCGGACTATGGATTAGTTTTTAGAAGTTTAAACAATCAATTCCAACCACTCGACGTGGTTTCGATTCTTATCTAAAAAATAGGGAGAATTTCATATATACCACTCAAAAACTGTGAATTACATATTTACCATCTAAATTTTTGTAATTACATATTTACCATCTAAAAATCTAATAACTCACGTATTTATCCAATATAACTTTAGTATATATCAAATATACCCAAAACTCAGATTAATTATGTAAAATATTCTTTAAACTATAATTAATCAAAGATTAACTTAGCACACTATCTTTCTTTCTTTAGATCCGTAGTCCTTTATACCCAATATAAGAGATTAAAAACATATATTCGAAACTAAGTCAGTAACAAAATGCAGATTCTCAAACTCAGTTACTACTTTGATAATGGGTTGTGATATTAGCGTCGTATTTAGTACGAGTTGTTATGTTGAAATAGGTGGAGTGGTTATCTTGTTTTAGACAATTAAGCTGGAGTTGGAATTCTAATTTCCGAGTTTGCTACCCCCTTCTTTCCGAGTTTCAGTGGGAGAGAGAAGATGAGGAGAGAGTTTCAGCAAGAAGGGGAAAGTTATGCCAAAAAAGACGAGAGAGAACTCTATGTGCAGAAGAGGAAGGGGCAAAGAAGGAGAAGAGACTAAATAATTTATAATTTTATTTTATTTGATATTAAACTTAATTAATCTCATTTTTTTAATTGATTGGGTAAATATGTGAGTTATTAGATTTTCAGATGGTAAATACGTAATTACAGAAATTTGGATGGTAAATACGTAATTTCACAGTTTTTGAGTGGTATATACGAAATTCTCCCTAAAAAAATGTAGATTAACTGTCCAACTTTATTTTTTTATTTTTTAGAATTTTCAATTAATTTTAAGATAGACAGAAAATTATCACATCTGACAATCCTAGTTTTTAAGAATATTTTTAGTGATTTTTGATTTATCTAAAAAGATAATAATTTTATTTAGAAAATATAAAATTTGATACTCAAAAACATTTTCATATTAAAATGATGTTGAACTCTTTGGATCGTTTATTTAAACTCTAAAAATGAAGATATAAATACATAATACAAGCTTATGTATATGCATTGTAAGTACTATAGCATCACTCATATTTGTCAATACAAAAATGGTATGCTTTATTTTATCTAAAAAATTGAAGGGAAGAGACGAAATTCTTTTAATCTGGATCAAATAGAAAGATTTTCGAGCTCACTGGGTCAAATCCGGATCAAACTCAAATTTTGAATTTGAAATCTGAATCGTCCGATCATATCATAACAATTTGAGATTGGTGCAGTTGATCATTACACAACACATGCGGCACGCTTGTCAATCCGTTTTGTTCCGGAGGCCATTTTGGTTTGCTCTCTGAGGTCCTGTTCGGCTGCAGCAAAATTTTTACTGTTCACGTGGGAAAAAAAAAATTCACTCAGAGTGAATTTTTTTTTTCCCACATGAACGGTAAAATTTAGTTCAAAAATTTTGATTTTCCGTACTTATTCCCGAGCCCACTATGCAGCCGAACAGGGCCTGATGGTGTAAAGTGTAATGAGAAATTGGCTGCGGCGGTTTATTGGGTTTGAATTTCCTTTTCGGCATTTTTCAGCGTGGATGAGACGAGAGGATCAACATTAAGTTCGTATTATTTTACCTTTTGTGTACCAGTTCACCATGGGTCAGTGTTAGTTCGCATATCTGCATAGGAAATAAATCTGCTATTATTGCAAAGGAGTAACAGGACGATCTCAACAGATGATCTTCGTTGAGATTCGCACATCAAAAAATTTGAACAGTTAGAATTGGAATAAACCGTTTCAATGACCATTTGGCATAGTGCATATGGAATAGGTATTTTGGTGAACAAAATTATGGGATTACGTATATTATACTAACTCAAAATCATAGTTTCACATCATTACCTGAACAATATTTAACGTCCCCGCAATATAGGTCAATTATCTTGTATGTACCTCCAGAAAAACTCATAGTTTGATTGTACAATATCTGACAGACTCTATCATTCTGAACTGGAAAGAGTTAGAACTATGTTTGTACTGAACTAGTGGGCATGATAATTTTGACCTGAATATTAAGATCATACTGGAGTGTTTTGATTTTTTTTTTTTAGTTATGCTATAAATAAAAATTTCCGCTCTGTTTCTTCTTGAGCGTACAGGCTATGAATACCGTAAGACAATTTCCTCTTTTAAGTTTCTCTAGCTTTCATTTAAAGAAAGCTTTTCAAACTATTTGCAAATTAAATTATGTGCGCCTATCTTCGAAGAATTTTTTTTTTCTTCCTAAGAGCATTTCAATAATCCACATTCGAGTTTGCTACCGCCATCGGCGGATCCATGTACAAATTGGAGTAGGCAAGTGTTTTCTAGATTTGAATTTTTTTATTTCGATCCGATACTAATTGTTCAATGTGCCTATCTCTGGTTTGATGTAGTACCTACCTCTGATTCAAGTTAGTCCGATTTTTGAACCGATTTCTTCAAGAGTTTTGGTCAATTCTGTGTATTTTGTTTTTTTGGATATGCGATACTCTATTTTGTAAATAGAATGAAGGAGAATAAGAGAACAAGAAAGATCTGACAGTAGGATCTATTATTATAATTCTAAGAAATGAGTTAGCCGAACTTTTTGTGCCTTTTATTATTCAACACTTATATTTTGGTTAAATTTGTATCTAAACTTTGACTTCAATTTGCTAATTGGCTAAGAACAGTCCCACTTTGAATTGTGCCAAACGAATTTTTAATTAGCTTACTAAAAATATTTCAATATTATGTCAATCGGTTTTATAATTATAACATTTTATAATAAACATAGTTATAGGAATTGAGTTGTAATTGTGTATCCGATAAGTTAATGAATTTAAACCCAAATAGCTAATTCAATTAGTGCCCTACTCTAACATAAATCCTAGATCCACCCCTGGCTACAGCATTGGGTTTCTAATGGATGACAAAATCATCTTTAGTCCAACATTTTCCCTTGGAAAAAGTGGCAATATTTTTGTGTTGTACATTGTAATTGACAATATTAAGACGAGCCTTTTCAAGAAACAAAACCTATTAAGATGATCCTTTTAATGGATAAAACCAAAAATTATACACTATCAAGTATAGGAACACAATTAGCAAAGTTCAAATCGTCCATTTGGGCCCTATGAATGAGATGGTTATTTCTGATTTGAAAAGGTAGTATGCTACTGTGGTAAAATTTTGGGGCAATCAACTAACTGAAATCTAAAATTTTAGGGCTATCAAATAATACAAACTGATTAAAATGAAAATACAATGTTTCCGAAATTTCAGGCTTGATTATTCACATTCATAGGAAAAACACAAACGACATGTTTAGCCTGAAAAAGTATAAAAAAACGTTTGTAATACGTAGCAATCCAATTGATTTAGTTAGTTAATTAATATTTGCAGTTGTATGCATATATCATTAAGGTCTTTATCCACTTTGAGAAATGAAAGAATTACAGCCACTGTCAAGATTTTCAAAAGGAGAGAGAGAGGAAAAAAAAATTTGGCAGCTGCTGCCAATCTTTCAAAAAAAGAGAGAAAAATAATTGTATTTATTGAATGAATCATGCTGACATGACACCTTCGATTGATTACTCCGTCAGCCCTTATGTTTAGATTTAAGCCACACACTTTGAATGCTGTATGAACACCTAGTATGAACACCTAGTATGAACATCTCAGCTTTATGCCAAGAAAATTAGTAGAATTTATTCATTTCTCAATTCTGAAATATACAAATATATTCAACAACTAGATACCAATCTCAATTTTCAAATATACAAATACACCCAAGAAAAGGCACATTGCTAACAATACCATCTCATTTATTAATTTTTCATGCATAAGACATTAACAAAGCTAATTAAGTTTTGCTTTTAAAATAAGATAAGATCTCAGAAGTTACCTCCTCAGCTTTTTCCTGCTGTATGAAATGGTAACTGTCAATTGAAACCACATCAAGATTTGGTACAACTTCCTTTAGACCTCCACCTTTGACTTTCATCCCGGTTCCATAAGTGTTGTAACCAACATCTCTCTCGACTAGAATGAATTTGGTGGGGACTTCAATTTTCGCTCCTTGCCATGGTGCCATGAGTTCCCAGTTCCTATAATAATACAATTGATATACAAACCAAGCATTAGTTTTCAGTGTTTTCTGTCTAAACGAAACCAATTTCTTCTATTTTGGCCTGAAAATTATGTCCCTTTTTCCAAAAAAATTAAACAAGATTTGTTTCCAAACCACACGGAAGATTTCTCATTTATTACAACCTTACAACCAACACCAAACGTCTTCTGAATTTCAATTACTTGACATTAAGATCCTACAGTTTTAATAGAAGGTATATTCGATCAAACATCAACATCTCTGACCCTCTTCCTAAGTTTTTTTATTGTCTAATTTTAGCCGCAATAGGAACAAAAAAAAAAGGAGAACCCATGGAGGGCATTTGGTGGGTTCTGAAGTACAAATAAGATGTGATACTGATTCCTTGGAGGAGTGATTGGCCATTTATTGCTTTGACATGCTTTGGTTAAATGCTGGGTGTTCATTGCATACTTTAATCTGTCAGGGTTTTTAGTTGGAAATGGAAGAAATGCAGCCTATAATTTATGAGGTATAGTAAACAATAGGATTTATAGGGGAGAAAAAATTATGTAAATATTGAAGACCCACATGTCAATGTTTCTATAGTAGTTTAGGGGTCCAGTAAACCCATTTTTCTGAAACTTCATGGCAAAATATTGGAGTTCATCCTCGGAAATCCACTCAAGAGGAGAAGGGGGCTCTTCGAGGTAATCTATTATCTCCATTCCAGGTGGAGCACTCAGATTGTCCAATTTTATTGAAAAAAACTTTTTAAGCACGGTTGAAACTTCATACCGAGCAAATGACGCTTCAGCCCTTCCAGGTTCCTGAGTTTGAAATAGAGATCAGAAGCAATTGTTCTTAGCTGTCACACAAAAATAGCTCAATAAAATTTTGATGTTATTTCCAACAGGACCATTGAACTCTCTATATACTTAATTGAATGTAAATCTCCTGAATTTTGTACTTATATTGATTACTTCCTTTCTCCATTTGTATTGATTTTTGTTGAAGTAGAACCATTTATAATAATTTGCTTGTATCTGACATCACTAAATAAATAGACAGTACATAATATTGCTAAATGTATATATTGTATTCTAACAGTGATTCTACTGCAGATAAACAGAAAACCAAATGATGCCGGTGCCAAGTTGAATAAAAAAAGAATGAAAATAGGAAAGGATTAAAAAGAGTTATTGGCACAATTATTACCTGGAACTGGCGTATATAAAATCCGTCTCCAAATGCCTTAAAGAAACGATCAGTGGGCTTAACAGATGGGGTCCTTCGCAAATATGGTATCCCAATATTAACTAGTGCTCTTACCCTTTCAGGCCTAAGCTGACACAGGTGCCATGCCATGTATGCACCCCAGTCATGGCCCACGATGAAAACCTGCATGTCACAGCACAGAAGAGATTGTCAATTTAAATATAAAAAAGTTACTAAATTTGAAGCAATAACTGAACATAGAAAAAGCTCTGTCAGAGTGCATGTAACTTATTGAATTTGATGTCAGGGCTATTATTATACACAAAAATTGGTTGTTTGATTCTCACATAACCTGACTTTGCCACTATAGCACAGAGATGAGTACCAGTTTGATATTCTATGCAAAATTTTATATTTCAATTTAAACGTGGAACTTTTACAGAGGTGCCATATGGTATATGGACAACTTAAAAATTATAAATAACATGATCAAATATTCATATACACAATAAGTTGATAAGATAGACCAGTGAAACAAATCCGACCCTACCAGATCCAACCCAAATATGATCACCATGGGACGAAATAAATGCACAATTCGTGCTCACCCAGCCCAACACTACCGGAATCTAAAGTAGCCTGAAACACTGCTAACCATAACCTAAACCTGGTCCAAACCGAAATCAATAACCACCTGACCAAGACAGATAAATCTAAAATTAACCGAAGACTAAAATCTGAAAAACCTAAGCAATCTGACACCCAGAATAATCCATAATCCCATGAGCTGAATTAATTGAAATATAAAAAAAAAAAATGATCCAACCGAACTGATCTCGTTCTAACATCTTACCCAGATCTTAACAAAAATGACACAAATCTGTGTAGACCTGACTGGATTAAAACCCTCTGCCACCTCCGAAAAATTTGGCAATTTTTCTATTTTCTTGCTACTGAGCCCCTGGAGTGGTTCACAAGTTGTAATCATAGCCCTAGTAGCAATGAGAAATTTGGTGAATGGTGTGTTTGATAATTTGCCTGACAGAAGCAAGCAAGACTTACACGTGGCAGCTCTAAGTGGTCGAGGAGCCCGACGAGATCACCAATAATATGAAAAACGGTATAAGCAGCAGGGTCGGTTGGCACGTCGGTGTCACCAAACCCACGCAAGTCGGGGGCAATGGCACGGTAACCATTTGCGGCCAGGGCGGCCATTTGGTGCCTCCACGAGAGCCACAGCTCAGGGAAACTGTACAGAACACGTACAAAGCAAGGTGGTCAAAGGTTAAATTGCACTGAGTTGAGAAACTTTGACTATGAGATTGAGGATTTTAGAGAGTAGAATTTAAAAACCCGTGGAGGAGGAGAACAGGTGGGGCCGAGAGGTCGCCTTGCTCGGCGACGTGCATAGTTATCCCGTTGGTTGCCACCTGGCGGTGCCGGATCTCGGCGAATCTCTCCTGATTCTCCATCGCTTTAATTTCTTGAAAAAGGTTTTGTGGATAGCCTGCTTCTTAAATTTGTGTCCTCACTCAGTCCTCCTCACTGAACTTTGCAATCGGACTATGTATCTATTTATATACAGGATGAAACGGTGCGAATAATATCGGATCAGTATAATATTGGATATCCAAATATTTGTGTGTCTGGATATGGGTACTGCCGTTTTTTTTTAGTTACCACGTAAAAAAAATAAAATTAAATGAATATCACTGTTTGAGACTTATTTTGCATCTTACCACCCACGCGCATCTAGTCCGCGCACCAAATTGGACGGTGCGCGGACTGGGCAGGCGCACCCAGTTGGTGTGCGGACTGAGCAGGCGCACCAATTTCAAATTTCACAAATTTCAAATTTACAGAAATAACCAAATCGCTGAATTTTCCAGCGAAAATGGAAGAACTCTTTCTGCTAAATAATCTAGCGGATTTCTTATTTCTGCTGAATTATCCAGTGAATTTTCTATTTCTGTTGGATAATCAAGCAGAAATAAGATTTCTGATTTTTTATTTAATTAAATAAAAGATGTTATATATATTTTTTTTTATTAAAATATTAGAAATATTTTTATATTTTTTGAAAAATAGGTAGAGTACTATATAATTCAATTTACTAAAAAACTACAACGCATTGTCGTTCTTTGAGAAAGCACGGCATGCATCGCCATTGTCGATCGCGATAGGTAAGAACTTTCTTGTTATTATAAACAGTGAACTGCGCAGAAGTGTATTGGTTATTTATGATACGAGGAGGGTTCCAATGCACTCAAATTTCTATGTTCCCAATACATCTAATTTTTTATCTGCATTTTTAAAGTCCGAACAGTCGATCCGAACCGCTCAACATGATCTTTATAATAAAATATGCTTGGAGACCAAATTTTATATTTTTTAGAATTTTTTTACTATTTTTTATGATAGGTACAAAATCATTGTTTTAAGGAGATTGTGGACCATCCGATAAAGTGATTTTGTACCTATCTTAAAAAATAGTAAAAAATTTCTAAAAAATTTAAAATTTGGTCTCCAAGCATATTTTATTATGAATATCATGTTAAGCGGTTCGGATCGACTGTTCGGACTTTGAAAATGCAGATAAAAGATTGGGTGCATTGGGAGCATAGAAATTTGGGTGCATTGGAACCCTCTTCATATATATATATAGGGATGGGCTATGGTGAGCTATGGAGTAAAACGAGTTTGTATTTCACGCCATATTTCCATCTTGAAAATCTAAACAACAGATCCGAACCGTTCAAGTTGTTCTCCATATTGAAATGTGCTTGGAGACCAAATTTTACATTTTTTGGAATATTTTACTATTTATTAAGCCACCTTGAAAATCGCTGATCCGGGTGAACAGTAACAAAACAGTAAAAAATTCTGGACCAATGGATCAGCGATTTTCAAAGTGGCTTAATAAATAGTAAAAAAATTCCAAAAAATGTAAAATTTGGTCTCCAAGCACATTTCAATATGGAGATCATGTTGAACGGTTCGGATCGGTTGTTTGGATTTTCAAAATGAAAATAATGAGGCGTGGAGTAAAAACTTGTTTTACTCTATAGCTCACCATAGCTCATCCCTATATATATATATATAGAGAGAGTAGAACTAGGGTGTTCCTAAGCTCACCAAGCCCTTTGTGAGCTCGACTCTAAAACCTATTGAATTGACTTCAAACGATATTTTCAAACCGTTAGATGTTCAATCTATATTAAAATGTGCTTGGAGACCAAATTTTACATTTTTTGGAATTTTTTTACTATTTGTTAAGATGGTTTGAAAATCGCTGTTTTTATTAAAATTATGCACCATTGGAAAACAATGATTTTCAAACCATCTTAATAAATAGTAAAAAAATTCCAAAAAATGTAAAATTTGGTCTCCAAGCACATTTCAATATGGAGATCATGTTGAGCGGTTCGGATCGGTAGTTTGGATTTTCAAAATGGAAATAATGAGGCGTGGAGCACCAAGTCGTTTTACTCCATGGCTTAGCTAAGTCCAGCTCTATATATATATATATATATATATATATAGAGATATATATATATGAGGAGGGTTCAAATGCCTCCATTTTTCATGCCTCCACCATGCCTCCATTTTTAAAAACTTTAATAACTCAAAATTTAAAACTTAAAAGTCAAAATAAAACTGTTGGATATAATCTACATCATTTTATCTATATATGTGTAAAAAATTATGACATTTCAATTTTGTTTTGGTTATCATCAAGAGCTTGGAAAAAAATGTACTAATGTGGATAATTTCTAGACGTTGATTTTTCAAGTTATTGATTCACATAAAAACAAAATCAAAATGTGATAATTTTTTATGAGCACATAGATAAAATGATGTAGATCATATCCAACGGTTTTATTTTGACTTTTAAGTTTTAAATTTTGAGTTATTAAAGTTTTTAAAAATGGAGGCATGGTGGAGGCACAAAAAATGGAGGCATTTGAACCCTCCTCTATATATATATATATATAGTTTGCCACTGCTACCAGACTAGTACTGGCCTTTAGAGAAGATATTAAGATTATATTCCTATGTTGACATACTGGTCTCTACTTGAAGCTACGTACGTACTTGTGAAAAGTCAAATAAATTATGTGTCGTTAATTAGCTTTAGTTTTGTTTGGATTGAAAAAAAAAAAGGTTAATCAGATCTTATATATGTTTTCTAATTAATACATATTATATCTTAATTAGTTTGGCCAGCTGCTTAACTTGAAAATATATAATGTTCTCAGTTTGTATATATCAATTTGAGTTGCAAACGTTGGGTTCTAATTAGTTAATTACTACTCCTTATGCTGTTAAATCACCTTTCTTAGCTTCAATCTTACAACAAGTAGCTAAAATTTCCTGCAATCTTGATATTTTCAAGAAAGTTAACGGCATGATGCGCAGGGGTGGACCCATAAAGGTCCAGGGGTAGGCACTAGGCAAGTGTCTGCCTCTGAAATTGAAATTTTTTTGGATCCAGTATATATTTGTTTCTGTGCCTACCTGGTCCAAAGAAAAATAATAAGGTCAATTCCGTTATTTACAGCTAAATGTCACTGGAGAGAAATCCGAATACAACTAAATCCGAATAATAAGTAAGGTCTATTATTGGCTATTTTTCTACTTTTTACTACTTTTTCTACTTTTCGCTGCTAGAACAGTGGGACCAGAGAGCAAAACCAAAAAACTTCAATCTGCCAAAAAAAAAGTAGAAAAGTAGACGGTATCTGTCAGTAATTGGTGTTTTAATACAGAAACCTAAATATTGGTCAAGAGAAATTAAACTGATCATGACTAAGCACAGATTTGAGAAAGAAACTTATGGAGAAAAATGGCAAGGAGTTAGTTCTTGGTTTCTACTGAAGAGTGATTGAATATTGAGTACTGAATAGTAATTGATGTTTTAGGCATGGTTATGAAAATCAAAATCAGACGCGGAATCGATAAGTTGATCATGGAATCAGAATCAGATAAATCAGTGGGAATCGACCGAATTAAATCGACAAGTTTTCCGAAAAAGCTTTATTTATATTAACAAAATAGAAATAATTTGTAAAATATTAATATGTCAAAAAATATGTTCAGACAAAAAATTATAGTCAAATAATCCACTAACATAATATATTGCAAATATATAAAACTAAATTGATAGTCTGGTGAATTTCCCACATGTTTTATTTTGACCCAAATTGTTATTCGGGAGCACTGAAGTGTGTATCTTTAATTGTTACTTATGTTAAAGATTTTTGGAAGAGAGGAAAATAGGCTAAGGAAATCAATTTTAATTGTCATTATTGTCTCTTTCTCTCTTCCTTCTCAATCCTTGAAAACCCAAACACAGCTCATAGTACAAAAGCAAATAAAAAAAAAAGTTTGTTTTGTGAAAATATATAGGAAAAAATAAAAAAAATTATAAAAAGTTGTTCAAATATGTTAAGAAAAGTATTTCACTAGTATAATAATAAACAAGCGTACAAATACAGTCCGAGAGTGAATTACAAATTGCATAGACAATAAAATATTATGATAAGAAAGTAATATAGAAAATCCGTAACATTCTAATTCAAGCTAAAATATAGAGGGGAAAAGAAAACCAGAGTGAACATATGTAAGAATTTACTGGTTTATATTATTTCCCCCTCCAATAATATGGCAATTCGTTTAATAATTTTAAAAAAAATCATAAAATCCACGTGTATGGGTGTCAATGGCACCTTTAATACGGATAAGACGGGTACGGGTAAAGACTTTTTTCGTTATCTAAACATGATAAGATTGGTACCCATTACCCAATTGGGTAATTATAATAAAAATTATAAATATTAATAAACAATGAATATCCATTCTCGAACTACACTTTTGTAGTAATTTGTAACAAGTACAGTACGAAAATGTTTCCACCCGACCATTTCTAGTAAAAAGTAATAAGATTAACCGGCCGTATATGCCGAGTGTATCCCAGGTAAATTTTTTTTTTTTTACAAAAAATGTGAAAAACCAGGGGCCCACTTAGCAAAAACCTGAATTCCCTGTTTTCAAATTATTTCTGCAAAAAAAAATGGTTTTTATTTCTATAAATTAAAAGAATTCGAAAAGGAAACACCAATATAAAATTTCAGCACTGCAGATTGCATTCATGTAGCAATTGCAAATCCAGCGCATGTTTTGTTTTTCCCTTTAAAATAAGCCTCTATTTCACACTGACTTGATTCAATCCAAGCAATCAGGTCGATGTTCGATCCCATCTAAATTTTGTGCTTATTTCAACGAAATATGTTCTAAATCGAAAATAATATAAACAGATTTAAGTACTTAATCCAGCTGGGATTATAGGTTTGCTATGAGCAGCCTTAAAAATGTCAACCCATTGACCCACAAATCATACAAGTCAACATGCCTCAATACAGCAACCTAATTCCAAAATTGTACAAAAACTTGGTTCACACTAAAAATGAAGACGCCTTCCTACTGAGGCCAACAAATCACCGGATAAAGATATTGACAGAGCTAGTTTGGTTTCACACAGTGCACGGCCAATAGAAACAAAATGAGAAAAATATAAGACTGGTGCGTTGCATGAAGTCAAAACAGCTTTGTCAATATATTTACCCCAAATCACCTTGTTTGTTCATCCATTTTTGTTTCGACAAAAGATGGGTGCCTAACTTAGACTAGAGAAATAAGATAAAATCTCAGATGCCACCTCCTTGGCCTTCTCTTGCTGGATGAAATGGTAACAACCGTTGAGTATAACCACATCAAGATCTGGGACAATAGCTTTAAAACCACCACTTTTGATGTGCATCTCTGTCCCGAAAGATTTAAAGCCGATATCTTTATCACCAACAATGAATTTGGTTGGTACAAGAATTTTCGCTCCTTGCCATGGTGCTGTTAGAGCCCAATTCCTATTATTAACATCAATAATTACGTAACCAAAATTACATCTTTGCCCTTGTGAAAAATCTTTCGTCCCCTATTTTCTTAAGCCTATGTACAATTTTAATTAAGACAAGGGGGTTTTGAATTTAGATTGTACTCTCAGTTTATGTAAACTGTCACAAAAGATATTTGCTTTAAGACTGCTCAGTAAAGTTTTAAAAATCAAGGGGACTCGAGTCAATGAGTGCTCAATAATTGATCTAATTAATTCAATGGGTGGTTGTTACCAGTATCACAAGAGAAATAATTAAGAATAATCAGGTTTCATCTGTCAAAAAGTAAATGATGTGTAGTTAGAAAAAAAAAAAACTTTTAAATACTATTCACAAGGAAAGACTTACGTGTCAAAGTTTCTATAGTAGTTAAGGGGTCCAGTAAACCCATTTTTCTGAAATTTCTCAGCAAAATATTGGAGTTCATCCTCTGAAATCCACTCAGGCAGAGAAGTTGGGGCTTCAAGGAAATCCATGATCTCCATTCCAGGCGGAGCACACAGATTGTCCATTTTTATTGAGAATATTTTTTTAAGTATAGTTAAGGCACCATACTGACCAATTGAAGTCTCAGCTCTTCCAGGTTCCTGGGTTTAAATTCAATTTTAGAATCACTAAACCAAATGTTCAACAGTTATTTGAAAAAGACCTCCAAATTGAGCTCTTCTTCGTTCAATTAACTCCCTGAATTTTTTAAATTTGTTCCCTTCTGTAATCTTCCACACTGCTAGCTAATCTTTAGCAAGACAAGTTGTATTTTTTATTTTCTTTTTTGAGCAGAAAAACAAAAAAAGGAAAGAAAGTTTGAACTTTTTCTATTAAAATAAGTGCAAAAAAAAAAAAAATGAAGGCATATAAAAAGGTTACCTGAAACTGTGTGATATAAAATCCCTCTCCAAGTGCCTTAAAACGGTCTGTTGGTTTAACAGAAGGATGCCTCGGGAAATATGGTAACGCCATGTTAACTAGTGCTTTTACCCTGTCAGGCCGAAAGAGGCACAGGTGCCATGCTACAAATGCACCCCAATCATGGCCCACAACAAATACCTGTACCTTACAAGAGAAGAACAATTTACAATAACACGAAATTGTGAAGTTAGGAACTTTGAATCAATAAATGTCAACAAAAAGACCTGCCAAAATAACTAAACCTTCAAAGCCAGACCTGAATTTAGTACCTAGTCACAATTAGTATTATAAAATTAGAAAACTCTAGAAAGCTGTATGACATGATTGATGCTTATTATATTCATTCAATCTAATGTGACAACCAGACTGCTATAATACTGTTTTAATAAAAATAAGCCTTGAAATTGGAGCAACAACCTGATGCTTAATTGGATATGCCTGAGTCTTGGGAAAAAAATAGAATACCAAAGTTTGGTACCCTGACTTAGAAAGTATAAGTAGGCTAATCAAATGTTTGCTTGAAAAACAGCTACTATAAATTTGAATGGCCGACTTGCTCTGTTGCTGGGAAATAAAATATTGGTGAACATTCTAACATCTAGAGCTTATTTAAATGATTAACTATACTTGATATTGATTTAGATATTTACCCATCAAAAAAATCAAAATTAGTTAGTTCCCAATCTAAACTCACTT
Organism: Carex kokanica; assembly: GCA_025461125.1. NCBI lineage: Eukaryota > Viridiplantae > Streptophyta > Magnoliopsida > Poales > Cyperaceae > Carex > Carex kokanica. The sequence continues at coordinate 2,194,962 of JAJGRX010000838.1, read as the reverse complement.
AATTTATTAATATCCCCATTTCTTAATTTAAATACTTAAAAATAAAAATTAATATTAATAAAACATCAGAATGACAGTTGTACCCTTCTTCTTTATCTCAGCATTCAACATAAAATAAAACAAAATAAAACAAAAACGTTAGAATTGAAGGTCTCCTCCATTGCCTCTTTGCTTCCGGTTCATAACAGGATCTGATCAGACTGATTTCCAACCCGTTCTCTCCTCTCTCAACCCCAAAATCTGCCTCACACAACTCCCTCCATTACCACTGCCTCCTCTTCACGTGTCATTGTTACTGATTTTAATAAGAATTTGGAAATGAACCTGCTTGGTATCCAAGCATCATTCTGTTTTGTTTTTTCTCTAGTCAAAGGGAATACTTCAACTCAAAGCTATATTCAACCATCATTCTGTTTTGGACCAGTACAACACTTGTGTGCACAGTAATTCCTGGTATACACACAGCACATACCAGACCAAATAAAGGTAAAGAAAGGACAGAGAGTTCTTTCGGGTGTGGGGGGAGATTTACTAATCCACACAACTAACAATCAACAATCAACAAAATTGTTACTGCCTCTACTATAGCTGTTGTTGGCAAGACATGATCCTTAATTCCAAGAACACTCCATGTAAGATAATTTATAGAGCTAGTCGGAATAATGCCTGTTGGCACCAAAATCGCTTTATTAATATCACTCCTCCTAAGCAACCCGTTAAGAACTTCATTTATGATGCCATCACCTCCTACTCATATTATACCATCGGCACATGTCCTATTGTCGATTGTAGAATAATAGTCTGGTACAGAACCTACATAAACTAGGAATCTTTTCCACCGCTTTTCACCCCATGACTAGCAAAAGAGTAAGAAATTTGATAAGGAAATAAAAATTTGGGGTCTGGGGTTGAGAGAGGAGAGAATGGGTTCGAGATCACTCTGATCAAACACTGTTGTGAATTGAAAGTGGAGAAGGAAGAAGGCCTTCAATTCTGATATTTTTGTTTGATTTTCTGTTAAATGCTGATAAAGAAGAAGGGTATAACTGTCATTTGTAATGTTTTATTAATCTTAATTTTTATTTTTAAGTGATTAAATGAAGAAATGGGGATATTGATAAATTAAGTGAGTTTAGATGTGGAAATTACTAATTTTGTTTTTTTAATGGGGAAATATCTAAATCAAGCAGATATGATGGGCATATATCTAAATTTCTCTGTTATAAATGTTGAGCAATTATACTCCAAAAAGACAATATTTTGATGAATTCGACTGATTCTCGAGATGGAGAAAATAAACTTGAGCAGCGAACACACACCGATTAGCACACGCAATGTGTTTGATAATACGCCTGAGAACAATTAGAGTAGCCACACTTACACGTGGCAGTTCGAGGTGGTCTAGTAGCCCGATGAGATCACCGACAATATGAAAAATGGTATAAGCTGCAGGGTCAGCTGGCACGTCGGTGTCACCATAGCCGCGCAAGTCGGGGGCAATGGCACGGTATCCATTTGCGGCCAAGGCGTCCATCTGGTGCCGCCACGAGAGCCACAGCTCAGGGAAACTGTTCAAATCGATGGAGCATAGACATCAAAACATGAGTAAAAGATTTAAATGAATTGAGTAGAGAAATTTTGAGTTAAGGTTAGAATTTAGAAACAAACCCGTGAATGAGGAGAACAGGTGGGGCCGAGAGGTCGCCTTGCTCGGCCACGTGCATCGTTATCCCGTTCGTCGCCACCTGGTGGTGCCGTACCTCGGTGAAATTATCCTCGTTCGCCATCTCTCTCTTTCTTTCCTTTCCTTTTTTTTCAAAATTAAGGTTCTCTATCTTTCAGGCTCTCAGTTTTCCATTGTGGATGTCTCGTAGAACTTTTTTGGATGCTAGTACACTGTGGTGGTGCTCTGTCTCTGTCATGTGATGCTCTGTACCTACCGCTTCTACCCCTTTCTTTTTTTTCATTTGCAATATTTTACTGACAAACTTCTGTTTGAAACTGGTGCATGAATTACTGGTAAACTTCTGATATCTGAAAGTTCAATATGATCAAATTTTATTGTACGTGTTTGGCACCATGGCTTAATGCTCCTTAGCCTTTCTTAAGGTCTTAAGCGGGCCAAACACCTAAGGAGTTGATGTTTGGCCATATTCGACACCATGGCTTAAGAGGTTGAGGCTTAACAATTTAATCTTCACTAAGGAGTTGGTGTTTGGCAACAACTCAAGCTTAAGGAGGAGGAGGTTTAGTGTTAAGGAAGCAAAATATTAAGCTTAAAATTCGACTTAAGGAGGAGGCTTAAGTCCGTCTAAGCCATAGGTGTTTAGCTCACTTAAGATCTTAAGGAAAGCTAAGGAGTCTTAAGCCATGGTGCCGAATACGTACCTATGGCTTAGACGGGCTTAATCCTCCTCCTTAAGCCGAATTTTAAGCTTGATATTTTGCTTCCTTAGCACTAAGCCTCCTCCTCCTTAAGCTTGAGTTGTTGCCAAACACCAACTCCTTAGTGAAGATTAAACTGTTAAGCCTAATCCTCTTAAGCCATGGTGTCAAACATGACCATTATGATTAAACGCTTTACATGTGAAATTTAAACACAAGATGCGTAGTGCATCTCCATTCATAAAATAAGTTTTGCAATTCATACTGTCATGGAATAATTGAAATTAATTTCATTCTTTAATTTCAAAAGTTCTACATTCATACAATTAATTAGCAATTGTAGTGCATTTATGAAAATGAAATTGAAAGTGCCAACCGAAATTTTAAAAGTGTCAACTAAAACTTTGCAATTTAATTTGCAAATCTCTAGAGATGCTCGATTATTTGAAAAACTTGTGCCCAAAACCTTCGATTTAAACGGACGGTGATGATCTTCATCTGTCTAACAAAAGATAATCGTTCGTGCCTTGTGTTTTCTGCGCCTTTTCTTACATCATGTTTTTATCATTATTTTCAAATTCAAACAATTGATTCGAACCACTCAACATAATCTCCATGATAAAATATTCATCAAAATCAAATTTTATATTTTTTATAATTTGTTTTACTATATTTTATATAAATACAAAATTAATATTTTTCAACAATTTTGGACCATTCAAAAACAGTGATTTTGTTGTACCTATTTAAAATATAGTAAATAAATTAAAAAATATATAAATTTTGCTCTACAAACCATTATAATACGGAATCATATTGAACCTTTCAGATCGGCTATATGAATTTTGTAAACGAAGATAAAAACATAAGACACAAGTCATAAAAAACACAAGGTATTTGGACCTCTTAAAAAAGTTTACAAACATTATTAATTTAAACAAAAATAGTATATCAGGGCGGCGTGGAATTTCTGGCTTGCAAAAGTGTTTATTCATAAAGGATATAAGAAAAGCAGGGTCTTGCTTTTTCGATCTCAATCATTCAAAAATTTTCATTTGCGTATCTCGATAAAGAAACGTATTCATACACAAATCTCAAAGAATTTTCATGGTTGGAATTAGAAAAGCAGGACCCTGCTTTTCTAGCAGAGTCCGTTCCATCCATAAAAATGATTTTATTTTTTTTAATCGTATATATTAAAATTTATTTAATTGTTTTTTAAATAGTATTTATATGGTTCATATAAAATGTAAAATATGTATTTGTAGCTTAGTACTTCAAATTTTAGTGATCATAAAAATTTAAGTTTAAATTCTATCTATTATATATTATGTATTTTAAATTTCAACGTTCCGATCTAAATTTTCAAGTCCGTCCCATAGTCTACCAAGTTTCATAATATTAAAGCGGACAAAAATAAAAGCTTATGCAGAGAAATAAATAATCAAATTTGTGATTGATTTAAAAGAATTGATTATGATATAATTGCCCCCGGTTGTAAATGTTCATAACTGTGTACTCTATTTCGCTTTCATGTGCTCCCTTTCAATATTTTTTTCTCAAACAGTTATGTACAGGATTAACAATGTGTACCTCGTTTTGTGTTGCTCGCTAACAGTCACAGTCAGCCTCATGACATTTAGAGATTTACAATTGATGAATCATATTGACCATTTATAAACGGATTAACATCATAATTTCGCTTTCATGTGCCCATTTTCAATTTCTTTTTTCTAAAACAGTTATGTACATGATTAACAATGTGTATCTCGTTCTGTGCTGTTGACAGTCACAGTCGGCCTCATGACATTTACAGATTTACAATTGATGAATCAGAACCATTTATAAACGGATTAACATCATAATTTCGCTTTCATGTGCCCATTTTCAATTTCTTTTTTCTAAAACAGTTATGTACCTGATTAACAATGTGTATCTCGTTCTGTGCTGCTGACAGTCACAGTCGGCCTCATGACATTTAGAGATTTACATTTGATGAATCAAATTGACCATTTATAAACTGATTAACGGCATAATTTTAGCAATATTTCAAATTAAACCTACATTTTTCTTTTAAGATAAAGATGTGTTAAGTCTCCAAATTCTAAACCTACATTTTTCTTACAAGTAATCTTCAGTTGGATTTCAAATCCGCAATGTTCTTGATAGGGTCATGTACCAAAGGGCTCAAGGACTACTCCTGGGTTGAGTACAAAACCCATCGTCGAAGGCCCCTAAGCCCGATCACGCAAGTGGGCCCGAAATGCTCCGCAATGGCCCGATAAAGGCCTGCTCGACAAGAGTTGGCCTAGCCCGAGCTCGCTACCATAGCGTTATGGTGACCGCCACTATGCGAGCATCACCGCTTCCGTACGACGATATGTCAGACTATGAAGTCATGAGTTACCGTAACCGCTTCTATACGACAGTTACGGACTGACCTATATAACGCCTCAAACTCAACGACTCGGGGGTTTGCAATTCCATTCACACAAGGTATTTATATAGGAAATAGTTCGAACACCTTACCAACTTCTATTCTCTCGAAAACATACAGCCTAGCCTCCCCGAAATATAAAGTATCAGTTCTACATCAAGAATTAAACCTACCTTTAGCAGCCCTGCCAGGTTTTACTAAAAAAAAAAAAGAATTAAACTTACAATTTTAATTTTTAATAAAAGTTGTAGACATCATAAAATTTTATACATATGAGTATTATTTGACGGGAGGGATATATTAATAACAACCATAATTTTTTGAAAGAACGGTAATAAGGATACAATTATATAGTATGGATAAATTGTGTATGAAATTTGATTCAATTTGAAGATTTTCTTTTTGTCACCAATCAAGTACTGATAACCTATTTGATCTGTTGTCATGTTGGTCAAAGGAACTTGTTGTCAATATAACCTATCAGATATATGATATATCAAAAATTGTTAATTTTTTTTTGAAGAAATATATATATATATTTTTAAGAAGCCAAATTTGTTAAATTTGAACCATTGTAACTATATATAATTAGTTACAATGGTTCAAATTTTATCATTTTTTTTATATGTATTTTATCATTTTTTACACTCTGGCAAAACAATGGTTCAAGTGGCTACTAACATCAAATTTTATCATTTTTTTAATATGTATGATATGTAATTAACTACTCATGTATATATAGTACGTGTTACATTCGAGATGCAGGGTTTTTAAATATAAACATATTTTTTGCAATAATTATTAAAATTGCAGAGATATCAATTGTCAGTGTAACCAGAAACTAGTGTTTTGCAAACGGGCACGGGCGGGCAACGGGCAACACGGGTCACGGGCAATGCGGGTCACGGGCGACACGGGACGTGTTAGCACGGGTTTTTTTTTCAAAAATCATACCCGGCCCCTCTCAAACCCCCCGGGCAACACGGGTCCGGATTTTTTTTTTCTGTTTTTTTTTTTTATGTTTTTGGGGGGGAAATTTGAATTTTTACAGGTACGGGCATCACGGGCACTGGTACGGGCATGGGCAACCCGGGTCCACGGGACGGTACGGGCAGATACGGGTTTGAAACGGGTATGGGTACGGGTATCACAGGTAAAATTTAAAAAAACCGTGCTCGACCCTTCTCAACCCTTACCCGTTTAACCCGTGAACCCGTGCAAAACCCGTGCACGGGCACGGGTCCCAGGCGGACCGGGCCGGATCTGACCCGGGCGGGTAAAATCAAACCACTACCAGAAACTGAATAGCGTATGTAAGGATCTATTGCAATTCAAAAATTATGATTTACGTGGATCTCACAAATTTAAGTGTAATCGTTGCAAAAGCAATGTGGAAGCCACAGGTGTCTATTTCTTACCGCAATATGGGCACATCTACAACCTATTTTGGATAGTTAGTTTATTTAATCGGACGGTCCAAATTGCTAAAATTGGAATCTAAACCATATGCTTGACATCAACGGTCTGGATATGTCTAAAGCACCGATGGGATGGGAGCTAGAATAGTTAGAATAGCGATATTTGAAATTAGTAGATGAGAATATAGCAAAAATATGAGTAAAAATATTTTTTGGATTGTACATTTCGAATAGTGAATAGTTCTAACCGAGAAAAAATAATGTTAACAATGTGTTAATTAAGAAGAAAGATAGCCAAGTAGAGTCCCAAACGAATTGTCACAACGTGGAGTTGGCAAAAGTGACGTCAACTTTGTCATTTCGGACTATATTGGTAGAAATACGAGAATGAAATATTTTTTTCTCTCTTTACATTTTCGAATAGTAATTATTCCAACATTCACAGAGAATAAATAATAACAGTTATTCTAGCTATTCCGAATAACAAAAATGGTATTTGAATGCACATTGTTATTCCGAATATATTCTCGAATAACCCATATTCTTGGCACATCCAAACATACCCCAAGTACACAGGACCATTTTTTTTTTATATATACAACTTGGCAAATTAGATATTGGTTATAAGTTTCTTTAGTAACTTGTTTGATTTCCAAACGATGATTGCTGTTCTTATGTTATCCATTCATTCCAGCTTTTACACTTTATAGAAGTACTTGTGGAATGTGGATACTTTCTCCACCATTCAATGATACAAAGAGAGACATGAGGGATCAGTTAGGTATAATTTTAAGAGAATGTGAGATATCCTTGTATTTATGTCAAGTTGACAACACAAGTTTCCAAACTTTATACAAAAAAATTCTGCAGTTGCCAATTTGCTTGTCAATGTTTGAAACAAGGAAAGATTTGCTTACAGCCTTACACCAAAGAAGCATTTTACATTTTTTGAACTGAATCAAATTGAAACATTATTGATAGAAAAATATGAAACAGGAAACTGTAGAACCAGTAGAGAAGATAAAAGATAAGATAATACTTTCAAGTAAACCAGTTATTAAATTCAAAGACAGCAATCCATGTGCCAAACAATCGCTGAACACTTGCACGCTATATATGGATTATGGATGCATCATTATTCTTAATATCAACAGTATTTCTTTCTCTTCTTATAAAAATATTACTGAGAAATCTTCCTTTACAACCAGCGCACATGACGGTAAATATTTCTAGAACAAGACGAACACTTAAAGTAAAAACCTAGAATTCTTCAGTCATGGCAAATAAGCATGGTTTGTTCAACCATTACATAGAGGGTCACTAAGCTGCCAGATAAACCCCAAATAAATTTCATTAATTAAACCTTGTCATCATGAAACCACCACCTTGTTTCCTTCGGTGACCTGCCATTACGGCAATTTCTCACATAGCGGTCATTATCAGCAGGCCGTTCCTAAAACAAGAAAGAAAAAATAATAAATGCATCATTTTTTAGGTTTTGACAACTTGTACGCACAGGTACAATATCAGTCAGTGCAGTACCCTACTGAAAAGAGATCCAATTATGACACCCAAATCAATTTTACTGATAAACAGAAGGGCATACTGTGGCAAAACAAGGTGCACCATATCAGAACACTATACTAAACCAGTCAAACTAGCATAGAAGAGATGGTGCTTCAATAAAAGTAGTCTTGGGGACAATTATTTTGTGGCCTAAGCATTTCCCAAGAATCAATGCAGGGCAAAAAGGAACACATTGCTGGTATTGAAAAAGTCAAACATTAGCATGCAGTACTAATACCAGCCATGAACAACAAATGTAACGGAATTTATAATGAAAGTAATTGTAAAACCTTTGCAGGGGAGCTTGATAACATGGATAAGATGCTGATGCACACAGAGCTCACAGTCATGGCCGGTGACCAAGAATCATACAAAATATCTGCATGGACCATAGAAACATTGTAATTGCAGAAATATATTCAAGAGCACTTGCTATTGACATCATAATTGTAGAAATACAAAGATTTCTTTTCATATGAATAATCTACATTTCAATAGCAAGATCAGGATGCTAAAGCCATTAAAGTCTTACATTAAGCAAGTAAAAAAAAAAACTATTATAAAAATCAACTTCTAACTTTGATGAACTTGCACTAGAATTTCTACCTATTGAAATAAAAGCCTAACAATGATTTGATTAATCAACCTTTTGAATAAGCCCATTAACTGCCATATGTTTCCAAAAGATAAAGTCATTCATTCAATAAATACCCACAAGAAATAACTAGTGGTATTATATCCCAAAAGAGGTATATTACTATGACAACTACACAATTACTTACCGATATCATATATCAGTACAGAAAAGAAAGAAAACATTTAACACCACCAGAAAAGTAAACAACCACATGGTTGGGTCTCAAAAGCAATACCATTTTGAGGAAAACAATCAAAACAACATCCATTCAACAAGCATCAAGATAACAAATATCACAATTTTAATTATTTAATCAAACAACTAACACAAAATAAGGATTACTTGACACTGCACATTAGTATATTGTTTCTTCAAGGAATGAGTTTGCTTATCTCCACAACCACAAGAATAAGTTTGAAGATCAAGCAAAAAACAATGAACCAGAAGTAAACTGAAAGAAACTTACATTTTAAGGTCGAATTTAACTTCAATGAAACTATTCAATCCTATTGTCATATTTTAAAACTGTTAATTCCTTTCACTTAACCCTAACTTATCATGAACATGGGAAAAAATATCAATCAAATAAGCTAAGATATATTAGTATGTAGATTAATTTTGCCACCAATCCATGAAGTGAATTTAAAATTACCTAAGCAAATGTGCCCATTGCTGTATATATGAGGGTGAAGGGGTGCTGGGGGAATAAAAATAACCTGACAAAATCAAACAAAAAAACAACTCAAATTCACAGTTCCGTTGACAACATTCAAACTGAATCGAATTGTTTGACATCGCAATTATGATAAAACCTGTGGTGCCTCCATCGGGTAATGTTCTGGAAAATCCACCTGGAGCTGGTACGTCTCGCCAGTATAAAGCGTACCAGGTGCACCAGTCACCTCAATGATCCACCTATAAAGAAAAGGACATCGAATACAAACCATTAGAACAGTAGAAACAATAAACACAATTCGCATCACACCAGAGAGCAATCGAGTAAGGGGGTAGAGGTCTAACCTTTGGAGGCTATCATTCACTTTATACTTAAATCCAGCCGGGGGATTGGTTTGCCATTCCATCACCTCTTTCTGAAGCCGATTGGAAGCGATCTTGCTCAAAACCTGTCACAAATCGAATCAAATCAGACGGATTTAAACGCAGAATACCGATTTGGGGGTTTCGATCGGAGGCAAAAAGAGAGAACCTTGCGCGACGGGACAGAGGAACTGGTCATGGCTCGGAGATTGAGAGAGAGGAAGCGTCGTCGACTCTATAGTTTTTGCTTCTTTTATCTCTCTCTCTCTAGAACGTAGTATTTAATGAGGTTGCTCTTCTCTCCCTTCGCTCGTTGTATCGACTTTGGATGGGTCGTGGTGTGGATTAATATCCTCAAATTATCTGAGGTAACAAAATATTTATGTTTAGATCTGAACCGTCGGATAAGAATATGGGTCAATCCGGCCCATGGTGGTATCACGGGGTCTCTTTAATATTAGTGCGGATTCCGATCAGACGGTTGGATCTAAACAGAAATATCCTGTTACCTTTGGTGATATGAATTCGTCGTGGTGGTAGAGTGGATAGAGAGGAAATTAAGAGGGACGGAAATGCCCCCGGTTGGGAAATTGTTCGGTATTATTGCGCGAGTTAAGCAATAGAAACATGTTCGTGGGTTTTGCGTGGATTCTTTCGTTTCGGTGGAGAGGAAAAGGTAAAGTCGGTCTTAAAGGCACTTTCTTCCCTGCTTTTCTACAGTACTGTAACAGAGAATTTTAGATTTTAGATCGTACAATTAGCATCATACGGTTTAGAATGGATCATAATAGATGTCTCACATCAAATGATTATCTTAAGACATAATTACAGCCAATTCCGACCGTTCGATTCAGATCTGACAGTTCTGTAAAGGAAAGCAAGGTACAAAATTTATGACGGCAAAAGTAGCAGATCCGTCCCATCTCAGGGACAGATATACCTCTGGTCGAGTGCGTATCCTCTGAGATATCTTAACTTTTGCGTGACCGACGTGTCCGGTGCCTATTTGGGGATAGCGCGGGGGCCAGTATTATTTCGTGCTTCGAGATTCGTGTTGAACGTATTTGAATGGTTGAGATTTTCCACAAAGTCACGCAAAGTTTGAGATATCATAGAGTATGCGAATTTCCTCTGGTCTCCCTTTTGTGAATTATTCGTTGGTTGGGTACGGGTTACGTTTTGATCTAATTGTACGGGCACAAATGGACAGCCCTAATAGATCATACCCGTCTGTTTTGGACGGGGCAACTAGGATGTCTCCTTTGACGAGTTATCCGAGCTGTCCGATATAATTGGACGGTATGATTTGAATTTAGATTTGAGCTTTGTCCAACCTTATCTGGAGTGGATCATTTCCTATGAGATATTTTGTCGAATTACTGAAATGGAGCATCTAATAAAGCCCAAATAGAGAACACATTGACCGACATTTTTAAAAATAAGATTAATAAAAATGCCACGCACCCATCCATAATTTTTTAAAATATTCAAACCAGTAATTAAATGACTGGTCTCCTGATTAATTCTTTTTTTTAGAGACAAATACCCAATATGATAAAATATAACACTAAAAAATCGAAATTTTTTTCCCTTTGTCAAATTACTTTTTTAATAGCATATTTATACTAAAATACGCTAAATTACTTGAAATTATATTAATTTATGCTGATTTACACTAAATTACTTGAAATTATGTTAATTTTTTTTAAGAGACAAATAGCTAAAATGCTGAAATATAACACAAAATCGAATTTTTTAAAATATTTGTTAGATTACTTTTTTGATATATAATTAGCATATTTATACTAAAATACGCTAAATTACATGAAATTATATTAATTTATGCTGAATTACACTAAGTACGCTAAATTACAATAATTATGTAGAATTTTGCTAGATTACGTTAAATTGCGTATGAATAGGGATGATATCTTCACTGAGAAGGCAAAAAAACGACGACGAACTTCAAACGGTCATAAAACGGCGCTCGAGTGTTCGATTTCAGCAAATGACCACTTTTCGGAAAGCTTGTGAAAATACGCATGCATCAGAACTAACATTGCCAGATTTTCATATTCAGAATCGCCAAAAAACATAGGAAAGAGTCTCAAAACTTCAGTTGAAGCTTCCGATTAAGATTTTCATTTCTATTGTTCAATCTACGTAGCTCAGTAAATTAGGTATATAATAAACTTGTAGAATACCAATTTTATTATTTTTGAAATTTTTTTACTATTTTTTTATGATTCACAAAAGATGGCAAAAATAGGCTATATTCATACGTAATTTAGCGTAATTTATCGTATTTTAGCACAATTCTACATAATTATTGTAATTTCAAGTAATTTAGTGTAATTCAGCATAAATTAACATAATTTCAAGTTATTTAGCGTATTTTAATATAACTATGCTAATTATATATCAAAAAAGCAATTTAACAAATATTTTAAAAAATTCAATTTTTTAGTATATTTCAGCATTTTACCTATTTGTCTTTTTAAAAAAATTAACATAATTTCAAGTAATTTAGTGTAAACCAGCATAAATTAACATAATTTGACAAAAGGATTTAGCATATTTTAGTATAAATATGCTATCATATCAAAAAAGTAATTTGACAAAGGAAAAAAAATTCGATTTTTTAGTGTTATATTTCATCATTTTAGCTATTTGACTCAAAAAAAAAAAATTAATCAGGGGACCGGCCATTTAATGGCCGGTTTGGACATTTTTAAAAATACCGGATGGGTATGGGCATTTTCATTAATCTGTAATTAACTTTGGGTATTTTTAAAAATGTTTAATGGGCTATTTTACAAACTACCCCCAATGGGCGACGTATTTTTCTGAACTGGAATCACATTCTCTCTCGTGCCACTACAGCCATATGTTTGGAATTTGAGAATAATATAATACTGATATATTTTTTTTTCCTTATTTATAATTTAAATAATATATTAAAAAAATTATTTATATAAAATAAATCGTAAATTTGAGAATAATATGAGATAACTATTGTATTATTTTGTCAATTCTTCATTAAAAAATAATTTGGGAAATATTGAACAAGAATAATTCCGTCATATTACCGAAATTATTCGGAACCTTGTTAGGTGCCCACTTGAATTGCGAAATTTTTATAGTTACCAAAGAAAAAAAAATCAAATTAATTAATTACCACCCTCTTTCTCTTTTTTTCAATCCTACCACCCACCTGGACTCAGTTCGCGCACCAAAAGAGTTGGTGCGGACTGGGTGCGTGCACCAAGTTGGTTCTGAGCTGGTGCACCAAATTGATTATTTTATTATTATTTTTTGTGCGCAAACTGGGTTAGTGCGCCAAATTTTTTTTTTTTTTTAGTTGGCTCACCAAAATTTTGCGTGGTTGATTTAGAACAGAACTACAAGGGTTTGGTGCGCGAACCCAGTCTGCGCACCAAGAGTTTGGTGCGCCAACCCAATATGCGCACCGCGCTATCTTGGTGCGCGAACCCGGTCCGCATGGGTGGTAGGATTGAAATTATGCTGGAGAGGGTGGTAATCAATTTAATTTTTTTTCTTTGGTAACTATAAAAATTTGGGCTTGAATTGTTGTTAAATTTTGAAATATGAGGCTGGACAAATTAAAGATGATACTTTTTTGCAAATTTATATAATCCAACTCTCGATATATTTGTTAAAAATATTGAGTTACGGAAAACATCTGGCGGCTAAAAAAGAAATAAATTCAAAACATTTGTTATAATGTAAAAGAAATATGTTCATTAATCTACGCTAAGCTTATGATTGATCATAGGTGACTTTATTATTAGTATACGAAATCTCAAAAATGTATTTTAGTAACTCGGAACATAAAATATCAGCGACATGGGATTCAAAAAATCACAGGAAACTTCGGCCTGGTTAGCGAAACCCCAGGAGCCGACATTTTTATAATATGCAAAGTTAATTACAAATTAATAAAAATACTCAAAGTTGTTGGAAATTTATAAAAATATTCATACCAGCTATTTTTTGACCGATTTTAATTTATTTTGGTACCGGTCAGAAAATAACCGGTATCCATTTTTTTTTTAAGAGACTGAATCAATAGCAATATGCTGAAATCTAACACTAAAAATTTGAATTTGTTTTTTAAATATTTGTTAGATTATTTTTTTTCGATATATAATTAGCATATTTATACTAAAATAGCTAAATTACTTGAAATTATGTGTTGATTTTCAGAGTTCTGAGGAGATTCATTATTGAATTATCATAGTAACTTTTTTACAATCTAGCCTATGCTCTATTTATACAAAAGAGTTCTAACGGTTATATTTTGTACCGTTGGTACTGTACAGTTTCTATTCTTTTTTTAATTTAATTGATCAATGATGGATGGCTGAGATCAATTCTTCTATGATTCTTCTTTATTTTCAACACTCCCCCTCAAGCTAGGAGTGTATATGTCGTACAATCCTAGTTTGTCGGTGATAGTCTCGAAATGCGTCGGATCCAATCCTTTGGTAAAAACATCCGCTAATTGTTCTTTGCTTTTCACAAACGGTGTTTCTATTTCTTTCGCTTGGACCTTCTCTCTAATAAAGTGACAATCCACTTCAATGTGCTTTGTTCTTTCGTGAAACACCGGATTTGATGCGATATGTCGAGCGGAGTTATTATCACAATACATCTTCATAGGTTGATTAGATTCTATGCCCATGTCTCTAAGTAGTTGTCTGATCCAAATCAACTCGCTTGCGGTGGATGCCATGGCTCGGTATTCCGCTTCCGCGCTTGATCGAGCCACGACAGTTTGTTTCTTGCTCTTCCATGTGACTAAATTCCCGCCTACAAATGTGCAAAAGCCGGTGGTGGATTTTCTATCAAAGCTACCGGCCCAATCTGCATCGGAATAGTCACATATTTCATTAGAATTATGATTCATCATTTTTATGCCTTTTCCGGGATTTTTCTTTAAGTATCTTAATATTCTATTTATTGCCTCCAAATGAGGTGTTCTTGGGGAATGCATGAATTTACTAATTTGGCTTACAGAAAAGGAAATATCTGGACGGGTTACCGTAAGGTAAATTAGTTTTCCTACAAGTCTTTGAAATTGGTTTATGTCTTCTAACGGTTCACCATCCTCGGTATTTAATTTATATTTGGTATCAATTGGTGTAGAGGCCGGCTTACAACCTAACTTACCGGTTTCTTTTAATAAATCTAAAGTATATTTGCGTTGTGAAATAAATAGACCCTTTTTTGAGGAGGCTACTTCTATTCCTAAAAAATATTTTAAATAGCCTAAATCTTTGATATCAAATTTTTCCTTTAATTGGGATTTAATTTTTTTAATTTCTTCTAAATTGTTTCCGGTAATTATTAAATCATCTACATACACCAATATAAGAGTTATGTTTTTTCCTTCATTTTTGGTGAACAAGGAGTGGTCGGCACTACTAGTTTTAAAATTACATGAATTTAAAAAGGAGCTAAGTTTGCCATACCATGCCCGAGGCGATTGCTTCAATCCATAGATTGACTTATTCAACCTACAAACTAGATTAGCATTGTTCTCTATTTTATGGCCGGGTGGTAAGGTCATGTACACCTCTTCTTCAAGTGTTCCTTGAAGAAAAGCATTTTTCACATCCATTTGGTAGAGGTTCCATTCACTATTTATTGCAATAGACAATAAAATCCTAACGGTGTTCATTTTTGCTACCGGTGCAAAGGTTTCGTTATAATCTATACCATAGGTTTGAGTATACCCTTTGGCCACTAATCTAGCTTTGTACCGTTCTATGGTACCATCACTATTATATTTTATTTTATATACCCATTTGCATCCTACGGGTTTTTTATTTTTTGGTAATTGTACAATTACCCATGTGTCATTTTTTTCTAAGGCCATTAATTCATCTTTCATGGCTTTGCACCATACCGGGTTGGTTATTGCCTTTTGGTAATTGTTTGGTTCTATTTCTTTTTGAATGGAAATAAGAAATGCATTATAATCGGAAGAAATATTCTCATATGATACAAAATCTTGTATAGGGTATTGGACCGTATAGGTTATGAAATCTCTAAGTTTGGTAGAAGGTTGACGCACTCTTATGGACCTTCGCACTATGGTATTTTCTTCATCTTCATTATTTTCATAATCACCGTTATCATGATCATTATCGTCATTATTGTTATTATTATCATTATTTTCTTCTTCATGGTTATCGGATTCGATTTCATAATCCTCATTTGGTATAAAATCGAAATTGTTCAAGAGAGGAGATATTGTCCTATCTTGATAATTTTCAAGTGATCTATTATTTATTTTATCCTTTTTAAAATATGGTTCATCTTCACAAAATACTACATCTCTAGATATAAACATTTTTTTATTAATTGGATCATAGCACTTGTAACCTTTTTTATATGGTGAATACCCTAAAAAAATAGCTTTTGTTGACATAAAATCAAATTTATCTTTTCTTTTAATATGAACAAAACATACACAACCAAAAACCCTTAAGTAATCTAAATTCTTTTTTTGTTGATAAAGAATTTCGGTTGGACTTTTGTTTTCTAAAATAACACTAGGTAGTCTATTAATTAGATGTGTAGCACAAAGGATGGCATCCGACCAATAAATTTTTGGAACATTATTTTGAAATAATAATGCGCGTGTCATTTCTAATAAATGCCTATTTTTCCTTTCCGACACTCCGTTTTGTTCGGGAGTGTTTATGCAAGTGGTTTGATGTATAATTTCTTTTTCTTTAAAAAGATTATCAAAATTTTTATTTACAAATTCCGTTCCATTATCCGACCTAAAAATTTTAAGTTTCGCGTTGAATTGAGTTTCTATAAGACATAGAAATTCTCTAAAACACATAAATACCTCATCTTTTGATTTAAGTAAATATAACCATATAGCTTTAGAAAAATCATCAATAAATATCACAAAATACTTAAATCCATTATAAGAATTAATTGGGGCCGGACCCCATACATCGGAGTGAACCAAATCAAACGAGGCCTCACTTTTACTAGAGGAAAGTGAAAAAGGACGTCTCGTTTGCTTTGCCAATTTACATATATCACAATTAATACAACTAGTCTTTCGACAATTTAAAACATTATTTAAAATCTTGTTGGAGGGATGCCCGAGTCTCTTGTGCCATCTATCGTAATTAATTGAGCTTGCCGAAGCACAAATTTTCAATTGTTCTAAATCCAAAAGATAATGCCCATTTTTAAGAGACCCTTCACCAATCTTGTCCCCGGTTACCCGGTCCTGAAATATTACATTTTCATGCGAGAAAATTACATTACAATTAAACTCTTGAGTTAATTTTTTAACCGAAAGTAGGTTTATAGGAAAGGTTTTTAAATATAATACATTCTTGATTTTTTTGTTGCAAAAAACAATTTCACCTACACAATGAATTTTTTCTTTCATACCATTTGCTACGGTCACATATTGGTCATTTTCGGTTAATTTTAAATTCTCAAGGAAATTTTCATTTCCAAACATATGGTCGGTTGCACCACTATCTACAATTATTTGGTTGTACAAATTAAAATTGTTTGAGTGAGATACAATACCACATGAGCTAGCAGAATTTTGAGCAAGCAACATGGAAAGCTGCTGGAGGATCTGCTGCATTTGATCCCCTGACCCGCTAGACCCGCCAGCGCCCAGTTTTGACCCGCCAGCACTTGAACCCGGTTCACCCGAACCGGTTTGATCATTTTTTATCTCTTTTTTCTCGGTCTGGGCAGAGAAACCTCCCCCTCCCCCACACGACATTTCTCTCTTCTCTTTGTTCCATCCGCCGCCTCCTCCTTTCCTTGGATCTGCCTCCCTCCACCACTTCGGCTTAAGATTTGGGTGCAGAAAATAGCACCTCTCGGCCTTGTGACCCTCTTTCTTGCAGTGAGAGCACTTTTCTCTCGAATTTGGCCTAATTTGATGATGTTGAGAGCTAGGGTTTTGGGAATTTCTTACTGCATGGCCATGGGGCTCGTGCCCTTCGCCGTGGCTGGCTTGTGGGCCCCCCATGACTTCTCGCAGTGTGCCTTCTCGCTGAATCTGATTGACCACCTCGGAAAAGGATGGAAGGTCGGGTGCTCGGATAATTTGTGATCGAATGATCTCATAGCTCGCATCAAAGCCCGCAAGGTACGAGAAGATTCGATCTTCTTCTCTTCGTTTTTTGAGTTCTTTGGAATCAGTTGTAAATGGCCGGTAGATATCAAGTTCATCGTATTTCTTTTTGAGAGAGGCCAGATATTCCAAATGGGTTCTTATTCCCTTTTTTTCTTGCTGGATTTCCATTTGAAGGCGATAAACATGAGAATGGTTTTTTTGTTGGCCATAGAAGGAATGAATTTCCTCCCATAGTTCTTTTGATGAATTGCAGCTTTGGAGGAATAGGTCGGTGATCTGTTGCTCCATAGACCCATATAAGAGAGCCATAACAGTATGATCCTCTTTTTGCCATTTTCGGATTTGAATTTTCTCGGCCTCTGTTGGTTCTTCTGGCTTTTGGGGTTTTGGTTTTTCTTTATCTCCAGTGATGTAATCAATTTTATCTCTACCACTAAGAGAAATGGTGACAGATTTAGCCCATGATAGGTAATTCATACCATTGAGCAATGTCGGAGTTAATTTGGATGGGTTGGTAGCTTCACTAGTTTGCTGCCCCCACTGATCCATTTTGATGTTGCTTGATTACAGAATTTTTGCTGTGGCTTTTCTGTTTCTGTTTCTGTTTATGAGTTTACCAGTTTACTGGTAAATATCAGTTATCGGGTTATCGGGTATTATTATCGGATAGGCTCTGATACCATGTTGATTTTCAGAGTTCTGAGGAGATTAATTATTGAATTATCAGAGTAACTTTTTTACAATCTAGCCTATGCTCTATTTATACAAAAGAGTTCTAACGGTTATATTTTGTACCGTTGGTACTGTACAGTTTCTATTCTTTTTTTAATTTAATTGATCAATGATGGATGGCTGAGATCAATTCTTCTATGATTCTTCTTTATTTTCAACATTATGTTAAATTACGCTGAATTACATAAAATTACGCTAAATTACGTTACATTATGTAAAAATACGATAAATTACGCTAAATTACATATGAATAGGGATGATATCTTCACTGAGAAGGCAAAAACCGATGACGAAACTTCAAACGGCCATAAAACGACGCTCGAGTATCTGATTTCAGCAATGACTACTTTTCAGAATGCTTGCAAAAATATGCATGCATCAATATCAACTTTACTAGATTTCGAAATTCAGAATTGCCAAAAAACAAAGAGAAAAGCCTTAAAACTTGAGTTGAAATTTTCGATTAAGATTTTCATTTCTATTATTCAATCTACATAGCTCAGTAAATTAGTTATGTAATGAACTTGAAGAATACTAATTTTTATTATTTTTTGGATTTTTTTTACTATTTTTTATGATTTATGAAAGATGGCACAAAAACAGCTTAATTTAGCGTAATATAGCGTAATTTACCGTATTTTAGTATAATTTAACATAATTATTGTAATTTAGCGTAATTTTGTGTAATTCAGCGTAATTAAACATAATTTTAAGTAATTTAGCGTATTTTAGTATAAATATGCTAATTATATATATAAAAAAAGTAATCTAACAAATATTTAAAACAAATTCAAATTTTTAGTGCTAGATTTCAGCATATTACTATTGATTCAGTGTCTCTAAAAAAAAAAATTAGTACCGGCAATTTTCTGACCGATACTGAAATAAATTAAAACCGGTCATTTCGACCGTATGGATATTTTTATAAATTCCAACCAACTTTGGGTATATTTATTAATTTGTAATTAACTTTGGATATTATAAAAATGTCGGCCCCAGGAGCAAAAGCGAAGGTAAACAAATGAAATAAACAAAAGTTTATTTTGTAAGATTTGCGCAGCCCAAAATTGACTTTCTACGGTCGTTGCGCATATCCCCATCAAAACATCAAAATATCCTTATGTACCCATAAAAGCTTAATATATTTCCTTCCATCCCCTTTTATTCATTTGACATTTATTTTAATTATTTTAAAAATTGGATTGACAAACATACCCTCCATTGTTATCCTTCATCTCTCCCAAATAACTTGGGACATTATAATAACCCCAAAGTTCTAATTTTGCTGGAAAACTTATTATTTGATCTGATTCCAGAAAACTTGAGAAGGTTACTCAAGCCTTATCAAAGTGAGACTTGACCAAAATTAATTCTAAATGAAAGTATCCCTCAAGGTCTAATATTAGTATATTTTGATGTTTTGAAGGGGATATTGGCTATTTTAAAAGTTTGTATGGGCACTAGAAATTTTCCCTTTAATTTTCATCATGGATTTCCAGCAAAAAATGATCAAAATGATCAACCAACAACTACAACAACAACCAAACCTTTAGTCCCAAGCAAGTTGAGGTAGGCTAGAAATAAAACCCAACCGGCGAAAAAATGATCAAGCTAATAAAATTTGAAAATCACGCTAATAAAAATACGTTTTACTTCCCCAAATGTCAAGCCAGCACCAAAAAGCACAAGCCATACCAAACCTTAAAACATTACTACCGGGTCCAGAATCTCCGGTTCACAACTTTATTACCAAAGCAAACTAGAGTACATATTTAAGCAGATGCAACAGATGCAGCAGGTGCAGCAGGTGCAGCAGATGTAGCAGAGGCAAGCTCTTCAACCTTTTCCTCGAGTGCCTTTTTGTCAGCACCAACGACCTTGCCAACCTCCTCATCACCATTCTTCAGAAAAAGAAAGGTCGGCATTGCTTCCACACTGAACTGTTTTGCAACATCCTGGAGCATAGAAACAATCATTAGATTAAGTAACATCCATATTGATGATTGAAAATTTAGTTATGAATACTATTCATATATCCATACATATATTTTTTGGCAACTCAAAGATGAGAGCCACCGACTGTCGATGTAAAATAAAGTGAAGTTACTCATATAATCCAATTAGTTATAACTGTCCCTAAGGCAGAATTATTAGAGAAAGTAATATCATGTTATTAACCTTTTCATTCATTATCTATTTTTATTTCATACCCCAATGACGTGTTCATGGTCTTTCATGCTCAGTAAAACAAATGGCTAAATTAACCCCAAATCTTTTGTACCAAGTCAACTAAAATGACTTGATGACTCGTCAATGCACCTTTTCAAACCAACAAGTTACTACAATAGACTTGATTTCTTTTACTAAGCTTGGCTTTCAGAGAAGGATAGATGCATACTAGAGGCAGAGGCAAAACAACTGAAATTTAAAATGTGTTGTTCTTGACATTATCATAACATTTGGGTGCTATTTGCAAATGCTCCAAAAAAATTCTTAAGTTGGTTGCAAAAGAGTAGATGCTACATGAAAATAAAAATGAGCAACAATTGAGTAGGTAATAATAACAAATAACAAATAATACATTTACATGAACAATCTAAACCATCTGATGCAGGGATTAGCCATTTGTTTCCATACAACAGTAAAAGTAACTCTTCCTGGTTCATACCAGTACCAGCAGTACCTGTCTTAGACAGTATTAGAACCTTTCATTAGATATGAAAGTGAAAAGAATGTACCGCTTGGTCATCGACATCCACCTTGAGGAAAACAAGATTAGAGAATCTCTCTGACAGCGCAGCAAAGATCGGGGCGATGAAGCGGCAGGGCCCACACCATGTGGCAGTGAAGTCAATCACCACCTGTTCCAGACACATATAACATTCTAGAGTCAATATTATTTACAAAATATAAAAACCTGAGTTTGATCCAGTTTTTAATGTCATTGTAAAATTGGGTAATATTTTTCTTTCAGTTGGAGGAGAGATGTCAGACAAATTGAACTGAAAAACCTCTAAATGTTTTTCTCTTTCAATCATTGTGCTACAAAAAAAAAAAATTAACAGAAGTACAAGCAATAAAAAAAGGGGCTTTCTGTTGTATCTTACAAAAATTTTAGGTTTCTCTTTGTACCACCAAAAATTTTCTAAATTTTCTAGGTATTTACAGTTGCCATCTTACACGGTAAAAAGCCCCATATATTCAATCAAACAGTATTTTGTTCTACTCTTGGAATATAAATTTCCCGATGATGAAAAAGCAAATTTTGAGCGCTGATTCTGAAACAAAAAATGTAAAACAACTGAACAAGAGGAAAAGAAAAGAAAAGAAAAACGAAGCGAGTAAGAGGCATACTATCTTTCCGGCCTCCTTGGCCTCATTGATCTTAGCATCGAAGTGGCCTTTGCTGGTGACGACGACGATTTTGCCATGATCCGCCATTTTCGCACGATTTGGATCGGGTTTCTTTTTCGTTTTCTTTTGAAAGATGCTGCTTTTTGTCTTATCACCGAGCTAGGGAAAGGTGCCCGTTTTATCTATCCACGAAGATGGCGAGCTATCAGGATCTTCTGTGGAAGGATCATTATAGAAAGTATATGTAACGAGCTACCTAACAATTTATTTACACCTTGTTTGGATGGAGAGTAGAGGAAGGGGAGCTGAAGAATAAAAGGGAATGGAATGGAATAGAAAGAAAGATTAACATATTTAATTTCTTTGTATTTGGATTATTAATGAGGGAAAATAAATTTAATTTTTCTTTTCGTCTTATTTCTTGTTTGGTTGATTAAAATTTAGATAGTTAATGAGAAATTCAGTGGTTATTGTAGGTTTGTGACAAAAAATTTGTATGAGAATTATATAGGTAAGATATAGAGTTAGACATTTGTGTTTTTTGTCTAAAAATATTTGCAACAAATTTTTTTTCCATCCGTTACACTTCAAATTCTAAATTGAGAGAGAAACCGATTCTATTAATTATAATTATATAAAATTAAACATTTTACCTCCTGTACCTTTCATCTCCAACATAATTTTGTCAATCAATCAAGATTCAACGGAAAATTTTCTTTTCTTTCCATTCCCTTCCATCTACTCTCCATCCAAACAAGGTGATAAGAGAAAGTCAATGAGATGCTTTGTTGAGATTCCATTTGGATTTTTCAATTGGTTATAGACTATAATTTTTTTGGACAATTCAAGAAGAGAAATGACACGTCTCCCACGTGGTCACAAACATCAACAAGGGGGCTACATTCAATGAATCAATTTTTTAAGGAGACCGACCTCTCTGCTCTCGAGTAGGAGTAGGTCCGATGGGCATCGGACCTATATTTAGGTTCAATTAGCTCTAGGACCATACGATTAGCATCAAGATCTATGTGTACGGAAATTGATACAGACTTGCACGGATTTTGATACATTGCACACGAATCTTCATGCAAATCGAATGGTCATCACTTCCATCGAACCAAGGTAGGTCCGATGGGCATCGGACCTACTCTGATTCCTTCTGCTCTCTGGTCTTTGTCACAAGTTCAAAACCAATAATTCAATAATCAATATTCTAATGGAAATGGCGACACGATAGTGGGAACAGACAGCGATGCATTTGGTACTTGTCGATTTCCATTCTTCAAAATAAAATAGTCACACAGAATTTTTTTTCATAGAAAATTTATTTTATAAAATAATATTCACGCGCACTGGCTATTGACTTTTTGAACAGTAAAATAATATCCGAATTCTGTGAAATTGCCGGAATATTCCTCCTTTTAAACCCAAACGACAATCGCATTTTAATTTTTCTTTGGGGGAATTTCACGTATACCCTCAAAAACTTCAAAATTACGTATTTCTCCCTCTAAAGTTTAAAATTACATATTCCCCCCTCTAAACTTCAAATATTCACAATTTACCAATTTTATTGTCTTTTATATCAAAACTCATTCTAAAATTTTAAAATACCCATTTTACCCTTTATTAAAATCATATAAAAGCCCATCAGACTTAAATTTGAATCTGAATGGTTCATCTACCGTCCGAATTGCTTTTAGATATGTGCGCGCAAGATCAGCACAAATCTCGATGCGAACACATATGCATATTGAAGTGATATGCACAGATCTTAATGCGATGCGCGCGGATCAAAATTGCTTTAAGATCCGTGCATGCTAGATTAGCACGAATATTGAAACGATGCGCACAGATCTTAATGTGATGCACGCGGATTCAAATTTGAGTCTGATGGACTTTTATATTCTTTTAATAAATGGTAAAATGGGTATTTTAAAATTTTAGAATGAGTTTTCATATATAAGACAATAAAATGGGTAAATTTGTGTGTTTTTGAAGTTTAGAGGGGAAAATATGTAATTTCAAAGTTTAAAGGGAGAAATACGTAATTTTGAAGTTTTTGAGGGGTCTACGTGAAATTTCCCCCTTTTCTTTTATGAATCGGCTCTCAGGAAATGAAATTTTTTTTATAAATCATAATTTTAAAAAAAATTTACTAAACCAACATGACTACTTTTTTTTTTTACAAAAACCATAAAAACCGAAATGTCATTTTGGTCCGTTATTTTTTCTTTATTCCGGACCGAAATGCCATCTCCTTTTTGGATTTTCTGTGGTGGTTCATATGAAAACTTGTGAAACTATTACCATAGAAAATCCAAAAAGGGGACCGGACCGAAATGACATTTCGGTCTGGAATAAAAAAAAATAACAGACCGAAATGACATTTCGGTTCTTATGGTTTTTGGTAAAAAAAAAAAAGTAATCATGTTGGTTTCGTAAAAAAATAAAAATATTATGGTTTATAAAAAATTTTCCAGAAAATGACTGATTGAATATAAACAAAACTAAGTAATGACAAGGCCGAATGCTTAGAGCTTTCTTGTATCCTCTCTTTTTCAGTTCAAGCGACTAAACTTCCATATCCATCACAGACCAATGCGGCAATGCCAATGACTTCAGATCCAACGCGGTATCGGTTTTATTCGAGTACGAATGTCAAAGCAAACCCCTTATATTTCAAATAGATTTTCAAGTAATTTTGACATGGCTTGAAGTATTACATGCGGTACAGTACCGTAGAGGATATTTGCTCAACCCACAAATTAGAATTTTTTTATAAACATAATTAGAATTTTGTTTTTAACGAAATCAACATGATTATTTTTTTTTTACAAAAATCATAAGAACCGAAATACCATTTTGGTCTGAATTTTTTTTTTATTCCGGACCGAAATGACATTTTAGTTCGGTTCCCTTTTTAAATTTTCTGTGGTACTGGTTTCATAAGTTTTCATATGAGCCGCCGCAGAAAATTCAAAAAGGAGACCGGACCGAAATGACATTTCGGTTCTAATGATTTTTGTAAATAAAAAAGTAATCATGTTGGTTTCGGAAAAATATTTTTTTTAATTATGGTTTATAAATTTTTTTTCACAAATTAAAGATAAATATGTTTACTGCAATTTTCAAAGAGAATATTCTTTCTGTAAGACGGAAGATCTTCTGTTACAACTCTGATAGGGCCATGTTCCCAAGGCTCTTTATTTAATAAACTTTAGGCCTATGAAAGTCCAGGATTCGGACCTCCTTTCAGGAGCCAGCCCGGCGCCAAGGTAAAGAGGCCCAAAGCCCGAGATACTTAAAATCCAGGAACAGAACTGGCCGAAGGCCTGCAAAGGTCGAACTCGGCCCGAAATAGATCTGTACCGCCTTAATGCGGGATGACCACTCAACGCGGTCACAATAACCGTTTCACCGGCTTAAGGCAAGATAACCACCGAGATAGCGGTTATGAGGCGGTTATGATTCAGCATATATAAGGCAAAAATCCCCATTGAACGGGGGTCGAGATTTTACACACACAAAGAGAGATCGAATAGGTCAGAGTCAGAATCTCTCTACATCCACCTCGCCCTTTAACTCTCACACACTCCACACATCTCGGACTGCCATCCCGGGCAGGGCGAGATCATTCAAGCACCTCTCATATACGGATCACTCTCCTCGGGAGATAGGACGTATCAACCACCGTGGGACCCCCATCGCGCCAATACTGAATCATCCAATGGACGCACAAGATGTTTCCAACCCCCCCTCCGGGCACCAACAAAGACCCCGCAGGAGGTAAGGATACCGGAAACACCTCCAAACCCTCTCCGAAGGTCGACAACAACCCAGCAGGCGAGAAGGACAACCGACGTCCTAACAACCCGCCAAACAACCAACCCGTGATCGGGTTAGGGGTGACCTCTCAAAACCCCCTTGTCACCCCATCCTCAGGACAAGTCATTCCACCAGGCACCACGCCGATAAGACCGCCCCTGAGTACGGCCGATGTCACATCGGCCGCAACGACCCCAACAACCCTTCACGGGATCCAACCCTCAATACGGCACCCAGCCGTTCGTACCATATCAGCCGCAAACACCCGTGTACTATTACGGGACATACCCTTACTCACCGTATGGCTCACCGGTGCCACACTACCCGTATATGACCCCGCCCGGCCAAATGACCCAGGAAGGCCCTCCGGGAACCTACCATCCCGGTATTGCAGCACCTTACCCCCTGGCTCCACCCCTTTATCTCCCCCTCCAACAAGCGCAGCAACACTCTGCTCAGATAGTAGCCACGCGCGCTGCGCCAACTAAACCGACAAAGCCTCCCTCCAAAAACCTCTAGGCTGCAATCTCGCGCCGAAACCTTAACTCCGACTTTATCGCGGTACGAACTGCTAACAGTGAGGAGACAGACACTCCTAGCCCTCGAAACCCCGAGGTTCCGCACGGCCCTGAGCCGATCGAGCAAGGACGCCAGAAAGGTCAGGGCGAGAACCAAGGGAAGGAACAGAGACAGGAAGCCGAGGCGGGACGCAACCCATCACCCCAGAAGGAACAAAGATCCGTCTATGTCGGTGACCGAGGACGATCGCACCACCGAAAGCAATCTCGCTCTCGCCATGAGCGCGAAGATAGCCAGTTACGGGGAAGACATAGGACCCGCAAAGGTGACAGGAAACGCACCCGAAGGTCTCCCACCCCTACCAAAGGTATTAGCATGACCCAAGTGGAAGAGCTGATACAGACCCGACTCAACGCCAAGATGGCCGAGATCGAGTCACAGAAGGCTGGCACCTATTCTAAACCTATGGGGATTGCGGACAGACCTCTGTCAGCCAATATATACGGAGCATCTATGACAGACTTCAAATACCCCGCCTTTCTCCCAAGTTTCCGAGGTAATGGAGACCCCGCAGACCCGCACAACTTTGTATATGGGTTCTTGGAGCGACTACGGCTCTTAGGAGCCACGGACGCGATCACATGCCGGGTTTTCACAACTTGCCTCCAAGGAGAAGCTTGGGACTGGTACATGAACCTCCCCCGATGTTCGATCACTAAATTCGAAGACCTCGCTAAGGCCTTTCTAGAAAGGTACACCGTGATCAGGCCCCCTCAGATCACCAGCGAGATGCTCCTGGACATCGTTCAAGGCCCGAGGGAAAAAACCGGCGATTTCGTCAACCGCTTCATACAAGCATCTCGTCAAGTCCAGAACCTGAACGAAGAATTTGCCCTGGCCGCCATCAAAAAAGGGCTGCGCAAGAGCGGCCCCGGTACCCTAGGTATGATGCACACGTGAAGAAGATGACTACCTTGCGCGAGTTTGTAGCCTTTGCCGAAGGGTACATCAGGGCCGAAGAAGACAATGGCAGCCCCCCAAGAGCTCGACCAAGATCACCCCGACAACAGAATCACTGGCCATCTCAAAATGACCATCCTCGGGCACAGGTCGAACCTCGGATCCAGAATGAACCTCGCCGGCATAATCAGGACAAGAAGGGTGGGCACAAACCGAATGAAGCAGAGTACTGCCCCCACTATGTTCGATATGCCCCCTTCACCAAAAAGCGGCACGAGATGTACCATATCGTGAAGGACATGTTCGACCTGCCCCCCCATTGCCCAAAGACATTTTTGAAATACAGGACAAGTCTAAGGAATGCCTATTTCATGGGTTCGCAGGACATTCGACGAGCGATTGTCTCCAGTTACGCGACATACTGGAAAGGCTAGCCCGGGAAGGAAAATTGACCGAGTTCATCCAACCCGACTTCTACAAAAAGTACACTTGGAAGTATAATGGGCGCGGCCGAGATTACAAGAAGAAAATTCCGTACAAGAGGAATTACAACGGGGATCGACGTCCTGATCAAGGACCCAACACCGATGACGGGTCAGGTCCGCAGCGTGGAGAGCGACAGGGCAGCCCGGTTGTCAACACGATTAGCGGTGGTATCGGGGATTACCCCCGCAAGGTCGAAACCCGCCCGAAGACTAAACCTTACCCCACCATTTTAAATGTCGAACAAGACACAGACAAAAAACGACCAAGAATGGATGAGGTAATCGTATTTTCTGAAAAAGACCAAGGCGAGATCGTTGGCCCGCATGTCGACCCAATTGTGCTCAGCCTAAAAATTGATACACACAGGGTTAAAAGGATCCTAGTGGACACCGGAAGTTCAGCCGACATCCTTTACTTGTCCGCTTTCCGCAAAATGGGACTCAAGACCGATACACTCAAAAGGATAACACCCCCCCTCATCGGTTTCACAGGCGATGCCCTCCGTCCAAAGGGTATGGTTTCTCTCAAAACCGCTTTCGGCACCTCGCCTAAAATGGTGGAAACAATGATCGACTTCCTGGTAGTTGACGCTCCGTCCGCCTACAATGCCATCCTAGGAAGAGGTACACTGAACAAAATCGGAGCCATAGTTTCTTCTCCTCACTTGAAAATCAAATTTTACACAAGCCATGGGGTGGGTGAAGAATGCGGAGTACAGGAGATAGCTCGGGAATGTTACCACGTATCTCTCCAGGAAAGGTGCGGCCAAGTCCATCAAGTCGACACCCCCAGAACAACCACCTGCCGCTCGGGCGGGCATATGAAGGCCAGCAGCGACTTCATGCCCCCTAACACTCAGATCGTGCTGGACCCCACAGACAAAGCAGAATCTAAGTCTTCCCTGGAGCCCGCAGACGAAATTGACGAGCTCGACTTAGGTGACGGGAAGACATTAAACATAGGAAAAGCCATTCGGGGGCCAGCTAGAGAAGACCTAATCACCTTCCTCCGCAATAACCAGTCCGTTTTTGCCTGGACCGCGGCCGACATGCCAGGCATTCCGAGGTCAATCGCAGAACACAAGTTGCATATCAAGCCGGAATTCAAACCGGTGCGCCAAAAGAAGCGCAATATGGGGAAAGAGAGACAACTGGCAGTAAAAAAGGAAGTCGCAAAACTCCTAGCTGCGGGTTTCATCCGCAATGTTGACTGCCCGGAGTGGATGGCTAACCCGGTCCTGGTCAAAAAATCAAATGGAGATTGGCGGATGTGTATCGACTACACAGACCTTAACAAAGCATGCCCGATGGATCCATTTCCCTTGCCCAAAATAGACCAACTTGTGGACTCTACCTCGGGACATGCATTCCTCAGTTTCATGGATGCATTCTCGGGATACAATCAGATTCGAATGAGTCCCGACGATGAAGAGAAGACTGCTTTTACAACCCATTCCGGCCTCTACTGCTACCGAGTAATGCCATTCGGGTTGAAAAATGCGGGAGCAACCTTTCAGAGAATGGTGAATAAAGTCTTCCAAGATCAAATCAGCCGAAACATGGAAGCTTATGTCGACGATTTGCTAGTCAAGAGCATGTCGGATCTCGATCACATTCGGGATCTCGAGGAAACTTTTGCGACGCTCAATGGAGCCGACATGAAACTCAACCCAAAAAAGAGTTTCTTCGGCCTGACCGGCGGTAAGTTCCTCGGGTTCATGGTATCCATGCGAGGTATCGAAATTCACCCCTCAAAATCCCAAGCCATACTCGACATGCAACCACCTCGGAACTTGAAGGAACTCCAGTCGTTAACTGGACGGCTGGCAGCCCTAAACAGATTCATAGCACGGTCAGGAGACGTTTGCTTCCCTTTCTTCAAAGCTATGCGTAAGACAGCCAAGTTCGAATGGACTGACGAGTGCGCGGCGGCCTTTGACAAAATCAAAGCTTACCTCGCAGACCCACCATGCCTCAGCAGGCCATCAGCAGGCGATATCCTTGTCCTCTACTTGGCAACTACCAACCATGCCGTCAGTGCAGCCCTAGTCCGAGAAGAAGGGCGGGAACAGCGACCCGTATACTTTGTATCACATGTACTCCGAGATGCCGAAACAAGATACACACAAATCGAGAAAGCAGCATATTCTCTGGTAGTGGCCGCAAGGAAGCTGCGACCTTACTTCCAGTCGCACCCTATCAAAGTTTACACCGGGGTACCACTCAAGAAGGTCCTTGCCAACTTCGACTCTTCCGGCAGATTACTGGCTTGGGCTCTGGAACTCTTCGAGTTCGACATTTCCTTCCACCCACACAATGCTCTCAAGTCGCAGATCTTTGCCGATTTCATCGCGGAATACTCAGGAGCACCACCTGAATTAGAAGGACGGTGGATGTTATATGTCGATGGAGCATCCTCCCTACAAGGGGCCGGGGCCGGTGTCTCCCTTATCGGACCACAAGGAGAAGTCCTGAATTACGCCCTCCACTTTCAGTTTCCTGTGACCAACAACACGGCAGAATATGAAGAAATGATAGCCGGGCTCAAGTTAGCCAGAGAACTCGGGGCACGCGAGTTTTACCTCCATAGCGATTCCGAGCTGGCTGTCAAACAGATCAATGCCGAATGTCGCGTCATGGATGATAAATTGCACAAATACCGGGAACAGTTCAACCACCTGAAGAACCAGTTCGATAAGGTCGAGATCCAACATGTTTCTCGCAACAAGAATAGCCAGGCCGATGCGCTCTCCAAACTCGGAGCTGCAGGAAACCTAGACAAAGACAGACCAATCATAGTTATGGATATACCCAATTCAAGCATTGATGTAAATGTTATTGCGGTGTATGCCATCCATGAACCGATAGACACATGGTTCACCCCGATGTGGAATTTTCTCAATACCGGGGTCCTGCCAACAGACCAACTAGAAGCGCGACGTTTGAAGAAGATAGCCCCGCTTTACTCCATATTCAACAACCAGCTCTATAAGAGGGGCTATGTCCGCCCTTGGCTGAAGTGTATTCCGAACGACACCGCCCATCAAATGTTGGCCGAGGTACACGCCGGCATATGTGGCAGTCATCAAGGGGCAAAAACTCTAGCCAAGAGGATACTTCGAGCGGGATTTTATTGGCCAACAATGCAGCAAGACGCAGCAGACTTGGTCAAAAAATGCGATAAGTGCCAATATCACAGCAAACTCAGCAATATCCCTCCTTACGACCAGATCTCTATCTCGGGGGCGTGGCCCTTCGACTTATGGGGAATCGACATCGTGGGTCCGTTCCCCAAAGCCGTTCGCCAGCGACGTTGGATTATAGTCGCTGTCGAATACTTTACCAAGTGGGTGGAAGCAGAGGCCCTGGCAACTATCACGGCCAAGGCAGCCGAACACTTCATTTGGCGCAACATCATCTGCCGATTTGGTTTGCCCCATGCCCTCATTTCCGATAATGGCACGCAGTTCAACGCAGCCAGCACGGTCGCGTTCCTATCGGGCCTCGGGATCCACAACAACTTCACCTCGGTCAGCCACCCCGCAAGCAATGGGCTAGCCGAGGTCACTAACAGGACCATTCTGGAAGGCATCAAATGCAAAGTGGAAGCCAACCGCAAAAACTGGCCCGATATGTTGGACGAAGTCCTTTGGGCATACCGAACAACCCCGCGGGAAGCAACACAACAAACACCCTACTCGCTGGTATTCGGCATGGAAGCAGTCACCCCTTTGGAACTGATAGAACCATCCCTTCGCACTGCAACGTACTCTGTTGAAGGAAATCCGGGCTCTCGCGAGATCGACCTCGAGCTCCTTCATGAAACCAGGGAACGAGCCCGTGTCCGCACAATGGAGTACCAACGGAGGGTCAAGCGTGCTTTTGATAAACACGTTATACCCCGCGACTTCCAGCCAGGTGATCTCGTGCTACGAAAAGTCGAAGCCACGGGCAAACATGTAGGCAAGCTAGAGCCGAATTGGGAAGGCCCATACCGAGTAGTTTCCCTCAGAGGAAAAGGCGCATATGAGTTAGAAGACTTGCAGGGAACTCCGCTCCCAAGACCATGGAACGCGGACCATCTCCGCAAGTTTTACACTTAATTGGCACGACATGCCAGCAAACACATTGAAAGGCGTTATAGGCCGACTACATGTGGTGCTACTAACTCTAAACAAGGCGAGATATGCCGAATACTAGGCGAGATATGCCGAATAACAGGCGAACTGAGTAGACCGTAAGGCGAGATAGGCCGAACACTTCACTATAGGCGAGATAGGCTTTTAGTTACTTTTAGCGAGATGCTTTTTCATCTCATGTAACTTTTTATTCTTTGTATGCGACGTTATAAGCATATTTAATATATATGAATTTTCAGTTTTAAAGATGTCTTATTGTTACTTCACTTTAGTACATGCTTTCTGGGCAGAGCTTCTTATCATATCGGAAACAACTAATGAACGAAAACCCTTCGGGGTAACGCATACGAGTTTACCGATCACAGTATTATTCTGACCGGCGTTTCTATGTCGGCCTTTTATATTTTCAAATTTTTATAAATAAAAAAAACAAAAGAGAAAGAGGAGAGAAGGATAAACAACTACAGTCGCGACATCACACTGACAGACGACGTCGCAGAATAATCACATGCTAACACAGGAATAACAGGTAAATATATTTTTCATTGTTAATTTCCCAATCTTGGGAACAAAAATAACTATTCGCTTACATACATTCTTTGTTAAGCCCCCACATCCCGGGGGCATCAAAATATTACAAAAATAAAACAAGGCACGAAGTCGGAAGAAATAGCCCGCTCATCCATGCATTGCCACCATGCTTCGGGCCATCATTCCTGTAAACAAGTACCAGTTGTATCAAATCAAAATATATAGATATATAAACCTTGCCATTACGGCATACGTAAATTAGGATAATAAACAACTTACCAATCAGGGAGTTTTGATAAGATCCCGAGGTGTCGCTACTGGAGACGCAACCTCGGGGTGAGTACTATCTCGTACATCCCCTTGGTCACTTTCTTCTTCATCATCATCTTCCTCGTCCTCTTCCTCCCCTTCTTGGCTTGCTACCACAGGCGCAGCCATCTCGTCCACAGGTTCAGGCACCTCGGCCGGCCATTTGAATCTCCCCCACCATGGGTACGGGAAGTAGGCCTCATGATCATCAAGGGGGAGGGACCGATCAAAGGTAGACCCATCCGGGTTTAGCAATCGATCTCGCGCCTCGTCCCAGTGATACTCGGCCAACCCCTGAACCTTCGCTTCTTCTGGGGGAACCGGATTAAACCCGGCATGTTCCGGGGTAAAGGGATAATGTTGCCCGACCTTTTGCAACTCGCGACAAATCACGGCTTTCATTGGCTTGTGCAAGGCCAGACACGAGGCTTGCACAAAAGCTTGGCTACCCAAGAACCGACCAAGTGTTAAGCCGGGCGCTCGTTGCAACTCCCCCTCTAACCGAGATATCTCGGTTTCTTTCTCCGAGATGGTGAGATCCTTTGTTGCTGCCTCCAGGTTCAGAGCCGAGATCTGTTCTTGAAGAGTTTTGATTTCCTCCTCTTGGTTCGCAATTCTATCATCCCGGACCTTGAGGTGTTCTTCAGCTTCTTTTAATTTTCTTATGGTTGCCTCATGGATGCGAATTTGCCTCTCTTGCACCTTTATTTCTTTTTGGGCAACCTCGAGCCGGGTGGATCGATCTCTAGCCAAGCCGTGGAAATAATCCCGCTCCAAAACAGCCTTCTTGACCATCTCCCCTCCAGAATCAACAAAGAGCATGTTGTATTGCTCTTTGTCAACTAGGTCCTTGTAATGACCAAGGATGGCCCCAACGTCATGAATGGCCGAGATGGCATGGTTGAGAGTGACCTCGGGCTTCTCCCGAATGGTCTCCTTCTGATAGGCGGTCTCGGTTACCCTGAATACTTCCCGAGCATACCGGGCGTGCAGGTTTCTGTTCTCATCCCGTAATTGTTGCATGGTGGAATGACCCGGGAGGTGTAGGCCCAAGCTATCAGCAAACCCGGGTACAAGTCTTTCTTTAAACACAACCCCAGTAGCAAGCTCTTGACCTGGAACGGCCGCTTGTAAGAAACTCTGGAGGTCGATGTCGCAGGGTTCCTCTGTGTCAGCTAGGTTGGCTGGGGTGGAAAACCCCGGAGTGATTTCCAAGGAGAGATTGTCTAGGGGAGGAAGTGCACTCACCCCGGCTGGAGATGCCCCGCTAATCGGGTTGGCCTCGATAACGGCCGTTTCAGATGCCCTTCTCGATTTCTTCTTCTTAGGGCGTTCAGATGCCAAGCCCTTACCCTTATCGGCCGAGGTAAGGGAAACCCTGGGGGCTTCTTTCCGTTTGTGAGATGGGGCCTCCTCCGAGATAACTTGTACTGGAGCACGCGCGGGCTCCTCAACAGCGAGACTGGCTGAAGTCTCAGCCTTGGAACTCTTCCGGGAAACCTTTTTTCCCGCTTTCCTTTCCTTCTGGCCCGCGGTGGCGGTGATAGTACTCTTCTTTGGGGCTGCGCGATTGGAGGTGTGCGACGCACTGGTCCAGATCAGATCCATGCAGCCTTCTTCTGCAAAAAACAACAAAAACATACAAATTGCATTAGGCTACACACTTGGATAAATCGAGATGAAGATAAGCATAAATTAAACTGCAACTTCACACGCGAGAACAGGACTCACTTCTCACAATTTCTCTCAGTGCATGTGCAGCCGACTGCTCTTGCAGAGTAAGTGTTTTATCAACTTCCGGGATCAATCCTTTCCCGGACTTCAACGGCCTCCACCTCGCTTTTACACCTTGCAGGCACTCAACATCGCGCCAATTTTCTATATACACCCATCCATGATCCCAGGCCTCTATTTTGTTCATCTTCTTGTCTTTTTCAAAAAGGCCTGGTGATCCTTTGGTGTTTTCTGACGAAGCGCGAGGTGGCCTGAGTCCACATAAAGCGTGGAAAAGAAATGGAAAAACAATCCAATGGTTGGCCTGCTCATCCCGAGCTCGGCCCCAAAAGTCCTAAAGGCTGCCTCGAAGCAACGTATATAGCTCCAAGACACCCCGGTCAATTGTGCGGGAGCCACCTTCATGACACTTAGGAGTTTTCTTTCAAATTGTGTCAGTCTTAATTGAAAGCCGCATTGCGGCATTTTCCAGTAAACGCACATGCCGCGCTCATGGTCATGTGCCCGATCCTCCGGACCAGGTGCCCGTAGTACGAGTTGGTCCCACGGTACCTTATCCTTGGTCAACACCAACTCTTCATAAAATGCCTCTGCCCAGGCCTGATCTTGCACCTCGGGCAAGGGGGCTCGTAATAAGGAGTGAGAGAATTGGGTATCGTTTTGATAACCAGGTCGCGGACTTACATCGGTTGGGGTTTTAGCTTTGGCCTTTGATTTGGCCTTAGGTTTCGCGGTCCGAGTAGAACCCTTTCCTTGAGACGTTCCGGCTTCTGCCGAGATACGCTCACCCCGGGATGATGTTTCCGGGCTTGAATTTAATATGTCCACCTCAACATCGGTGGCTTCACCTTCCTCTACTTCCACCGTTTTTTGTTCCGAACTCAAGTCATATAAATACCCGCTTGACCTTGACGGGGTACCTTTCTCGCTATCAGATTGACCCTCATAAACCACGTCAGCAGCCATCTCAAGCATGGCCTCTATGCTCTTGCCAGCACCATGATGAGATGTATGCGCTGCTTGCTTTTGCAAGGACCCGGGGGTACCGGAGCGATCCCCCGAGACGGATGGGTTTTGCCCTGTTAACTTGGACCGGTTTTCTTCAGATCTTGCACCAGAATGGTCAGCCATTTTCTACGATTAACAAAGGGATCGGCTTAGGTACAGACTTATTCAAGGTTGGTACATAGTTCATCCGGGTTTTTGGCCATACAACTATACCGAGTTGGCCTACTTATTTATACTCCTGATCCCGGGTTGTACTAATTTATGTTAACCGAGCTATACCGAGGTCTCGGAATCACTAACCTTATCGAGGCGAGGTCTTCTTTCGCTAATCTTCTGTCTTCTGTCACACTTCGAGTTAGCCGCCGCTTGAAGTTCTTTTTCTCCGAGATAACGATTGTTCGATCAGAAAAAGTGAAAATGATGGGGACGGGGGTATATATAGGTCCGATTTGGAAAAAAGTTTTTCCGCTCGGATCCCGAGGAATGACATCTGGCGCAATCTACGACATTCATCCACGCGACGCCTCGATTCCCGCGCTTATTCACCGGACGTGAGCTCTCACCGAGTTAACACATGACACGTGTCAAGCAAGGATTGCGCCATCACCTCGTTTCCCTGCCTGATTTGATGGGTGATTTGATGGCTGACGGCGGGTTAACGGAAGACGAGGCGTCAGGCATTTAATGCCGGTACATTATATATACTTCCTCCGTCTCCCTTTAACGATCCATCAACCGTACATTTCTCCTTCTAACTCGCGCTATCACGAGATGACTGATCACGTGAATGACGAGGTTACCATTCAGAAAGGTGATATTCCGTCACCTCCCACACTTCCTTCACATCCATGTCCCGAGGTCGCCATCAACAAATCCAACGAAGAAGGCGACCCACTAGCTTGGGACCGATGTGCCATTTGCAAGTTGAGGGGATACTCTCCGCAAATGTTTCATTGTGACGACTGCGAAGAAGCCTTTCATCTCGGGTGTTCGGCTCGACGATCACCTCGGAATCATAATGACCGTCGCTTCACATCCTTCACTTGCAAGCAATGCCTTGCTCAAGCACGCCAGACCAAGCGTCACCGTCAGGAATAGTTTTAGTTAAATATAACATATCGCATGTCGTATTTAGTTTAAATCTTATATTGTATGATTTTGCGATATTAATGAAATTTCATCAACTGTTTCATTTCTTGTCTTGATTATGTCGAGTTCTATCCCGACCTCCATCTTGATTCCTTCAAATTTCAAAAAAAAAAAAATGCGAGTTCACAATATCGCGAGATTACACTATCATACGACATTACAACATACAATGCAAACAAACAACATCTCGGGAAATCATGAATAATTTTACATTTTACATGACTAAGTAATATCAAGTCAGAAGCATATCGCTATACATTCTGACTTCGGGGGCTAATGATAGGGCCATGTTCCCAAGGCCCTTTATTTAATAAACTTTAGGCCTATGAAAGCCCGGGATTCGGACCTCCTTTCAGGAGCCAGCCCGGCGCCAAGGTAAAGAGGCCCAAAGCCCGAGATACTTAAAATCCAGGAACAGAACTGGCCGAAGGCCTGCAAAGGTCGAACTCGGCCCGAAATAGATCTGTACCGCCTTAATGCGGGATGACCACTCAACGCGGTCACAATAACCGTTTCACCGGCTTAAGGCAAGATAACCACCGAGATAGCGGTTATGAGGCGGTTATGATTCAGCATATATAAGGCAAAAATCCCCATTGAACGGGGGTCGAGATTTTACACACACAAAGAGAGATCGAATAGGTCAGAGTCAGAATCTCTCTACATCCACCTCGCCCTTTAACTCTCACACACTCCACACATCTCGGACTGCCATCCCGGGCAGGGCGGGATCATTCAAGCACCTCTCATATACGGACTACTCTCCTCGGGAGATATGACGTATCAAACTCAAAAGATGCCCATTGTGTGTTGTAACTCGTAACTAAATAAATTAGCCAAATAAGGTAATTGCTGGCACCTCTTTTGGTATTAACCCAATTATTTTTATAAAAGGAGTTAAGCTTTTAATTTTTTTTAGCTATTTTATAAATATATATTTTTATTTATTTATTGATTAGATGACTTCTGTGTTGTTCTTATTTATGTATTTAAACGGAATATATGTTTTTGAAGTGTCAAAGATTCAATGCAACTCTTAGAAAAATAACTTTTTGTATTTCTTTATATGATTTACAAAAGCTGCCAATTGTGTTGTTAATCAAATAAAGCTAATTATGTGCACATCTTTTGGTATTAGATCGAGCCAATTATTTTTATATATAAAAGGAGTTGAGCTTCTATTTTTTTTAGCAATTTTATATGAGTGAGGCTATGGTGCTATGCATAGCACCAATGGCTAGTGTACTACGGCTCAATATGGTACTTTTTAAAATCCTAACGGTCGATCCGACCGTTCAATGTGATATTCATATGAATATGTACTTGCAAACTAAATTTTATATTTTTTCGAATTTTTTTACTATTTTTTCAGATAGGTAGAAAAATCAGTGTTTTTTGAAAATTCTGGACCATCAAAATTCTACCTATTTGAAAAAATAGTAAAAAAATTCGAAAAAATATAAAATTTAGTTTGCAAGTACATATTCATATGGTTATCACATTGAACGGTAGGATCGACCGTTAGAATTTTAAAAAGTACCATATTGAGCCGTAGTACACTAGCCATTGGTGCTATGCATAGCACCATAGCCTCACTCATATATTAATCTAGCGTGTTATTAAGCTCATCAAGCTATATGTGAGATTACATCTTAAACCTATCAGATTGATTTCAAATAACAAACCAAAACAATTGAAGCCAATCTACTTCGTGAGTTATGTGTTTACATACTAAATTTGTAAATTTTTGAATCAATTTATAAAGTGAAACAGTAACAAAAATTATATGTTATTTTAGTTTTTTTTTATTGCTAAACTTTATACTAAATTAATTTAAATATTACAAATAAATTTAGCATGTAAACGCATCACTCGTAAAATATAAAGATTAATTTAAGCAGTTTAAATTTATAGTTTGATGTCAATCCAATAAATTTAAACTGATAAATTTTAAGCTTTACTCAAAACCAAGAAGCAAGGTTTTGAATTGCAATTTGCAAAGAAAATGCTAGATTTCCAAAAGACTAATATCATTGTTATAAACTCAACAGTTACACGTATCATAAATTAATCAAACAAAACTAATTACTTAAAATAAATAACTTCAATAAATTAATTCACCGAAATTTTTTTAATTACCACGTTAATATTTCAAAATTCACACATTCTATCTATTTATAAAAATTCAAAAGTTAACACGAACATATACACACATTTAACACGTGCGCAGATTGATGTGGCGCAACAATTTGTTGGCAGATTGATCTTGCGCACTAACTTTTTAATATATAAAAAAAAATTATCTGAATTTTTGTCTGTTAGAACATCTATAATGGAAATTTTTTTTAGCTAATATGATGTGTTAATTGCTAATATAATTGCTGGATTGTATGCTAATTTTTTTTAAAAAAAATTTGTTTATAAAGCAAACGATTTTTTTTGACATGCTGATACTCTCTCTCTTTCCTATTAGCTCTAACTTCTTTGTTTTCTTTCTTATTGGCTCTGACCCAATTTCTGAGAATGAGGATTAAAAAATTAAAAAAAATTTAATTTTTAAACAGTAATTTACTTTTGTTTTTTATTTTTTATTTTTTACAGATTGCTAGATTGAAGATGCTCTCTTAATCGGTTATGATTTTTATCTTACGTGAGACAAATGTCACGATGCAGACCGCAAATTTTACTTTCTACTTAAATTATTTTTTCGGAAGAACAAATTTGTCTTGGTTTCGGTGAACAACCTAACACCAATGATTAATTAATATAATACAAAATAAATTAAATTATAATTACCTCTGGACTTTGATGCATCCTATTAGGACTGTAAATGAGCCGAGTTTAAGCGAGTTACTCTCAACTCGAACTCAGCTCATTAAATAAACGAGCGAGTCAACTCGAGTTGGAATGGTAATCACGAGCTGTAGAGCCAACTCGAACTCAGCTCATTATCAACTCGAGTTGGCTCATAACTCGTTTATAACTCATTTAACCAGTTTAACAGGTGCTGATTTGTTAAACGAGTCAGCCAACTCAGCTCAAACTCAGCTCATTTATTAAACGAGTCAGCCAACTCGAGTTGTAAATGAGCGAGTTAAAGCGAGCTGTAAATGAGCGAGTTACGAGTTCGAGCAATTTTGCCCAGCCCTACATCAGATCAATCCGCGCATCAAATTGGTGCGCCAAATTTGATAGATGGATGGTAATATGAGAATTTTGAAATATTGGAGTAGTAACTAAAAATATTTCAAATTAATTCATTAGTAAAATAAACAACCGTAGTATATTAATGCATTAATGTAATCAATTAATCATAAAATCTGACCCAAAAAAAAAAAACAACCGCAGTAAGTTAATCAATAATAAAAAAAAGCTAATTACTCGCACCTCATTTGGTATCTAAGCTTCTAATTCTTTTAGCAATTTCACATTACTCGCGTTCAGATCAGGGATGAAAACAGTATGGATAATATCCGATCCGTATTCAAAAAATTAGATGTGGATATTCGATATCCGAATATCCGTATGGATATTTATGTTTAAATTATCCGTATCCCGAACAGTAGATATATATCATATATTTTAATATATATTATGAAAAAATATTGTTATTCACCATTAAAATTAGATAAATATTATGAACTTTGGTATTTTTTAATATTATTTTAATAAATATTCGATTTGATCCGGCTGATATCCGATCCGTATCTGTCCGAAAAATAAAAAAGAGACATGAATATGGTTTTACCACTATCCGCTCCGTATTCGCTCTAATTCGGATCCATCATATATAATTTGTTTATTTTGATCAGATGTCTCCCATGTTATTCTTTTCTTTTCTATTTAAACGGAATATGTATATAATGTACCTAAGTTCCAATACAATTTTTAAAATAATATTATTTTTTGGGGCTTTTTATATGATTTATCATATAATATTCTTTTCTTTTTATATGTTTATTATATATACAAGTCTATGATTTTTTTTTTTTGAAACCAAGTATATGATGTTTAAAAAATAATACTAATTTACCAAACGAACAATTTATTTCTATAATTTAAAAATGTATTTAGTAACTCTTAACACAGGTCGTTCGACAACACCTATTTTAGTCTTAAATCTTTTTAATTTTCTTAATTGTTTATTGGCATTTGCTTCGGTGGACATAAGGACCTATTTGTAAAATGAACATATTTTCATTTTCAAAGTTCAAACAGTCGATCCGACTGTTCAACATTATCTCCATATTAAAATATACTTGGAGGTCAAATTTTACATTTTTTTGAATTTTTTACTATTTATTAAGTATTTTACAAAAACTAGTCAAATTCAGACTATTGAATTTGTAAAATACTTAATAAATAGTAAAAAAATTCAAAAAAAATGTAAAATTTGACCTCCAAGTACATTTTAATATGGAGATAATGTTGAACGGTCGGATCGACTGTTTGAACTTTGAAAATGAAAATATATTCATTTTACAAATAGGTCCTTATGTCCACCGAAGCATCCCTCATGTTTATTTCTTTCGAACTTGATTTCTTAGCGAAGATTAAAATCACCTTCTTTTGTGTCGAATAGCCATTGGGCCGGGAAATTTTGGCCCGGTTAACAAATTTTATAAAAGTACTTCTTGACCTGATGATATTCATGATCAGATTTTTGAAATTGGAAGGTTAATATAAAAATATTATATTGTAACAAGAATCAGAACAACACCAAATCTATTAGTTCACATTCTCTAGATATCTCAAAATTTGAGTTTGATATGTGAAAAATCTTAACTGTTCAGATTCTCATATCACGAATCTTAAAACCACCCATATTATTTTACAAAGATTGCCCCATGAATCTGAATAGGCTCCGTAAGAGTATCTACATCTATGGTATTATGAGAGTTTCTAATTTGATGTGACAGTTTCTAATCTAATTTTAGAGATGTGAAAGAGTTTTTTATTTAGAAACTATGCATAAAAGTTTCTTATTAAGAAATTGTTTATAAACTCCACCCTAGCCAAATGATTTGCTCAAATTATTTCTCCTTTTTAATTTATTGCTGATGTGGCTTAATAGAAACTCTAAAATTAATTTCAGGAATGTGACAGTTAGAAACTTTAAAGATCTTAATTTCTAAAAATAAATAGTTAACAGTTATTTAGAAACTCATTTGAGTTGCTGGGATGTAAATGCTCTAAACATTTTGGAACGGTTTTTGAAATAAACTGAAAAATTCAGTTATCTCATAGGATCAATGTTCTAAATAGCGCGCGATAGCGTTTTTGGACCATAGAAGCTATGGCGCTGTTGCCATGCAGTTCATGATAAGGTTCAACATAGCACTCTATTGCGGCGCTATGGCGTTTTTTCAGCCATTTTGCTATGACGCGATAAACGCTATTTAAAACATTGCATAGGATATATATGATCTAGTGTGTCGGATCCTTCTTTAATTTCTAGTTTGATAGCTTTAATTATACTTCATCATGGGTTCAAGCAAAAATTGATTTAAATCATCCAAAAAATTCATACCAAAATTGAAAATCATGCCAGCACCAAAAAGCATTACTACTGGTTCACAACTTTATTTATTACCAAAACAAACTAAATTAATTAAATTGATAATTAGACAGCATCTGCGGCTGAAGCAAGCTTAGCAACCTTTGCCTCAAGTTTTGGTTTGTTGGCATTAACCCTCTCGTCGACCTCAGCACCATTCTTCACAAAAACAAAAGTTGGTATTGCACTCACGTTGTACTCTTGCGCAATAAGCTGGAGCATATATAGAAACAATCATATATGAGTGAGGCTATGGTGCTATGCATAGCACCAATGGCTAGTGTACTACGGCTCAATATAGTACTTTTTAAAATTCTAACGGTCGATCCGAACCGTTCAATGTGATATCCATATAAATATGTACTTGCAAACTAAATTTTATATTTTTTCGAATTTTTTTACTATTTTTTTAGATAGGTAGAAAAATCAGTGTTTTTTGAAAATTCTACCTATCTAAAAAAATAGTAAAAAATTCAAAAAAATATAAAATTTAGTTTGCAAGTACATATTCATATGGTTATCACATTGAATTTTAAAAAGTATCATATTGAGCCGTAGTACACTAGTCATCCGTGCTATGCATAGCACCATAGCCTCACTCATCATATATTACATTAAGTAACATCAATATTAATTAGTAAAAAAGTTCTAAAAAAATGTAAAATTGGTCTTTATGTCCTTATCTCTGTAAAATTTGGAGTATAGAAACTATCATTTAGTCCTAAATACTATTATAAAGATGAGCTCAGGTGCTTTATAAAACGGAAATAAATCTGCTGCGATCCTTCTCGGGTGAACAGTAACTCTGAAATTCCTGTTTTTCCAAATCCAACCGTTAACTTTTTATGTACAAGCATCTCGAAATAATTAATTTTTCTGTGCACGCATCTCGAAATAATTCAACAGCTGGATTGAGAAAGCCAGAAATTGCAGGGTTACTGTTCACAGTGAAGGATCGCAGCAGATTCGGATCCTTATAAAACACATATCCTCTTGTGCTTTACGTTTCTTATCTTTATTTACAAAGTTTAAATATTTGATCCAAACTACTCAGCATGATCTCCATATTAAAATGTATTTGGACACCAAATTTACATTTGTTGGAAATCTTTTACTAATTTTTTAGATTTTGAAAATTACTGTTTTTCAGAAAATTCTGGACCATAAATAACAATTTTCAATAACTGTACAAAATTAGTAAAAAATCTCAAAAAAATGTAAAATTTAGTCTCCAAGTACATTTTAATATGGAGATCATATTGAGTAGTTAAGATCGGCTGTTTGAACTTTTGAAAACGGCACGGAAGGATCTGTAAAGCACCAAAAGGCCTATACTTTATAAAGCGCCTTAGCCCATCTCATATTGAGCAAGTAATAATAACAAGAAATACATTTACACAAACAATCTAAACCATCTGATGCAGGGTTTAGCTGCTTGTTTCCATGCAACAGTAAAAGTAATTCTTCCTTACTTTATGCTGAGCTGCTAAGATCAAGGGCCTGTTTTTGCAACTTAGCAACTGATTTCAGTTTGTCTAGCAAAGTTTTTGGTTTTTGTATAAGTGGAAGGGCTTATATGCAAACTTCTGATTTTACTGTTTAGATGCAATTTGTCTGTGCTTCAATACTGGCTATGTTGAGCCTTTACCTATGTTGGTTACTTTTGTAAAAACATCACAGTGACTGTGTACCAGCTGTTTGGTACCAGTTTACTGTTGCATGGTTTCATTTCAATGAAATCGGTGGGTACTCCCACTACTTGTCAAAAATAAATACCAGTATCAGCAGGAGTTCCTGCCGAAGTCGGTTCTAGAACCTTTTATTAGATATGAAAGTGATTAGAACGTACCGTTTGGTCATCGGTATCGACCTCCAGGAAAACGACATCAAGGTGTTTCTTTGACAGCTCAGCAAAGAGTGGGGCCATCATGCGGCATGGCCCACACCATGTGGCAGTGAACTTAATCACCACCTGTTTCAGACACATATACAACATTACACAATCAATATTATTTACAAAAAAATATAACAAAAAAATTTAAAGTTTGATTGAGTTTTTAATGCCCCTCTTATTTTTTTGAAGAAAAATATGGGTCTAGCCCATATTTCATTCATGATATGGTCCATTACATAAGTGATGTAATAGTGAAATAAAAATAAAAAGAGTTCAAAACAGTTGAGCAACTAAGTAAGAAAATGTAAAGTGAAATAACAGAAAACAGAGAATGAAAAAAAGGAGAAAAAGAAAATAATAAGAAGTGAAAAAGATGCATCTAAGTTAGGGGTGAAAACGGATCCGGATTATCCGCTCTGTATCCGGTTCAGATCCGAATCCGAATTAAACGAAGCGGATAATTGTCGGATTCGGATCCGGATAATTTGTTGAATAGGCAGAGAACAGCCGAATTCGGATACGGATAATTTTCTCAAATCCTAAACGGATCGGATATCCGGATGTATCCGGATCGGACCCTCTCCAAAATATCTTTCTGCTCCCACTCCTTCAATCGCTCCGTTATTCAACTTATATTACCTTATTTGAACTGCGGTACTATATATAGGCTTCAAATTAACTTGAATGTTGATTGTGGGACTAAAACGCACAGCACATCTCCGGTATTTTGCTCCATGTGCGCTGGAGCCTGGAGAGCCACGAGTCCCCACGACTTTTCCTGTTTTCCATTGTTTTGTCTCTTTAATATTTGTTTCACTTCTTCTCCATTTATATAGCTATGGAGACGTCCATTTTATTTTTTATTTTTAGTTTTTGATTTATTTTT
Organism: Carex kokanica; assembly: GCA_025461125.1. NCBI lineage: Eukaryota > Viridiplantae > Streptophyta > Magnoliopsida > Poales > Cyperaceae > Carex > Carex kokanica. The sequence goes on along the minus strand of JAJGRX010000838.1, from coordinate 2,150,238 downwards.
TTAATTGATATTTGTATCTTAAAATCTATATGACTTAATTATCCAATAATTATTCGTTTCGTTTCGTATCGTATTCGTTTCGTATTCGTTTCGTTGTCAACAAGGCACTCTTCTGTTTTTTATATTATTTTTTATTTATCATATTTTTATTTGTATCTTAAAGTATATAACTCAATTATCCGATAATTATTCGTTTCGTATTCGTAGATTATTCGCTCCGTATCCGTATCCGTTTAAGGTGGATTTGGTTTTAAATTTTGATATCCGTTTACTATCCGTATCCGTATTCGTATCCGCTCAGTGAAAGTCGGATAAGGATATGGTATCGGCATTATCCGCTCCGTTTTCACCCCTAATCTAAGTCCCTAAGAAAACATAAATTGTTCTATAAGTCCCTTGGCTATTCTTTTTGATGAAGCGGCACATCCTAGCACCGACTCTCCTGTGCTATCCCATCATACCAATAGCACAATTACGGCAGTGCTATGGGTTTTTTTCAGCATTAGTTACGCTGACACCATCTTCACTTCTATTTTACCAGTAAGTTTGCCCCAGTTTCGGACTGCATCTACCCGTACCAGTGGCATGTGCCCCGTACCAGTTCTGATCAGAAACTGCCCGTGCCTGGTCCTCTTTGCTGTTTCATTGATGATACGACCTTCAATTGCCATAGTATGAATTGTGTTATTAAAACTGTTGATTTGTGTTGTACTGGGACTCTTGCACTTGTCAGATCTTGTATTTTTGGCGTGGCCACAATCGTTGAAATCATTCTTCCAGGCAGTGCTTAATGCCCCTCTTATAAATCGGATAATATTACTTTTGGTTGGAGGAGAGATGTATGACAAATTGATGCTGAATATTGGAGATATATAACAAAGACTAGTCAATTGGAGATACTTTAGCTTGTGATGTACAATATAACCTGTACAAGGAATATTGCAAATCACACCCTATAACTATTTTCTCTTTTCTTTCGGGCCCTCTTCCGATAATTACCCAAATTAGAAAGGAACTGAACAACTAATTGTACCGTAGCATCAGGGGCGGACCCAGGTGGTTCCGGGGGGGGGGGGAGTTTTATTGGAGATTTATCGGTTCCGACCGACTTTGCTCCTCCTGAAATTTTTTTTGCCCCCCTCTGTACGTTTAATTTGTAATTCGAGTTAACTTTAGGGTTAAAATTGAAATAAATTTGTTGAATTTTGATTGGTAATTAAAATTATAAGTCAAAGCATAAGAAATTAGCATTGTTTTTTATCGAGTACCCAATTGGTTAATGAATTTAAATCCAATTAGATATTTAAACCCGATTTAATATTTTTTTGCCCCCCTGACGAAAATCCTGGATCTACCCCTGCGTAGCATCAACTCACCTTTGTACTTTTCTAACGTCTTTAAGCCATTGTATTATTTATATACTGTTGAGAAAATGAAAAAATGAACATTGAGAAGACATTGTATTTCTATAGATTGTTTTTCTGTATATTACAATTTACATGTTTTTAGGTCTATTTATATTACAATGGCTGATAGAGTGAGAAAAATGGCACGGCGGAGCTGGCTCCGTCACAGAACGGCACGGCACGCGTGTCAATTACGTGCCGTGACCATTCGCGTGCCGTGCTCTTTTTTTGAAACTTTGGCACGGCATGACATGACACGGCAGGACACGTAGTCACGCGAGTCACGTGTAATTAGGACCATTAGATATTGATTTAATGGTGAATCTTGAATAAACTAACCTAAATTATGATTAAATGGTCACACGAGTCACGTATGGTCACGGCACGTTAGACATGGTGTGACTCACGTGGCGTGACCATTAGCGTGCCGTGACCACCCCTTGACATTTTGGTCACGGCACAACACGGCACATAAAAAATTAATTTGGTCATGAAAGAGTATAAGACCAAAATCACGGCGTATTAGTTCCGGCACGGCACGGCATGTTTTTTTCACTCTAAATGGGTCTCATAGCCTTTTATTTTAGACCTATGTTTCCTATGCATGAATTACATTGTACTGTTGCTTTATTCCTAATTCTAATAAAAAAGAAAGGACAGATGCTTTATGCTTGATTAAATCCTAGCCCTTAGATCGATGATGAAGATTAATATGAGATCTTCTTATTCATTTTCAACATATACCGATTCATTTGTACTTGCTAATTTATGAGATATATCAATAAAATCAATTATTCAATTAAGATTGCTAAATTTAATTATTACTGAAAAACCTCTGAAAGTTTTTCTCTTCAAGCATTATGCTACAAAATAAAAAAATTAACTGAATTGCAATTAAGCAATAAAAAGGAGGTTTTCTGTTGTATCTTAAAAAAAAATTTTGGTTTCTCTTTGTACCACCCAAGAGCTGATAATTATGAAACAAGAGTAGAACTAAGGTGCTCTTAAGCTCACCAAGTCCTTTGTGAGCTTAACTCAAAAACCTATCGGATTGACTTCAAACGACATTTCCAAACCGTTAGATGTTCAATCTATATTAAAATGTGCTTGGAGACCAAATTTTTCATTTTTTGGAATTTTTTTACTATTTATTAAGCTGGTTTGAAAACCGCTGTTTTTATTAAATTTCTGGAGCATTAAAAAACAGCGGTTTTCAAACCAGTTTAATAAATAGTAAAAAAATTTCAAAAAATGAAAAATTTGGTCTCCAAGCACATTTTAATATAGATTGAACATCTAACGGTTTGAAAATGTCGTTTGAAGTCAATCCGATAGGTTTTTGAGTTAAGCTCACAAAAGGTTTGGTGAGCTTAAGAGCACCTTAGTTCTACTCATGAAACAAAAACTAGAAAACAACTAAAAAAATGAGGAAAAGGAAAAAAAGAAAGAAAGAATGAAGTGAGTAAGAGGCACACCAGCTTTTTGGCCTCCTTGGCATCATTGATCTTAGCCTTAAATTGCTCAGTGCTGGAGATGACGATGACATTATCGTTATCCGCCATTTTCGCACGATTTGGATCAGATTTTCTTTTTTGTTTTCTTTTGGAAGAAGAAGACGACCTTTTAGTTACAACTAGAGGTGCTATCGGGTCGGGTCGGGTCCGGATACTATTATATTTGGACCCGTACCCTAAAAGTGTTCGGGTCCAAATTTTGATCCATATACTTATTTGTTTCAAATCGGGTCGGGTCCGGATCCGGATACCTATCTACCCGTAGATATTTCGGGTCCAGTCTTTCGGTTCCAGGTAGATAGATACCCATAACTTGTTTGTGGATTATCGGGTCCGGTTCGGATATGGGGCGGTTCCGGATTCGGAGCGGGTATATGTCACAACTCCTATACTACAAATGTTTTTTCTTTTTTTTTTCTCATTAAGAGCCTTCAATAATATTTTGTGGAACTTGGGTAGTATTTTCAGGATTTGATTGTTGATTGTTTGGAGTACTCATGGTGTAACAAAAAATATTCGAAAGTTTTTTGTTTTTTGTTAATATCTTTTGAATTCAGGAGGCTGGAGATAAATAACTTTTGAAAATCAAAATATTGAAGAATATATATAATTTTTAGAAAGTAAAATATTGGAGATGGTGATTTCATTTTCTATGATTCAAAAAATCCATGAATGGAATATTAATACTAATATGTTTGAATAGAGAATTAAATTTATGGCAAATATTTGATTTCAATGAGATTTATTGCAAATGACATATCAATCAGAGCAATAAATTTTCATGACTATGAGGAGGATATATAAGGCAGATATTGAAAGATATATTCAAAGCAATAAATTTTATTCAAAAAATTAATATGCAAAATGTGATTACTGGCGTGATATTTGTTGATTTGATTATATGTAAAATTGTATTTTTATAGTTATTCATATGTTTTGTCGGGTATTTATATGGGTATCGGGTCGGGTTCGGTTATGGATCGGATAACTAAATCAAACTCATATCCTATTCATTACAATATCGGTTCCGGTTCGGATCCGGATCGGATATTAAATTATTAATTTTGTAACCGTACCCATAATTTAACCGGTTATATTTTTTAAACCATACCCTACCCAAATTAACCGGATCTGGGTCGGTTCCGGGTCGGATCCAGTTCGGTTCCGGATCGGATCCGGGTAATCGGATAAAAGTAGCACCTATAGTTACAACACAATAACTTTGAAATGTTCCCCTTTTATATGCACCGGTGGCGAGTAAATAAAAATAGTATATGTATCTATTCATTTTGACATTTTGAGGAGAATTCAAATGCATCATGGTTTTATGTTTCAAAATCATATTTGTATCTCCATTTTTTAAAATATGAGCAGTCGATTCAAACTACTCACTATGATTTTCATAATAAAATATACTTGAAGGCTAAATTTTATATGTTTTGAAACTTTTTTACTGTTTTTATAAGATAGGTACAATATCACTTTTTTGTATAGTTCAAAATATCTTAAAAACAGTGATTTTGTATCTATCTAAAAAATAGTTAAAAAATTTCAAAAAAAAATATAAAATTTGGTCTCCAAGCATATTTTGTTTTGAAGATCATGTTGAGTGGTTCAAATCGACTGTTCGGACTTTCAAAATAGAGATAAAAATGTGGAACATAAATTGAGCACAAAACTATAGTGCATTTGAACCCTCTTCCTAGAAAATATATTTTAAAAGAGAAGGGTTCAAATGCCTCCGTTTTTTGTGTCTCCACCATGTCTTCATTTTTAAAAACGTTAATAAATCAAATTTAAATTATAAACATCAAAATAATACCATTAGATGTGATCTATGTTATTTTTTTTATGTGCTCATAAAAAAATATCATATTTCGATTTTGTTTTTATGTGAATCAATTATTTGAAAAATCAACGTCTATAAATTATTCACATTAGTACGGTTTTACAAGCTCTTGATGACAACCAAAACAAAGTTGAAATGACACAATTTTTTACACGTGCAAGATAAAATGATGTAGATCATATTCAACGGTTTTATTTTTACTTTTAAGTTTTAAATTTTGAGTTATTAAAGTTCTTAAAAATAGAGGTATGATGGAGACGCAAAAAATAAAGACATTCAAACCCTCCTCATTTTAAAATATCTAGCAATTAAACTTGTCAAATAATTTAATTGAAAAGTTGGGTATCTCGCTGTTCTCGCGCACTGAGTTTTGATTTTTTTTAGTGTAAATAAAATTCAAATGATATGAAATTGCTGGAATATTCCTCTTTTTTAAACTTCCCACGACTATCACATTTTGAGATCATGTCCATGACTAACTTCCATGTCTATGACAGAGCATGCATATTCAATTTATTTCAAATGATTTCATGCCTTCGTCGTATATTTACATTTTATTTTTCCAATGGTAATATATTTACAATTCAAATATAATTCTTTTCTCTATATACAAATAATAAATTATCACTTTTTAGTTTTATGTTTATGTGAATCAATAAGTTGAAAAATAAATAACGTTAAAAAATTATTCACATGCAATAGTGTATATTTACACACTCATGATACTAATTAAAACAAAGTTAAAATGTTGTAATCATTTACATGTAAATTTATAAAATAGAGGCACACCAAAGATACTAAAAATGAAGGCACTATATAGGCATTTGACCCTCCTCTCCCTTAATCACATTCTCATCTATATTGCATAAACAGAATTAAGCTTCTAATTATTTTAGAAATTTCACATTATTTACTATCTCATTCATCTGATTTTTTTATTTTTTTATTTATTTTGATCAGATGGCTCCCATATTATTCTTTTTCTCATTATTAATTGGAATATGTAATTGATGAGGTTAAGATCTAATGCAACTGTTAAAAATTGAGATTTTTTTTATTTCTGTTGACCCCAAAATTGGTCACAAAAATTCAAAAGATAAATTAAATTCACATAATATTAATGCTTCATGAAAATTACCTAGTTTATGATTTTCATGAAAGTAATTTGGTGATTAAATATATCTTTTAATAATCAAGTAAATAAACATTTAATAATAATAATAAAATATAAATAGAAAAAAGAGCGACAAGAAAAAAATAGAAAGAATAAAAATTGAAGAAAAGAAAAGAAGCAAACAGAGTATAGAAAAATAATTTAAAAGCAAATTAAATTAAACAAAAAAATAATAAACAGTAGTCCTGCCCATTTTGTGATCCATACGACCCAACAAATTAACACGGCGTGATCCATTGCCCAGTTTTTGTCTTTATAAATTGCTGGTAACTCAACACTAATTTAGTGATTGGATTAAAATGGGTTAGCGATTGAATTAGCTGCCTTGACACGACTCACCTATTTAATTAATCATTGAAAGCTGGGGTCGCAAATTATCAAAATAAATATTTTTGAAGAGGAGGGATCCAATTACACCTTTTTTTGTGACATATCATGACACCGTTTTTTATATAGGTCAATTTTGCGATTTCAAAATCCAAACAGTCGATCCGAACCGTTCAACATGATCACCATATTAAAATGTGCTTGGAGATCAAATTTTACATTTTTTTAAATTTTTTTACTATTTATTAAGATGGTTACAAAATCGTTGTTTTTCAATAGTCTGAAAACAACGATTTTTGTAACCATCTTAATAAATAACAAAAAAATTCAAAAAAATGTAAAATTTGATCTCCAAGCACATTTTAATATATCCATCATGTTGAACGGTTTAAATTGACTATTTGGACTTTAAAAATGATAGGTGTCAAAGTGTGTCACCAAAAAAGATGTAATTGAATCCCTCCTCATTTTTGAATTATGGATGAGTTATCCGTCGCTCAACCATCAACAATCATTCAACCTTTACTCGTAAAATATTCAAATAATTTCCTTGTTAACTGTCAGCTTTGTTCGATCCAAATTTTACAGAAAATATTCTACTATTTTGTTATTTAATTTGTATTTCCCCGTAATACAATTTCATCATAGTCCAATATTTGTTCTTGGTTCTTGTTGTTGCCCTAATTAATAACAATGCCCCTTTAAAAGGAAATCCTTCGGTAATGATAGTTAAACAATACAATTACACAAAGCGATTCGTGTTGGAGTAAATAAAAAATAAGGTTTCATTCCTGTACTGTACTATAATAATTCGTATAAATACATGAGAATGGTCCCAGCAAAATTTGCGAATTACAATTTCAAAATGACACAACAATGCTGCTTGGGGCCTTGTACAACAATACATGTGGCAAATAAATAGCAATGCCCATTGCAAGAAAGCCTGAAAAACACAATATGTAAATTACAAAATTTTATACTAACTAGATAAACATATATTTAATGAGAAGAAAAAAAGATGGAGAACATATGAAAAATTTACCTTATATAGATGACAAAGATTACACTGTACTCTACAGTCTACAATGCTAAAATATCACTCCACCATCCAGCTCTGACAAAAGAATCTTCCCTTTCAATTCCATCCACACTTGTGGTGTTTCCATTACCCTACAAACAAGATAATAACATAAATTGATCAGATGTTGCACAAAGATAGACCCAGATACCTAGCAGCTTTTGCAGATGACATCTGTTATTTTCAAATTTGCACAACTCACATATTGCAGTCCTTTGAATGTTTGAAAATTCCAGTAACTCTTTGTTAAAAATTATATCAAGCAAAGAACCACTAAGATTGTCTTTGACTCTATCCTATTCCTTACCTTGAATTACTTTAATTAGTAGAAGAGAAAATAGTTCACCAGACAAGGACAAATATTTCAACATATAAATGTTGGGCATTACCAGCAACTAATATCTTCAACAGTTTGTCAAAGTATGAAAACTGTTTCATAACATTTTGAAAAGACACAAAAGTTGGTGTAATATGCAAAAATCCTCTATGGGAAAGTACTGAAGACTGAAGGTAATTATTAATGCAGGTGTAAATAGAAAGTGCCTTTAAGCATTGCTTCTTGTTGGTATCACAAACTGGATAACTCTGTGGGCAGCAATATCTAGTATCCTTGCAACAAACTGCACTCTCCAGTCCACAACAGCTCCAGGAAAGACACACCCCGAGCAAACGCCATGTGCAACAGCATGTGCTTCCCGCAGTGCAGTACGTCAGGAGGCTGCACTTGGTGGGACTCGGATCCGGTGATGGAGGCGGGTTCGGGCTTGTTTTTGTTGGGTATGATGGCATCATGTTAATCCCACAAATACCCTTTGAGCTGTTACCATTACGTGCCAGCATGATATAACCATCCATGCCCCAGCTTGTGCCCCATGAGTTTTTAACGATCCAGTAGTCCTGCCCGTTTTGTGACCCATACCCAACAATTAGCACAGCGTGGTCTAGAGAGGTTGAACATGGACCAGTAAAGATTCCCTGTAGTTATAAGATGTTAAGTTATTATTTCCCGAAGTTTTTAGTCATTAAAATTGACTTTATTGTACATCTATTTGGTATGGTTTGTTTCGGTCAGAGTGGCCTCTGCAAGTATCCAGGCCTGACAAGTTTCAGTTGCAGGATTAACATAATGTTGCAACTGTGTACATGTATTATAGGCATGTGTTGTATGCAACTAATACTGTAGATTTTGTCTATGCTCCTACAGATAATCAAAATATCATATGTACCCTTATGCCCCTACCATACAAGAAGATCATATATGGCTCTCCTCTCCTATTCTTCTTTTATTTTTAGAATTCCCAGCTTATGTTTATTTTCTCCATTTCTACAGAAAAAAAAATTCACATTGGAGGGTAGTATGGTTTCCTTTTGAACTGAATGTGGAAGAGGGGACTGGAAGAGCATTATTCATGTTTATCAGGGGCATTTCTGATTGGTTTTACATCTTGCAAGGGTTGTGTATTTCAAATCACCCCTTTCAAATTAAAGAGTGGAACTAGGGTGTTCTTAAGCTCACTAAGTCTCTTTGTGAGCTTAACTAAAAACCCATCGGATTGGCTTCAAGCGACGCATCCAAACCGTTGAAACCGATCTACTTCACGAGTGATGAGTTTACATGTCAAATTTATAAATTTTCAAACTAATTTAATATAAAGTCAAGCGGTCAAAAAATGATGAAAAATGAACACATTAAAATTAACTTATAAACCATCTTTTTTTGACCGCTTGACTTTATACTAAATTAGTTCGAAAATTTATAAATTTGACATGTAAACGCATCACTCGTGAAGTAGATCAATTTCAACGGTTTGGATGCATCGTTTGAAGCCAATTCAATAGGTTTTTGAATTAAGCTCACAAAGGGGCTTGGTGAGCTTAAGAACACCCTAGTTCTACTCCAAATTAAATATTTAAAAGCTATGGTGCTATATTGGAGAAGATCAAACTTAGTACTTTACTCTTCCAATGTTAAGGTGATAAAGTTAGTATCATACAAAAGAACTCTTACACTAGAGTATAGCTGAAATGCATAATCACTGCCGCAGATTCCAACACTGACAGGTTGGGTTGCCACTGCTTGGAGCACTAGATCTTCTCTATTTGGAAGTATATCTGTGTAACCATCTATTGTCACAACACGGTGGTTAACCTTCAACAACAATAAGAAAAAGAATTTTAGATGTACTTTAAACTTCACCATGATTCTCAAAGAACATGAGGATCAACATCCAAGTAAGAAACTCAGAAATTGAATAAAAAACATGTACAGAATATATACTATTAGTATTATCAAATGTCAAAAACAAAGAAATTCAAAGCAGTACTGACTATTTTTTATTTTTTGTCAGTGCCTACAAATCAAAGTTATGTGTAATGAACTCAAACAAAGAGATGACTATAAAAATCACTTTATAATTATTCCATACAAATTTAAAACCAACATTTGGGATTTACCTGATCTCAATTCAATTCCAATTTAGGACCAACCAAAATTTGACAGAACATACTTTGCCATTACCCTGTGGGAATGGATTTGAAGTTCTTCAGCATGTTGGGAAGGTAGTTACAATGACAAGAAATATAGGGTGGTATTTGCAAATTGCCAAATTTTATTAATCACTGGTGTAATTCGCCAAAAAAAAAAATTTATATAAAATGTACCTTTTTGCTTTGGCACTTGCCATTGGCAGCTTTATAAGGATAGTCATCCTCAGAATCGATGCCTTTATTTTTTATTACCCACTTGTATGTATAATCCATGAGGCCACCATTACAACCCATGTTGTAGCTCTTGTCACAGTCGATTAACTCCTGCTCTGAGAGGCTGATGAGGGACCCCGACACAATCTTGTTTATTCCTTCCATTGCACCAGTGGCAGAGAAACTCCAACAAGCACCTTTGAGAAATAACGCATGACTGATAAATAGATAATTCATTATTTAAATATCATGCATCTCGTTGTCAACCGTATTTATGTTGTTGAGTTAGAGAAATTTTAATCAGCCATGGCAGAGTTGTATTGATATGCCATTTCTATTTTAAAACAAATATAAAACGAGCATTCTAAATGGAGAAGATTTTAAGAGACAGTAAGTTCCCATTTACCACAATAACCCTGCCATGAGGGTAATTTATGTTGTATAACCAATTGCCATGTAGGCATCAAAATTATGCCAAAGTTGGAAAAATAATAAAACATCAACAATAGATATCCTTTAAATAAAAATGTGTATAGAATATGATGGTAAGTGTGACTGAAATTTGGATTTGTGGTAGAAATACCATATCAAATGGAACAAACAGCCGCGAACAAGCTAGCCAATTGGTACCACTGTACCGAGCATGATCTGCTGCCATAAAAAGGGATAGTAATGTGAACTGCCATGATCCAATAGGTTAAGATCACATTTTGACTTTTAGGGGGGATTCTTCTTTTCTGATCTGAACCACCTGATTCTGATTGGATGGTACACTTGCTGCCATCACCTATATGGCAGTGGATGTGAAGTCCCACTGTACCATTACTGCCTATTTGCAATACTGCCATAGTACCATTTTACAAAGCTTGACTAGGAGACCCCTCTCTATAAGCTAAAGAAACCTCACCAGTCACCATTTTGGTATAATTACCACAGCAGGTAGAAATGAAAGCAAGCTAATTATATGTTTCATAGAAAGTTGCATAGATGCGAGATCAATATTTCTAATTTAAAATTGGTCATGACGTAAATTTAACTTTACTTAAATAGTAAAATAAAGAAAATAATATATAACACTCACCACAGCTTCCTTGATCTTTCACCTTAGTAACAGCCCCTTGCTTCCTCCAATCAAACGAATCTGGAACCCGAAAACCCGCTCCGTACCCGGTAAAAACCCTCTCATTACTCGACGAACCAATAGTTTTAAGCCCGGCTAGCCCCAGCCGGGTCGAACGGAACTCATGCGGAGTCAAATCCGCGAAGGCATTTAATGCGAGAGTATAGCTCGAATCCCCCGCTGAGTTGTGGGATTTCACATAGGCGGCGTTCTGCTCGAAGACGCGAAATCGCGCGAGTTTCTCTTCTTCAGTGGCGTAAGTCTTTCCGTACTGTTTACACCACGACTCGAAGCGGTCGGAGGAGGAAGAAGAGAGTGGAGAGAGAAGAGAGAAGAGAAAGAGAAGGAAAAGCTTGGTCGGAGAAGCCATGGATTGGCGGAACTTTGGATTGGGGACAGTTGCCATTTGCCAACTACTTGCATTGACATTAGTGTAAGACAGAGTGCTAGTTAATTCAGATTCCTAAACCTCTGACGTAACTCAAATTTTGAGTTTGGATCCAGACTAATCCGGATCGAGGTGGAATACACGAGATTCTTTAAAAGTCGTGCCAAAGCAGATTGTACGGTGCTGATCTAAAATCGAAATTTGAGTTACTTTAGGTGATATGAATTCTTTTTCATGTGGCCAAAGGGACCACGTGGAAGAAGTCGAACGATGACTGTCGAAGGATCAACGTGTGGGAATGAGAGTAGGTCCGATGCCCATCGGACCTACCTTGGTTTGATGGGTGTGATGACCATCCGATATGCATCAAGATTCGTGTTCTCTGCATCAAAATACGTGCAATACTGTATCAATCCCGTGCGCATAGATCTTGATGCTAATCGTACGGTGAAAGGGCTAATTGAACCTAACTCTAGATCTGATGCCCATCGGACCTACTCCTATCTCCAAGGTGTGATACTATTGTACTAATTGTGTGCGATTATTGTCGACGGTACACCTGTGTTTTCATCTGATCGACATTTCCTTGAAATTTTTGTCATGTAGCTCAATCTTTTACGGACAAGTCTTCATTTCCTACGACATATTCATCTATTCATGTATGTAATTTTTTAGAAAATCATGGTGACATGTTGCTCTGTCATGTTGATGTTGGTTCCTTTTTTCATAAAAAAAGCCTCCAGTATGAAATTGAGAAAATATAATTAAAAATCCACAGTTTTGGTGCTTTTCAAACAAAATTCACGGAGTTGATTTTTGTTTGGTTGCTCAAAGAAAAATATTTTTCTTTATATAATACTTTGCTATGACTTCATATTCCGTGATTTTTATTAATATCCAAAGTTAATTAGAAATTAATAAAAATACTCAAGTCTTTTGGGAATTAATAAAAGCATCCATACCGGCCATTTTTTGGCCGGTTTTAATTGATTTCGGTACCGGTCAAAAAATAACCGGTACTAAATAATTTTTATTTTTTTAGAGACAAATAGCAAAAATGCTGAAATCTAAAAAATTGATTTTTTTAAAATATTTGTTAGATTTTTATTTTTATAGCATATTTATACTAAAATACGGTAATTACTTAAAATAATGTTAAATTATGCTAAAATACGGTAAATTACACTAAATTACGTATGAATAGGGATGATATCTTCACTAAGAAGGCAAAAAACGACAACGAAACTTTAAACAACTATAAAACGGCGCTCGAGTGTCCGATTTTAGCAAATGACCACTTTTCGGAAAGCTTGCGAAAATACGCATGCGTTAGTGTCAGCTTTGCTAAATTTCAAAATTCAGAATTGCCAAAAAACAAAGGGAAGAGTCTCAAAACTTGAGTTGAAGTTTTCGATTAAGATTTTCATTTCTATTGTTTAATCTACGTAGCTCAGTAAATTAGTTATGTAATGAACTTGTAGAATACCAATTTTTATTTTTGGAATTTTTTTACTATTTTTTATGATTTATGAAAGATGGCACAAAATCAGCCCTATTCATATGTAATTTAGTGTAATTTACCATATTTTAGCATAATTTAACATAATTATTGTAATTTAGCGTAATTTAGTGCAATTTAACATAATTTCAAGTAATTTAGCCTATTTTAGTATAAATATGCTAATTATATATCAAAAAAAAGTAATCTAACAAATATTTTAAAAAAATTCGATTTTTAGTATTAGATTTCAGCATTTTTGCTATTTGTCTCTAAAAAAAATAAAAAAAAAAAAAAATTTAGTACTGGCCATTTTCTGACCGATACCGAAATCAATTAAAACCGGTTAGAAAATGATCGGTATGAGTAGTTTTATTAATTCTCAAAACAACTTGGGCATTTTTATTAATTTCTAATTAACTTTGGATATTAAAAATAGCGGCTTCATATTCTCTTATACTCAACTTTATAAATGAACGTCTTTTCACTTAATTTTACCTTGCTTTTTGTCATTTTGTTAAATCTGATTTCCTATGGTTTCTATGGTTTTTTTTTGTCATTTTGTCATTTGACCTTGATTTTTTGTCATTTTTTTTTTTGCAAAATTACATGACCTAATGAATTGTAAGGGTGTTTTGTCCCCGAGATTTTTATTTTTACCCAAAACAAAAATTATTTTAATATAATTAACCAAGTTTTTGAAAAAATTATCCAAACCGTAAATATTATTTACGGTTTGAATTTTTTTTTTTAAGAGAAAAATAGCTAAAATGCTGAAATGAAATATAACACAAAAAAATCGAATTGTTTTTTAAAATATTTGTTAGAAAATACGCTATGAATAGGGCCGATTTTGTGCTAAAATACGGTAAATTACAATAATTATGCTAAAATACGGTAAATGTACTAAAATGCTGAAATTACAATAATTATGTAGAATTATGCTAAAATATGGTAAATTACGCTAAATTACGTATGAATTGGGATGATATTTTCACTGAAAAGGCGAAAAAACGACGACGAAACTTTAAACGGCCATAAAACAGCGCTTGAGTGTCCGATTTCAGCAAATGACCACTTTTCAGAAAGCTTGTGAAAATACGCATAGGTCCATACTACTTTGTTAGTTTTCCAAATTCAGAATCGCCAAAAAACAAAGAGAAGGGCCTCAAAACTTCAGTTGAAGTTTCCGATTAAGATTTTCATTTCTATTCTTCAATCTACGTAGCTCAGTAAATTAGTTATCTAATGAACTTGTAGAATACCAATTTTTATTATATTTTGGAATTTTTTTACTATTTTTTATGATTTATGAAAGATGCCACAAAATCGGCCCAATTCATACGTAATTTAGCGTAATTTACCGTATTTTAGTCATAATTCTACATAATTATTATAATTTCAGCATTTTAGTAAATTTACCGTATTTTATCACAAAATCGGCCCTATTCGTAGCGTATTTTCTAACAAATATTTTGAAAAACAATTCGATTTTTTTGTGTTATCTTTCATTTCAGCATTTTGGCTATTTTTCTCTAAAAAAAAAAAAAAAAAAATTCAAACCGTAAATAATATTTACGGTTTGAGTACAGATATAATTTTTTCTAAAACTTGATTATTTATATTAAAATAATGTTGTTTTTGGGTAAAAATAAAAATCTCGGGTTTTGTCCCGTGACTTGTACGTAGGTGTAGTTAAGAACTACGGGTACATGACAATAAAATCAGAATAAAAACAGGAGGGGAGAGAGGATATGGGGCCCACCTCATTTCCCAACAGAGAGAGAGAGAGAGTAAAAAGATGTTATTTTCTAATTATTAATGCAGAGATCACCTCGTTTCTTTTATTTTAGGGTAGAGTTTCATGGATTCCCGAAATTTTTTTAGTTACCACAGAAAAAAAAAACCAAATTAATTGATTACCACTCAAACTGGGTTATTTCAAAACATATTACCCACGCATACTGGGTCCGCGCACCAAATTAGACTGTGCGCGGACTGGGCAGGCGCACCAAGTTAGTGCGCGGACTGAGCGGGCGCACTAAATTTTTTTTTTTAGTTCTATTCTGAATTGTTTGAATTTTTTTTTTCTGGTCTATTCTATTTTGTTATGTGGTATTTGTAATTATATGTACACATAACATTTGACGGTGAAATTGTAGAAAATAAAACGCACTTGTTTAACAAATAAAATTTTGGACTAAATTTGAACTAAAAATTACTACAACAAATTATACGTACAATCTGAGCCGACATTTTTATTAATGAAATACGCTAAATTATGCTAATTATAATGAAATACGCTAAATTATGCTAATTATAATGAAACACGCTAAACTACGCAAAATTACGCTAATTACAATGAAATACGCTAAATTATGCTAATTATAATGAAACACACTAAACTACGCAAAATTACGCTGATTTTGCGCCATATTTCATAAATCATAAAAAATAGTAAAAAAATTCCAAAAATAATAAAAATTGGTATTCTACAAGTTTATTATATAACTAATTTATTGAGCTACGTAGATTGAACAATAGAAATGAAAATCTTAATTGGAAATTTCAACTGAAGTTTTGAGGCTCTTCCCTTTGTTTTTTGGCGATTCTGAATTTCGAAATTTAGCATCATGGGCATTGACGCATGTATATTTTCGCAAGCTTTTCGAAAAGTAGTCATTTGCTAAAATCCTCCGGTATGAAATTGAGAAAGCCTCCGGTATGAAATTGAGAAAATATAATTAAAAATCCACAGTTTTGGTGCTTTTCAAACAAAATTCACGGAGTTGATTTTTGTTTGGTTGCTCAAAGAAAAATATTTTTCTTTATATAATACTTTGCTATGACTTCATATTCCGTGATTTTTATTAATATCCAAAGTTAATTAGAAATTAATAAAAATGCTCAAGTCTTTTGGGAATTAATAAAAGTACCCATACCGGCCATTTTTTGGCCGGTTTTAATTGATTTCGGTACCGGTCAAAAAATAGCCGGTACTAAATAATTTTTATTTTTTTAGAGACAAATAGCAAAAATGCTGAAATCTAAAAAATCGATTTTTTTTAAATATTTGTTAGATTATTATTTTTTATATATAATTAGCATATTTATACTAAAATACGCTAAATTACTTGAAATTATGTTAAATTATGCTGAATTACACTAAATTACGCTAAATTACAATAATTATGTTAAATTATGCTAAAATACGGTAAATTACACTAAATTACGTATGAATAGGGATGATATCTTCACTGAGAAGGCGAAAAACGACGACGAAACTTCAAACGACTATAAAACGGCGCTCGAGTGTCCGATTTCAGCAAATGACCACTTTTCGGAAAGCTTGCGAAAATACGCATGCGTCAGTGTTAGCTTTGCTAAATTTTGAAATTCAGAATTGCCAAAAAACAAAGGGAAGAGTCTCAAAACTTGAGTTGAAGTTTTCAATTAAGATTTTCATTTCTATTGTTCAATCTACGTAGCTCAGTAAATTAGTTATGTAATGAACTTGTAGAATACCAATTTTTATTATTTTTGGAATTTTTTTACTATTTTTTATGATTTATGAAAGATGGCACAAAATCGGCCCTATTCATATGTAATTTAGTGTAATTTACAGTATTTTAGCATAATTTAACATAATTATTGTAATTTAGCGTAATTTAGTGTAATTCAGTGATTTAACATAATTTCAAGTAATTTAGCGTATTTTTGTATAAATATGCTAATTATATATCAAAAAAAGTAATCTAACAAATATTTAAAATTTTTTTGATTTTTTAGTATTAGATTTTAGCATTTTTGCTATTTGTCTCTAAAAAAAATAAAAAATATATATATTTAGTACCGGTCATTTTCTAGTCGGTACCGAAATAAATTAAAACTGGTTAGAAAATGACCGGTATGAGTAGTTTTATTAATTCCCAAAACAACTTGGGCATTTTTATTAATTTCTAATTAACTTTGGATATTAAAAATAGCGGCTTCATATTCTCTTATACTCAACTTTATAAATGAACGTCTTTCATTTAATTTTACCTTGCTTTTTGTCATTTTGTTAAATCTGATTTCCTATGGTTTCTATGGTTTTTTTTTTTTTTGTCATTTTGTCATTTGACCTTGATTTTTTTGTCATATTGTTAAATCTGATTTTTGTCATTTTTTTTTTTGCAAAATTACATGACCTAATGAATTGTAAGGGTGTTTTGTCCTATGACTTGTACGTAGGTGTAGTTAAGAACTACGGGTACATGACAATAAAATCAGAATAAAAACAGGAGGGGAGAGAGGATATGGGGCCCACCTAGTGTTTTGCAAATACCCCCACGGGTCAGACCCGTGCCTGCCCGCCCGGGACCCGCGCCCGCCCTGCCCGTGCCCGTGCACGGGTTAAACGGGTACGGGTTGAGAAGGGCTGGGTACGGTTTTTTTTAAAAATTTACCCGTGATACCCGTACCCGCCCGTACCGACCCGTGGACCCGTATTACCCGTACCCGTAAACCCGTATCCGTCTACCCGTAGACCCGTGCCCGCCTACCCGTGTACTTTTTCTTTTTGAAATTCAAATTTTTTCCCCCGAAAAAAAACAGTAACAGAAAAAAAAAAAACAAAAACAGAAAAAAAAAACAAAAACAGAAACAGAAACAGAAAAAAACAAAACAGAAACAAAACAGAAAAAAAAAAATAGCAGCCAAAAAAAAAAAAAACCCGCCCGGACCTAAATCCGCCTACCCGTGACTCGTGTTGCCCGTGACCCGTGACCCGTGTTGCCCGGGGGGTTTGAGAGGGGCCGGGTAGGGTTTTTCAAAAAAATACCCGTGCTAACCCGTCCCGTGTCGCCCGCGACCCGCGTTGCCCGTGACCCGCCCCGGGTTTTGCCCGTGCCCGCCCGCCCGTGCCCGTTTGCAAAACACTAGGCCCACCTCATTTCCCAACAGAGAGAGAGAGAGAGTAAAACGATGTTATTTTCTAATTATTAATGCAGAGATCACCTCGTTTCTTTTATTTTAGGGTAGAGTTTCATGGATTCCCGAAATTTTTTTAGTTACCACAGAAAAAAAAAAATCAAATTAATTGATTACCACTCAAACTGGATTATTTCAAAACATACTACCCACGCATATTGGGTCCACGCACCAAATTGGGCGGTGCGCGGACTGAGCGGGTGCACTAAATTTTTTTTTTTTTTAAGTTCTATTCTGAATTGTTTGAATTTTTTTTTCTGGTCTATTCTATTTTGTTATGTGGTATTTGTAATTATATGTACACATAACATTTGACGGTGAAATTGTAGAAAATAAAACGCACTTGTTTAACAAATAAAATTTTGGACTAAATTTGAACTAAAAATTACTACAACAAATTATACGTACAATCTGAGCCGACATTTTTATTAATGAAATACGCTAAATTATGCTAATTATAATGAAACACGCTAAACTACGCAAAATTACGCTAAATTATGCTAATTATAATGAAACACACTAAACTACGCAAAATTACGCTGATTTTGCGCCATATTTCATAAATCATAAAAAATAGTAAAAAAATTCCAAAAATAATAAAAATTGGTATTCTACAAGTTTATTATATAACTAATTTATTGAGCTACGTAGATTGAACAATAGAAATGAAAATCTTAATTGGAAACTTCAACTGAAGTTTTGAGGCTCTTCCGTTTGTTTTTTGGCGATTATGAATTTCAAAATCTAGCATCATGGGCATTGATGCATGCGTATTTTCGCAAGCTTTCCGAAAAGTGGTCATTTGCTGAAATCGGACACTCGAGCTCCGTTTTATGGCCGTTTGAAGTTTCGTCGTCGTTTTTAGCTATTTGTCTCTAAAAAAAATTAGTGCGCCCGCTCAGTCCGCGCACCGTCCAATTTGGTACGCGTAGGTGGTATGTTTTGAAATAACTCAGATTGGGTGGTAATCAATTAATTTGGTTTTTTTTTCTGTGGTAAGTAAAAAAATTTCGGCATGGATTCAGTTGCACAACTGGAGCAAAATTCCATAAACTTTTGGATCAGGACCAATGAGTCCGGTTCAAAGTTTGGATTCCTGTGCCATGTGAACCTTCAAAAAATAAAAAGAAGATCACATTACTTTGTTATCTCAGAAAGAATTGATTTTAATAAACAACAATCTATTTAAGTATTGATTAAATTAAATTAGTTACTGTTAGGTCATAGTATTAAACCAACCACAACCAAATTGTGCTATGCACTGAAATGATATGTTCATGGTCTCTTAAATTTAAGCTGATTTCTTTGAATTTTCTTCTTTTCTTATATTTTGAGTGAGCCCATGCGGCCCAATTCAGTCCAAGCCCAATTAACCCAATTCTACAAAACTTATGTATGCATTTCTCAAAAGTCAAAACTAATTGATGCACACAAAAAATTATTCTTTAAACTGTTAACATGACTTGGATAGAACAATTTTATTCTCACCTGCTGAGGAGCATTGTAACCTGCCGGGGGAACCTGATGAAAGACATCAGCATCAAGTGGCATATCAACCGATGCTGCCAATTTCCGTCTGTAGGCGCTCGTCACTCCGCCGTTGCACCGCACTGCTCGTCACTCCGCGGTTGCAACCAAAGCCAACAAGAAAGCCACTTTCTGCTTTCCCATATCTCCTCTTTGTTAGTTGTTCTCTCTCTCTATTAATCTCTTTTGTTGTGAGAAAGACAGAAGAGAGGGAGGCGATCGAATGTATGAGAGATGACCTTTCTTGGTTGGATGGCATTCACTTAAATAGCACAGAGATATATGGAGACTAACGCAGAGAATATCCATTAATGGTTCTATGGTATTGGAATAATTTAGTTAGTATAACTGAAACCCACGTTGAGTTCAGTTAGTTCTTTTGAGCTTGTATCTTATTTTCAGGTGTGAGAGGAACTTGCATGGTTTGACTTTTCTGTGGCCTGCAGAGGAATTAGCAAATAAGCAGTAAGCATAAATTTATTTTTTGATCTGAGGTAGTGCATGGATGCAGATCCTCTGTCTCTGTCCTTGGATTTAAAGTTATTTTCATAATGCATTGTTCATATTTTTTTTTAATCTAAATATATTGTTTTGAAGTTGTTGTCTTAATGCCGTGCTCATATTTTCTGATCTAATTATGTTGTTTAAGTATGTATAGGTGAAATATTTTTTTTTTTCCAGCTATGAAGTTATTCCATTAAATATAAGCACTTTAAAATATTTAATTTCTTGAGTGAAAATAGGAGTCAAGCTCCTCTTTGATTTATTTAAAAAATAGGGTTTAGAAAGTACAAACTGAAAACAAAATATAAAAGGGATGCTCAAGGGACCGTCATTTTTATTTATATCCAAAGTTAATTAGAAATTAATAAAAATGCCCAGGTTGACTTGGTTTTATTAAAAATGTTTATACCGGCCAGAAAATGGTCGGTACCTTATTTAAATAGAAAATTCAGTGTAATTTTACCGTATTTAAATAAAATTTTTACTGTATTTTAGCATAATTTTACATAATTATTGTAATTTAGCGTAATTTAGTGTAATTCAGCGTAATTTAACATAATTTCAAGTAATTTAGCTTATTTTAGTATAAATATGCTAATTATATATAAAAAAAATAATCTAACAAATCTTTAAAAAAAATTAATTTTTTAGTGTTATATTTCAGCAATTTAGCTATTTGTCTCTAAAAAAAAAAAAAAAGGGTACCAGCCAGAAAATAGCCGGTTTCATATTTAAATAAGGTTCCAGCCATTTTTTGGCCAGTATAGATATTTTTAATAAAACCAAGTTAACCTGGACATTTTTATTAATTTCTAATTAACTTTGGGTATAAATAAAAATGTTGGCTCAAGGGAATATGAGACCAAGGAAAAAATGAAAATAAAGGGAAAATAATAAAAGAAAGAAGTAGAAAAAATAAAAAAAATTAGAATCACTAATAAATAATATTTAATTAAGGTTAAAGCAATCAGGGTTGGATCTGGAGCCGAGACAGAAAGTGAAGGACAATCAGGGTCGGATATACAGCCGACTCTGATTCTCAACTATCAGGGTCAGATTTTTAGTAATATCTGACCCTGATTGTTTCCCTTGAGAACAACCCTGATTATTACATTATTCAAAATATTAGTCATTCAGGTACCTCATTTACATTATCCGTCCATTTTTTTTGCCATACATAAATAACAGAAAATCACACTATTAAAAATATATGAACTGTACAAAACTATATATTTTGCTAACTAAAAAATAAAAAATTACAAAAAAAAACATAAAAAATAGTTAATTAATTGAACAGATCTGAAGACTAAACTACAATTATACTAACAATTCGTAAAAAACCGAAAACTAAAAGAGTCATATATACGCTAAAATTGGACACTTGTGCGAAAAATTACGCCCGTTTGAAATTTCTTCGTCACCGATCGCCTACTCAGTGAAGATTTTCAGCCCCTTGACTCCCTTGCCTTGCCCCAATTTGTCTGGAGAAGAAGATAAAACAGATCTACCTTGAGGTGTGGAGAAGAAGATGAATACAAATTCAGAGGTGTGGATTGATGACGTGGCAACTAGAGAGGTGCGGATTGATGACGTGGCAACTATCAAGGTCGGATAAGTAAAAAAACTGATCTTGATACTTCAAGAGTTAATCAGGGTCAGATTTTTTAGTAAAACTGACAGAATTTGATATAATACCCACAGGACCCTTTGTTCCCTGATTGTAGAACCTTAGCATTAATTTTATTGAGAAGGTAATTGATCAAACGGATCCCTTTGTTCCCTGATTGTTGTAGAACGTTAGCACTGTTTAGCATTTTATTGAGGATGGTAGTTGATCAATTCAGCATCTTGCATGTACATGTGCCATGTATTTATCAATTGCCAAGCCCTCCTGATCAAAGTATCTGTTATAAGTACTTTGTTTAGCAAAGTCAACACATTAAAATCAGGTGACTAGAATAAGTACAGATATTTGTATAGTAATGATCTGCACCAATACTTTGTATTTTTTTTTTAGAATAAGACTAGAATAAGTACAGATATTTGTACAGATATTTGTATAGTAATGTTATGCAAATGAAAAAGACCTCATAAGTCATAATATTATTTTTGTTTAAAAAGAACACTTTCAATGTATTATTATCATAAAAAAAAAATATAGCAACAAATTTTAAGGTCTCTCAGGGCATTAAACCCTCAACAACAAATTGCCAAAAGAGTAACATAAGAAAACAGTTCCCACAAGAATAAAATAAAATCTCAACAGTCAAATAAAGTACAATAGACAACAATAAGCGGCACCATATACGATGGATCAACTGTCGCTAACATCCACTTAATTAGGAATCATTTGTCGGTTTGAAGTATCTATTGGTGAACCACATGGAGTCGGCAGCAACGGCATTGCCGTCTTGGTTGCGGTGCCAGGTGTAATATGCATGAGTCCTGTTTTTTATGTCAAAGATGGCATGGCCAAAGCTCGCCTCTCTGAAAGCAGAATAGCTCGGTTGCGGCTCTGTCATGCTGCAAAATTGAAAATTTGAAATATTGGAATGATATCTTAATCGTAGGCATGCCAAGTAGCTTTAACAGTTCACACAAGAATAAGATTGATTGATATAACATATAAGTATTAATTAATTAATTAATTACTTGGAAGCAAGGCCTTCACTGTTGCCTCCATCTCCAATGGTGATGTATACTGGTGCATTTATGTTGGAGACTGGTAAGCAGTTTGCATTGGTTATGTTGTAGTCGATGTTAGAAATCCTATGCTGCAAATTAAAAGATTAAATTGAAATATTATTGATCAACTATAATTTCATGTTCTATGTCTGCAAAACAAATGATCCAATTTTAATTGATAACTATGTAAAGTGGTCTTATTTAATGATTGAAATGTTGATTGATTTATATATACCATTAGGCAAGGTATAACATAGACCAAATAAGCCATCCATGAAAGGCTTAAGAAAATTAAATGAATAATGAATATATATTGAAACATAATGGTTACTCACAGAACGCTCGTAAGAATGGACATGGCCGGCAAACACCACATCGACCTTGTATTTCACCATCCATGCCTCAAATTGGACCCTCATGGTTTCACCCTCCATGTAGTGATAGTTATAGCTATTGTACCAAGGCGAATGCACCAGTACAATCAGCCATGGAGTCACTGTTCTGTCCACCTTTTTTAGTTCAGCCTGGAGCCATCGGTACTGGGGTGTATATTTCCCTTGAAATCACAAGATTTAGATGATATGAAAACTTTTACAGAAAAATTAGATATATAGCTATAGGGGGAGAATAACAGTATTATCATGGGGTTAGTCGTACCATATGCACTGTAGGATGCCAAGACAATGATGTGCGCAGAGGCACGTCTGACTGCATAAAAGTAAGGCTCTATGCTGCCAGATGCTTTGTATGGAGTTGGATACCTGTTCAACATCGGCTTGAACGGTGAAATTTCCCCCTAAAACAACACAAAGTTTTGTTGAAAACAAGTCCTTAGATCAAATGAGATTATAAAAAGAAAAAAAAATATTGACTCACAATTTCAGGGACAAAGTCCATCTCGTGGTTTCCAACGGTCCAAATCCATGGCTGGTACGCCACGCTGCTCTCAGTAAACCGGCCCCATGTATCCCATCTGTTGTTATCATGGTTTGGGTAGTTATCAGCATAAGAGAAGTCACCGACATACAGCACTGCATCGGCATCTGAATTTGCTTTGTAGTGTGAAAGAGTACTGTTGGAATCATAGGTTTGGCCAAGATCACCTGCACATCATAGCAATCACATGGTGTACAAGGCGTAAACTTATGCAAACTTCTCTTCTCTATAAATCTATTGAAAAGGTAGAAAAATTAGGATATTGAGAGTTTTACCGATAAGTCCGAAGGTGTATGGGACATCAGGACCAATTGCAGGAGGAGTTTTGAACGAGAATTGTCGGACCGTGCCATTTTCTCCGACAGCATAATAATATTTAGAGTCAATCTGAAAGAAGAAAATTAAAAAAAAAATTCCGTTTAATTAGTTGAACTATAATATTACCAGTTTATCACTGAAAATCAATAATATTTCGTATTATCAAAGAAGAAATTATTATAGAATAATGCTACAAAATTGAACTATAATGGTGAATTCAAAGGACCTCTAAGTTGGAGAGCAGACAGTGATGGATATATCCAGATGTGTAGTCGTAGAAGGTATACTGCCTAACATCTCCCTCAGCAGAAAGGTGGAGTTTCTTTTTGGATTTTCCGTATTTTACGGTGTTTGACCCCGGTGCAACTGGGGTCACCCATGAAACAATGACTGCTGTGCCATTGTAGTCTCCTTGAGTAATGTGAACCTTAGAAAAAGGAATCTTATGTTACTTTGTAATCTCAAAAGAATTGAACAAAACAACAATAAATTTAAGTAGTGATAAAATTATTTAGTTAATTTAGGTCCTAAGTATTAAACAACCCACAACCAAGTTACCACAAAATGCTCAATGTGGAATGGAAAGCTACACAATCACCAGACAAAAACAAGCAACACAAAATTGTTCAAGCTGAATTCTAGGTTACCATTTATTGAATTTTCAATTTACTGAGGCTAAGATTTGAAGAAAATCTTTAATGAATGACTCCCAACATAACCTGAACAATCAAACTGTGCTATGCACTAAAAAGAAAGAAATGCATTCAAGCTGATCTCTTTGAATTTTGTCCTTTTCTTATATTTTTCAATGAGCCAATCACAGTGAACCCAATTCTACAAAACTTGTGTATGCATTTATCAAAAGTTAATGATCCACACACTTTATATTCTTCACTGTTAACATGATTAATTTGGATCTAACTAATTTATTCTCACCTGCTGAGGAGCATTGTAGCCTGCTGGGACCTGAAAGACATCAGCATCAAGTGGCATATCAACCGCTGCTTCCAATTTTCGTCTGAAGGCGCTTGTGACTCCGCCATTGCATCGCACAGCTAGCCCCGCAACAGCAATCAAAGCCAACAAGAAAGAAACTCTGTGCTTTCCCATCTCTCCCCTTTGTTAGTTTATCTCTCTCTTGCTTTAATGGATTTCACTTAAATAGCTGAGAGATGGAGGTAAACGAGGAGAATATCCATTAAAGGTTCTATGGTATTGTAATAATTTAGTCTAGTCGGCAATTGCCGTTAACCTTCAAAAAACAAAAAAAAATTTAGTCTAGTCTGATTGACACACACGTTGACTTCGATTGGGTCTTAATTTTGAGATTGTATCCTATGTTTGACTTTTCTCCACTTGTTGAATTGTGACCTTGTTTGTTCACACGAATTTTGAGTTAGATTATGTGAAAGGGGGTTAGATTATGTGAAAAGTTAAGACAAAACAAAAATCACTATTTTGTCAAAATAGATTATCAGAGAAATTTATTGCAGAGGGAAATATTAGGAGGAACAAAAACGATCTCTTCAACATTAGTTTTATTTATCTTTCAATGCCAACTAATTTTGAGTTAAGAAATATATATATATTAGAGGAGGGATCAAGTTACAACAATTTTGAGTTACAACAATGTTACAACATCCGTTTTTTGCGATTTCAAAGTCCAAATCGTCGATCCAAACCGTTCAACATGATCTCCATAATAAAATGTGCTTCTAGATCAAATTTTACATTTTTTTGAATTTTTTTACTATTTATTACGATGGGTACAAAAACTAGTCAAATTCATACCATTAAATTTTGTACCCATCGTAATAAATAGTAAAAAAATTCAAAAAAATGTAAAATTTGATCTAGAAGCACATTTTATTATGGAGATCATGTTGAACGGTTTTGATCGACGATTTGGACTTTGAAATCGCAAAAAACGAATGTTGTAACATTGTTATAACTTGATCCCTCCTCTATATATTATTTAGAAACTTGAACTTTCGGTGGGAAGCTTTCCTGATTTGCTATTAGAGAATTGACCGGTTAACGGTTATAAATCCAATCAAATGCACTTTGGAGGAATCATCCTCTGGAATAACTCATAAATCCAATCAAATGCACTTTGGAGGAATCATCCTCTGGAATAACTCATAAATAAAGACACTAAATAATTCACTTGTGGAGACCCGTAAGTTTGTGGTATTATTCATCGAATATTACCTGAAATATATTGAGACACTATCATTTTGATTGCACTATATATCAGTTTTAATTAAAAAATTATTGTTTAATGTTTCTGTTTTAGCTCATTCTGCAATTATGAAATAGATGATATGCCTATATTCTTTTTTTTTATGGTTGGCGGCAATTGCCGTCAACATGATATATATATTGATAAAAAAATTGATTACATAGTTATATACAATAAGGTAGCTATTGCTATATACTAATTACATTTGTATCCCTACATTTTATTCCGCTCAGTAGTTTGCAAGCTACATTTGTATTTCTATTGCTGTGTTATTAATTAGACGGGACACCGTCCTCTGTTTGTTAGAGAAGAACCTCCTATTTCTCTCTCTCCATAATGCCCATGTACCCGCGGCCCACGTTATATCCCATCTCATTCTTTCCATTCGACCGAGTGGTCTTCTCGCTCTAATCCAAGCCTGACCTACCCCACACGAGGTGATGTTATGTTGCGCTTGCAACCCCCGCCAAATGGTTACATGTCTCTAAGTCGGAGTCCGAACAGAGATGGCAGCCTGCTTGAACGTTGCATCTTCTCGATCTCAGGACCCGTTGAGTTAGGATCTTATTATCTAGCATTAGCCAAATAAATATCTTAACTTTCATCGGCACTTTGATTTTCCATAAGTTGTTGTGAATCGGCGAAATTAAGCCTGAGTGATGTATTAGCCTATAGGCCGAGGCGCATGAGAATGAGCCGTCCCTGGTCCATTTCCATTTCGTACTTCCCCCTTCCATTTCAATTGAGATTGTACATAGAGGCAGCAGATTTGCCAAGTCCTTGACCAAGAAAGATGCATCCGAGTTAGGCTGCCCCAATTGAGTTGCTGAGACAACCCCGAGCAAGGATCGCATTGTTGTTGCCCATAAACCATCGTTGCCACTCTCAATAGCTCAAATCCATTTTGCCAAAAGAGCCTCATTCTGGCATTTAAGGTCAATAATTCCTAAACCCCCGTTTTCTTTCAATGTGCAGCATTTTCCCAGTTTACCAAACAGTTAATACCCCTACACGTGTCATTACCCTTCCAAAGGAAGTTCCTGTGCATTCTATCAATATGCTTGATTATCGCAACCAGTAATCTAAATGCCTGCATGTAGTGCAGGGGCATTACCGATAGTACCGCCTTTACCAGAGTGATTCTGCCTCCATAGGATAGGAAATTTGCCATCCAACCCTCCATTTTACCCTGTATAACTGCCAACATCGGTTGAAAATCCAACTTTGATGGTTCCTAACCGACAATGGTAGCCCCAGATATTTGATCGGTAATTGTGCCGTTGGTGATGCCAGGATTGTCCATATGACACATACGAGATTATTCGGGATCGCAATCGGCACAAAGGAACTTTTCTCCCTATTTATCCTCAAACCAGTCAATTCTGTGTATACTCCCAGTATATGGTGGACTATTTTAATCGTAGTGGGGTGAGCCTCACAAATAATTAGGGTATCATCTGCGTATTGTATGGTTTGTAGCCTAGCCGGTTGTGGCATGATATCCCTTGTATTTTGTAAGAACCAATTTAGGCAGTCGGCGACAAGAATTAATAATATTAGAGAGAGTGGGTCGCCCTGTCTCAATCCCCTCTTATGCCTGAAAGACATTGTCTGAGATCCATTGACCTTAATCGATGAATAATCTCCCTGTCGCTAACGACGAGGAAGGACCGTGTACCATCCTTCTCCAGTTGCTATTACCTTGGGTTTTGCCATGGGATGGCGAGAATCACCTTTCATATCGCCCTCTTAGCGGGTCTCCGTACAAGATCCGCTCTATAGAAATACCGACCCCGTATATGATATGCCTATATTCTTACAAAACAAAACAAAATGAAATTGTAAGGATATAATATGCCTTTTCCACTTGGTTCAATTAGACTCTCAACAATATTTATTTAATTTTTTAAAGAACTCCCTAAACAATTGTCATCATAATTAAATAGTACAACAATTCATTCAATCTTTTAGTAAGGTAGTTATTCCAAGTTATGATGAAGCACCAATCAAACCTTGATAATGTGCAAGCTGATAATTAGGTATTTCTTGAACTTTTCATACTCAAAATTCCTAAGATTATAATTTCTAAATTGATTTTGATTAAAGAAAAATTTAGCACTCTTATCGAGTAGTAATTATCCCTGCGCCTAATCAAACAGACTGTCAGGTTATCAACTTTAGGTAATACAGCTTCTGTTTCTTTTTCACTTTGAGCAAATAACTGATTCCATAAAATAAAACTGGGTTATGATTTCTTATAAACTGAACTTGAGCGGCTCTTAATTGCGTAATATCAGGGGCATTATTCTTTCTTTGTCAAAATCTCAAATAGCTTCTCTTCAATACTCTCACCAATGAATGTAGTCAAATTTTAGTATACATATATAAAAGTAAAGGTTTCTGGACCTTAAAAAAAGAGATTAAAGGTTTCTGAAACAATACTCAATGAATAGAAAGTACAATATGAAAGATAAGAAATAAAAAAGGGAATAGTTAGACTAATGATCATAATCCCAACAAACTATCAAAATTCCTGATCAATATTACTATGATTATAATTTTATTCAGGAAAAGAAAACTCAAATCACAAGTGTGTTGGACTTATTTTTCTTTCTTGTAACTCTAATAAGCTCATATGGAGTCTGGTTTTGCACAAGCACCAGTCAGTAATACCAGTATGAAACAGCTAGCACCAAAAATTAATCGGTGCAGCAATTCCAGATCATAGAGATACCAGCAGAAACAGAAAAAATAAAGTAGAGCAGCAAATTCATCAAATCCTTTCCATATATATATATTTTTTTGCAAATAAGTCCGTAGGCATTACATCACATTCCCACTCTCATATTCTATTACATTTTTAATTTCTATAGAGAGAGCTAATCCTAATGCATATCATCCCAAATTGGGTATGTATGACCCGTGTATTGCCAACCTTCATTCCTCCCTTTTTTCGCTAGATAATCGGCCAACTCGTTGTGACCTCTGCTTATGTGACTGCACACATATTTCCTATTCTCCTTCAGCGCTTTCCAACATTAAAAAATTTCAGTATATGCGATAGTGCCCTTCGCGCAGAACTTTTCCAATTGCAAGTTTTAGAACAGGAGGCGAAAGCGCAAACCCTCCTGGTCGAACTTGCGAATTTGGAATGTCTTAGCTACAGCTACAGCTGAATTTGTGACTGCCTTAGCTACAGCTCGAATTCTTCATGTTGCTGTTCCAATTCCAATTGTGTTTGCAAATCCTGTTTCTTCCTTTTTAACCCTTCCAGATACTCCCTATGACCCTCATCCACCAAATCTGCAAATCTCTTCATTGCATCCAGAAATCGATCCCTCTCCAGTAATGTTCCATCTTCCCCATACGCCTCCCTCAGCATAGCCGTCTTAATTCCTCCTTTCAAAGAGACATAAAATATCCCGGGATGCCGTGTGAATGCATTTGAAAATGCATTTGACAGCCTGAACTCTGAACAGAATTTCCCAATCGTGTCCACCGGGGCCCGCTTCTGTATCGTCAGAGATAAGAACTCGTGCAGAACAGCAATGTTCCTCTTCTCCATTTCTCGAGAGGCCGTGCTCAGCTCTGATACGTCAGAGTATGGAGATACATATGGTAATTCAAGCCAGTCCCAGACCCATTCCCTCATTTCCTTCTTTAAATTTAAACCCTTGGGCAATTTCAATTTAAAATTTGGTCGGACTCTAATCCCGATCACCTCAGATTCCTCATCAGCTCTCAGCTGGATCACCGATTTGGCATAGGATTCATTCCAAGAGACCAAATGTAGGTATCCATTGGACTCCTGTACCAATTCAGGATTCCTCGGTACGAGCGAGGTGAGCAGATCATCAGGGAAACCAAACAACTGCCTTACATCCACTATCTTCCCCACTGGTATAGCACGATCTTTCGAAATCATAAGCAATTTACATAATTTAGCTAACACAAGGGGTTCGTTCATCGATCTGATCTCAGACTCGCGAGAGAGAAAAGAGAGGAGGGGTTGAGAAGGACGGAGGAAAGGGACTGGAGGCAAGTTGGGTTTGATCCTGTCGGGATATACTTCTAGAAGGTTGGGATACCAGTCGAGGAAGGTTGTGACGCGTATCTTGAGGCGGAGTCGTTCACGCCGTTTCTCAAGGTAACGCAAGGCAATGCACTGGTTGGGTTCGAGAAGTACTTCGCGCACCACGCGGGAGACGAGGTGGTGGTCCTTGTCGCGGTCTATGGCGGAGTCCAACACCGGGTCCTTGTACCAGGGGACTTTCAGGCTGGAAATCCGGCGGAGGCTGAGGAAAGAGTGGAGTTGGGGAGGAGAAAGGGAACAGAGGAGAGAGTGGCGCATGGTCAGGGATAGGCACAAAATAATATATTTTTAAAACCCAACTATTAACTCCAAAGGCCATATACATGACAATGACATCAGCACTCACTCCTTCCCATATTTGTCGATGTTGTTCTGGGCCCACACGACAGCGGCACGTGCAGCTTGAGGTGTGCCTGGGAGCTCTTTCTCCTTGATGGCATCGGCCATGTCAATGAAAGAGATAACCAATAGTTGACTGCCATGTTATGTAGTAACATAGTAAGCACAATTTAATAAAGAAAAAAACATTAATGCAGCTTAATGCCTCGATAAAATTGAAGAGGGACGATTAATGAAGCTTTATGTAGTAACTAGTAACTATATTAATGAAGCTTTATGTATTAATGAAAGACATTAATGAAGCTTTATGTATTAATGAAGCTTAATGGTCCATCTTAATTTTACATGACTTTAATGAAGCTTTATGAAGCAACTATATTAATGTTTTGTCTCAACTATACCAGCAACTACATAATATGAACTCAGAAACAATACCAGGAAAAATTCAGACGGAAACCAGTACCAAAAGCAAATACCAGCAATTATACCAGCAAAGGTCTAGAGCTGAATCAATGCCTAAAAAATACCAACAAATACCAGAAACCTAATATCAATACTGTTCTTATCAATACTAGAAGAAATCAGCAAAAAGCCCACTGTTTTTTATCAGTACCAAAAACCAGAAAAAAACCAGAATAAACCAGAAAAAAAACAAGAAAAACCAAAAAAAAAATCAGATCCTCTCTTGTGATCGATTGTACCAGATTAAACCCTAACCTTAGATCTGAGAAGAGAGCAGCCTCAACACCGATGAAGTGTAGTAACTGTAAAAAAGAGGGCCATGGACTCAATCGGTGTTGGTTCCTTCATCCTAATCTCCGACCAAAGTGGTGGAAGGAAGAAAGGCGGAGGTAGTCAGGAGCGTAACCCTAAGGGGGAGAAAAAACGCGCTTTCGTTGGAGCGGCGCAGTCTCACGAACGAGAAGAAGAGAAGAGAAGAGAAGAAAGAACAGTTCGGAAATAACGGGTCTGGATCCGGTTCTGGAGGAACCCGCGCTGAAATAGGGGCTCTTCTCTCTCAACTCAGTGGACTGCTGCAGCCCAAAACAGGTTTTTTCTAAAGCCCAGCTTAATTTAAAACCTCATAACAGCAAAATAAAATCAAGCCCAAGTCAAGGTTTATAACTTTATATGTTATACCAAATAAAAGAAGCATTATAAGCTCAAGTTATTTTAAACCCGAAAATAACAGAATAAAATGTATAAATTTGGGTAATTTGAATTGGAAACACCCCCAACATAATTTAGATTGGCTTTTAGATTCCCGTGCAACCGACCACATGACCGGAAACAAAAATATATTGTATGATTACCAAAAAGCCAAAGGTCAAGAATATGTATATGTTACAAATGGTGAAAAAAATAAAAATTTGTGGTCATCACTCAATCAAGATTTTTTTAAAAGAAATTAAAAAAATTTTACATGTAAAAAATTGCACCTCTAATTTATTATTTATAGGAAAAAATTTAAAAGAAATAAATTGTGAGATTATATTTTCATCTAAAAATGTATTTTTTTCAATATGTGACATCTAAGATAATGATTGGTGAAGGTTTATTTCAAAATGGACTTTATTCTTTAAATAGCCAAAAATTTAATTTCAACACAAAAATACAACACATGAGAAATTTATGGCATAAAAGAATTGGGCATCCCTCCTTTTAAAATGTATTTTTTATTTTTCAAGTTTAAATTGTAGCAATTGTGAAACATACAAATTAGCAAAGCATACAAGACTCTCTTTTGTAACTTCAAATTCTAAAAGTAATCAAATATTTGAACTTGTTTATTCCGATGTTTGGGGATCCGCCCCCGTAGACTCTTATAATGATTTTAAATATTTCATTATTTTTATAGATGATTTTTCACGACTAACATGCTTATATTTGTTAAAAAAATAAAAGTGAAGTGTTTTTTCACTTTCAAGATTTCTCAAATTTAGTAAATCAATACAACACAAAGATTAAAAATCTTAGGACCGATAATGGTACGGAATTTATAAATCAAAATTTCTCAATTTTTTGAAACAAAAAGGAATTATACACCAAACTAGATGTGTTTATACACCACAACAAAACGGAGTTTCCGAAAGAAAAAAACCGTCATTTACTTGAAATGACAAGAGCACTTATATTTCAAAATAATGTTCAAAAATTTATTGGTCGAATGCCATTCTAACCGCAACTTATTTGATAAATAGGTTGCCAAATGTTGTTTTAAATAAGAAAAGCCAATTAAAAGTTATTTACCAAAGAAAAATAATTTTCAACTATTTAAAAATATTCAGATGTACATGTTATGTATACCAAAATAAACGAGATAAACTATATCATATTTCTATTAAAACTATTTTCCTAGGATATTCATCTCAAAAAAAGGATTATAAATGTTATGATCCTATAAATCATAAATTATATATTTCTAAGGATGTAACCTTTTTTGAAAATGAGCCATATTTTAAAACAAATAAAAATGAGATTGATAATCACATTATTACAAATGATTTTATCTTTCCTATATCTACTACTCAAATTGTTGACCAAAGAATTGTAAGAAATGAAGAAGAAGAAGAAGAAAATAGTGACGAAGATGACAACACTCCTCTAAGTGGAGCTGGTGAAGAAGAAAATGAAAATATTGAAGAAGAAAGTGATAATATTGAAGAAGAAGCTCCACTAAGGAGATCAACTCGCCCCACTCAACCGTCAACAAGGTTACGAGATTTTGTAACCTATGAGGTTCAATATCCTATTCAAAATTATATTTCATATAAAAATATTTCAAAACATCACCATGCATTTGTTAGTTCAATTTCTAAAATGGAAGAACCAAGAAATTTCGAAGAAACCATAAGCCAATTGATATGGTGTAAGGCTATGAAAAAAGAACTTCAAGTATTAGAAGAAAAAAAAAATACATGGACCATTTAACCATTACCAAAAAATAAAAAATCCATAAGATGCAAATGGGTTTATAAAATAAAATACCAAAGTAATGGATTCATAGAAATGTATAAGGCCCGGCTAGTTGCCAAAGGGTATACCCAAACATACGGTATTACCAAGAGACCTTTGCTCCGGTAGCAAAGATGAATACCATAAGAATTTTGATTTCAGTAACGATAAATAAAGGGTAGAATTTATTTCAAATGGATGTTAAAAATGCATTCCTTCAAGGAACATTTGAGAAAGAGGTTTATATGACTTTACCACCGGGTCCTGTAAAAAAAAAATACTAACCTTGTTTGTAGGTTAAAAAAGTCAATTTATGGACTTAAACAATCACCAAGAGCATAGTATGGAAAACTCTCTCAATATTTAATTTTTCGTGATTTTAAAGTAAGCCAATATGATACATCACTATTTTCAAAACATAAAAATAATGATACAACCATTATTCTTGTCTATGATGATGACATAATCATAACCGAAAATAATTAGAAAAAATTGACATTGTGAAAAGACATTTAAAAGAAAATTTTGAAATAAAAGATTTTAGTAAACTTAAATATTTTTTAGGAATTGAAATAGCCCATTCAACCAAGGGACTATTTATTTCACAAAGAAAATATACCATTGACCTTTTAAAAGAAACGAGAAAATTAGAGTCCAAACCGGTCTCAACACCCATAGATAGTAATTGTAAATTAAATCCCGAAGATGGAGAACTGTTAGAAAATATCAACCAATTCCAATGGCTTTTAGGTAAATTAATTTACCTAACGGTAACTACGCCGAATATATTATTTGCGGTAAGCCAAATTAGTAAATTTATGTATTTATCAAGAAAACCGCATTTAGATACAATTGATAGAATTTTGAGATATTTAAAAAAATCACCCGGAAAGGGTATATGGATGAAAAATAATAAATCTAATGATGTGTGTGCTTATTCCGATACAGACTAGGCTGGGAGAAAGCAAGAAGCAAAATATCGTGGCACGATCGAGTGCGAAAATGGAATATCGGGCCATGACATTCACCACAAGTGAACTCATATGGATCAAACAATTGCTCGAGGAGTTGAACTTCACAATTGATAAACCGATGAAGATGTTTTGTGATAACAATGCGGCAAGACATATCGCTTCGAATGCGGTGTTTCACGAAAAAACAAAGCATATTAAAGTCGATTGTCACTTCATAAGAGAAAAAGTTCAAGCAAAGAAAAACGAAACTCCTTACGTGAAGTGTCAAGATCAATTAGCCGATATCTTCACGAAGGATCTCATTCCAAAGGCATTTGAAAAAATAACAAGCAAGCTAGGATTAACCGATATCTATAATTCTAGCTTGAGAGGGAGTGTTGAGAATAAAAATAGTTAGAGAGATAAAATTGTAAAATATAAAAAGTAGTAGGAAATTACCGTTGGTACCTTCAACGGTAAAATAAATTTTAAAGAGTATAAATACCCCATATTAGAGATCGTAAAACATAACAAAATTTTCAATATCAATAGAAAATACTCAATACAATACAAATACCGTTTCTCATAAAAAACTTCACACAAATTTCACTGATTAGTAAAAACAAAACAAAATTAGAGTTTTAAGGTCACTTACAAAAGAACTGTGGAAGCGGCCAGAGATGAGAAGGGGCCAATGGTGCTGGGGGAAGTGGCGGTTGGAGGACGATGCGCTACGGGAAGGGGGACAGGGCTGTCTGGGGCGAATTGGGGATCGAGGGGTTGGGTGGCTAGCTGGCGATGTTCCTTTTTTTTCGAAGTCGCGAGATGAGAGTACCTGCCTAGCAAGAATTCGGATCCAGTGAAGTAATCCAACTTTTGAGTTTTAGATTAGGACCGTCCGATTCGAATCTGCGAAAATCCATCCCTGAAGAAAGCGCACACATTCCGACGATAAATTTGAATTCCGAGACAATCCCGAGCGACGAATTCGAATCGGACGGTCTCAATCCAAAATCCAAAGATGGAGTTACTTTAGGGGATCCGGACTAGCCTAGCGATTGGCGAACAGGGGAAGCGAAGGAATGGCGCTTTCTTTTATTTCCTTCACTGGCCTGCGCAAAATCTCCAGACGCCCCTACTTCTTTTTTCCGTTCCACTGGGCCTCTTTTTTCCTTTCTGCTGGGCTACGAATTAATTCCAGGGATAAACACTTTTATTTTTCAAGAATAGGTACAAGTTTAAAAAATAATGGGTTAAAATTAATTTTCAGAAGTAGGCAAGTCCTCTTTAAATCCGCCCCTACGCATGGTGGACCGGTAGTGGCGCTCAGTGAAAAATGACAACTTACAAAAAGAAAATTGACATGTTCGCATAATTATCGGGCCCAATATGGCCCATGTTATTCTCATTTGCATTATTTCTCAAAATACACATTTTCATTTTGAAGTTTGGATGCATTGCCCAATATTGCTTATTCAGCTTGCTTTTTAGTCCTCAGTGTAAGTGCAGCAGTTTAACAAATAATCTATATTATTTTTTATCTTTCTTTTGGAGATAGAAAGGTAGAATCTAACCTACCAACTTTCATTTAATTATTAAAAAAAGACTCTTTATCTAATTTCAAACTCACGACCTATCCATCCTTTACCACTAGACCAAATAATGCTTCTAAATAATCTATATTATTTAAACGATGTTTGAAAGAAATTTATTATTAACATCCGTCAAATAATTGCATCATGCAATCTTAATTTTGTTAATTCTTTATTTGTATCCGTTCTTCGAACAAGATCAACCTGAAAAAGAAGGTAATCCATACGGGGATCTTAAAACATTAGTTGCAATTAAACAAAAAGAAAACACCAATTATAAACTTTAAGAATTCAGCATAGTGAGAAGGGAACTACAGTATAATAAGTGCACAACAAAACACAAATAATGAAGAGACTATGGAGATGGTGAATGAATCTCAAGGTATCTAAGCTGTCATTACACATACCAAAATAAGAATGTGAGAACCAACTATCCAACATATCATGATCAAGATGTGTATAGGTAATAACAAAATAAAATTGGAATGACTTCTATGTATCAAAAGTTACATAATAAGCCGCTGGACCCCCTACAACCATCCCCCAAAAATAAAATCACACTCCATCTAGCACCAAATTCAAAGCTCGTTCGCTTGCCACTACTTGCATCTCTTTTGAATGCATAACCAAAACCTCGTCACAACAAAAATAAGAAAAGAAAAAAAAAAGAAAAAGAAAAAAAAAAGAAAAATAATAAGATTCCAAAAAAAAAAAAAGAAACATCCATGACAACCCACAGAGGGTGTATCCACAAAATAATAGTCCTTTTAGAGTTACCATACTTAAGAATTAAATTAATTAAAAGCAAGAAGAAAAGGAGAAGGTGAAAAGACGGGACAGGGAGCACCAAATTGTACCTAATTGACTAGCACCATGTTGTCCTTCTTAGCAGCAATGACAGCCTCCAACTTGCGCCAGGCAAGCTCGCGCTGCGCCTCGAGTTCCTTAGCCTTGGCTTGTTTCTCAATGTACTGCCTCTGGCACTGCTCGAACAGCTCACCATCCATGTCAAGAAACATTTTACGCACGTTTGCTGTTAGGCCATGCACAGCCTGGTTCCAGTGGGTCTGGATGTTCTTCTCAAGGGCTTCAAAGATTATTGGAAAGATGACTGCTCGGTTCTGTGCAATTAGGCTCACTATGTGGTCGTTGTTCCATAGGAAAAGGGCCCGCTCAGCCACCTGACATGTGTTAATTGTAAGCACCATCCTTGAACTTAATATGTAAATGTAAACTCAGTGTTCCTTGCATTTTGCAGTTACATGTAGCATCTAAGCATTTTAAAAATGGTCAAGGCAAGGCAACAATGACAGAATTACCCTCTGAAAAATCACAATCAGTCTTATACACAAATAAAATATCTTCCAATAGAATCATTAGGAGGTAATAACCAAAATTGACAACTCTTGATTAATTATGAAAAGCATATCATGTTGGTGATGTGGTAGAACTGTGAGTATATTAATGAAATAATTGTTTATTATTACACTAATTTATGATCTAGTGTTATCTGCAATAGCTTAAAACAAAAACAAAAATATTGGGTGTCAGTATTCAATAGTTAATGACTATATCAAATGCTTTTTCAGCAAAGATACAAAACTATATAGCTCATTTAGTTTCTAAAATTAAAAAATCACAATAATTGATGAAAACAAAAGCGAAGAGTTCGACAATACGAATTCACGTCTCATTTACTGTTCAGTTTTTGGCACAGCTCAGTATTATGGGGTTTAATCACTTGGCAATCCAAGAATCCGCTATACAACAGTTGTTAATTAATAAAACAGCTTTTCATTGCGTTACACTCCTAAAAGATAATCTAAGACCTTTCAGAATGCACCACAACTTCTTATGTAGTTGATAGGTCTTGTTTCTTCTATCACCCACAATTTGGCGGGCAACAATATATAACCTTTGGAAGGCTACACAAGGTTAACAGAGTTATCTTCATTAACCTTACTCTCCTATTAATCCAACAAAGCAATATAAATTTTTGAAGTTTCATTTCTACTACCCTCTATCCAAACAAGGTGTTAGCACCTGCTATACCTATCAAAAAGCATGACCATACCATACCAACATCAACCATAAACAGTGTATGAATCCATTCATCAATTACTGTATTAAAAAAAAAAGTAGAAGAAATAAAAGGTTAAATTAACAAAAGTACAAACCTGGAAATGAAAGCTATTGAGACACCGAGCAATCTGCTTGAAGAGTGGGACCATGCATCTCTGAAACTCAGCTGGCTGTGTAGCCTCCAGTACCTCCTCCAGTTCACTTATAAACATAACCTCCTTCTGACAGTTTGTCACCGGCCAGTATTTCAACAGGCCTCTTATAACAGCATCAGCCAGTTTATAATCCTTCTCCACAAATTGTGTTATGCAATATGATAATTGCTGGTGATAAAACCCTACAGACTTTGGTTTGTGGAGTGGTATGAGAGCGCGGATCAAAAACAGCTTATGCTCCTCTTTCATCGGCAATGCAAACCCATTAATGATAC
The DNA here is from genome assembly GCA_025461125.1 of Carex kokanica. Classification (NCBI taxonomy): domain Eukaryota; kingdom Viridiplantae; phylum Streptophyta; class Magnoliopsida; order Poales; family Cyperaceae; genus Carex; species Carex kokanica. The sequence goes on along the minus strand of JAJGRX010000838.1, from coordinate 2,111,557 downwards.
TCCCGAGAATCTCCAACAACTCACCAACCCCATTATGCCTCTCGGTTTCAAAAATAAAGCGGTAGAATATATTGTTAATTGCCTTTCTAATAAATGGCCGGTGCACCATAAATTTACCATAGATGCGGTGTAGAATAGTTTTCAGGTATTCGCGCTCTCTCGGATCCTCCGAGTCAAACAGATCCAATAAGCGAAGAACAAAGGAGTGATCCACATACCGTTTAGCAACCTTGGTGTCAGTGTCAGGTGAAACAACATACCGCAAAAGGAGCTCATAGACTAGCTGTAGGTGGGGCCAGGCCGGGTCGAGGTAGGGTTCTTCCTCTTCCGGGTCAGCTGACAGGTCGACCGTGCCCGTGTTCTCATGGGCAGCCGGCGGGAGGCAGCGAAAGATATTGACAGAGACCATTCGGACTAGCTCCTCCTGCACCTGGTCAGGTAGCCGCCCGCATGAACCTGATTGCACAAAATCCACAAGCTCCGAAAGGGTTTGCCTTTTCGATTCTTTTTCACGCAGCGACCTGAGAGAATCTGAGAAATCAAGGATTATGGAGCAGATCCTGAGCTTGCGAAGGAAGAGCGAGGGGCGTTCTGTGGCTGGCACATCACGAAAGAGGGGCAGCTGCTCGAACTGGACGGGAGGGGAAGGAGACGGGATTGGAGAGGTGGAAGGGGAGAACGACGTCGGCGCGGATCTTGACGCGTGGTTAACGGTGACTGATGAGGCGGAGGCACGAGAAGGAACGGGTTCATTCGCGTCGGATCGGGGCACCTTTCGAGGGCCCCGTTTCATAAGCCCCTTCAGCATCTTCAATTAAAGAGATCAAGAGGCGAGAGCCAAGAGGAAATGAGAGATGCCAACAAACAAACCCTAGTAGTTAGGTTTACCTATCTTTCTCTATTCTTTTGTTTTGTTCTTTCTGATTTGGGATTTCTCCCCTCGATTTCGGGGGTATTGATCTGTAAAAAGCTGAGGGGGAATGGTGGAGAGAGGTTAGAGGTGAGGTGCCATGGCGAATTTGTGATTTCTTCGTTCGCCGAAAGAGGGGAAGGGAGTGAAAGGGATGAGAGGGGAAGAAGGGAAACGCATAGTGATAATAATAATAAAAATCTATTGATCCAAATCGGTTTTCAAAATGGTGTTTAAAAATTGTAAATCTGGCAAAGAACAGAAATCAAAAATTCACAATCACACAGGAGGAGATTTGAATTTGGATTTATTTAGAATTTCAATCTTATATATTTATTACATTAATATATTAGAGATATAAGTTTAAAAAAATTCAAATAAAAAGAGCTTACAAATTTTTTCTACTTAGAGAATGTCTTCTGTCCTATTGATTCTTTTTATTTTTCTAAATTTAGACGTACTTTGCTTTTTCGTCCAGCTTTTACTTGATTTTTTTTTTAAATCTATTCAATTAAAGTTTAAGTTTAAAAAATTAGAAAAAATAATTATAATATATATTTCAAATTTTGAGTTGATGTATATAGAATCCGAACAGTTCAAAAATTTGATTGTAGAGTAAGAGGTGGAGTAAACCTCTTAATTCATACTTAAGCCATGAAATGAGAAGTAAAAGAGAAGAAATAAGATGTTACTTCACCTCTTCAGATGGATTAACTTACTTCACACTTCTCTCTTACTTCTCTAAACAAATTAATTTAAGTCATGAATTCAACTATAAAATAAGATGTAAAATACGGAGAGTAACATTAAGTAAGTAATTTAATACTTATTAACTTTACTCCACAATCAAACATAACCCCAAAGAATTATAAATATGGTTGCTCACTTTGATTTCAAAATTCAACATAAAAAAATTTAAATGATAGTCATTTATCTTAGGAACGCCTTCATTCTAGTTTAAAAAAAATAAATGGTATTCATTTATCTTAGGAATGCCTTCATTCTAACTTCTAAGCCATGATGAACATCATGACTAGCATATTTATTTACATTTCTCTCTTTCTGAGTGAGGCTACGGTACTATGCATAGCACGGATTGGTCCGTGCTATGGTAAAAAAATCATTGTTTTTGGATGGTTTAGAATTTTCAGATCAAGTGATTTTCTAGCTATCTGAAAAAATAGTAAAAAAAATTAAAAAAATGTAAATTTTCGTTTGTAAGTACATATTCATTTTATAATAATGTTGAACGGTTTGGATCGACCGTTAGAATTTTAAAAACTCAAATATTGAGCCGTAGCATGAACCAATCCGTACTATGCATAGTACCGTAGCCTCACTCTTTCTCAAATAAGATACCATATCAATTTGAGCAAAAAGAAAATCATATAACATGCAACAATACAAAATTCCATCAAAAATTATTTTGACAATTTTTCAGTGTTATTATGGTAATCCATTATTAATGATCATCAACATGATTTTGTAAACATTGTTTTGAAAATAATAACAATGATGATGATGGTTATGGTTATGATTACTAATAATGATTCAAGAAACATAGTAGTAAGAGGTAAGCTAACTTGCTTAAAAAAAAGAACCTTGCTTTGGTTTCAAATTTTCATTTCAAAATTCAAACGGCCTCCTCAATCACTAAATGTGTTATAATATTGAAATTTTGTAGAAAACTCAAATTTAATAATTTTACCCATTGAGATTGGAAAAAAAAAAACATCATTACTATTTGATGATCCATAACCTTTTGGAATCAATTGTTTTTTTTCTCAGCCAAAAGAATAGTACAAAATTCAATAAAAACATAAAATTTAGTTTCTTCTAAATTTGAATTCAGTAATTTGAACTTTGCAAATGAGATTTAAACCTAAAGAATGGCGTCATCCATGCGTTAAAAAAAAAAAATTATATAAACCATAATTAAATTTTTTTTTTTAACGAAACTAACATGATTACTTTTTTTTTTACAAAATCCATAAAAACCGAAATGTCATTTTGGTCCATTATTTTTTTTTATCCCATACCGAAATGGCATTTCAGTCCGGTCCCATTTTTAGATTTTCTATGGTACTGGTTTCACAAGTTTTCATATGAGCCGTCACAGAAATTTCAAAAAGGAGACCGGACCAAAATGTCATGTCGGTCATAAATAAAAAAAAACAACGGACCGAAATGATATTTCAGTTCTTATGGTTTTTGTAAAAAAAATAATAATAATAATCATGTTGGTTTCGTAAATTTTTTTTTTTTTTAATTATGGTTTATAAAAAAAATTCCGTTACAAAGCATTTTTGAATCCAGTAATAATTGCAATGACATATTAATTTAGTAAAACTTGTTTAATGGAGGGCTTTTTAAACGGAGATGAGAAGAGCATTAATTAAACATGTTCTTAATTAAATGCTAATTAATAAGAGATTTATTCTTGCTTTAGGTGAAATTTTTTGTTACGTCATCTCCAATAAGCAATTGACACGTGTCATTCAGTAATGCCGGGTGCCAATTTTAACAGGACTCTTTTAATAGGCGCAAAACTGAGGTGAGAGGAATTTTCTTTTTGACCATATTGCCCTTTCTTAGTAAAGGAAATCAGTAAATCACAGTATTCCAAATCTTTTCATTAGAACAATTATTTTTGTGGGATCCACCAGTATTTACTCCCTGGAAGATAACTTGGAAATTTTATTAATAACCGTAAAAAAAATTAAGATTTAACAAATTACTCACAATTTTTGGAAATTTTCAAAACTAATCAAACTGCTGGATAATCTAGTGGTTTTGGATTTTATATTCTCGCTGAATAATACAGTGGAAATAGGATATTTTATTATTTTATTTTATTTAAGGGTAATTATATGTTACCCCTTGATTCCTTCCTCCATTTTTCCCCCAACTAACTAACTTCATTTTCTAAATATAATAATCAATTTTAACTAACTACTGGTCCCTACAAATTAATTAGTAGATTTTCTCCTTCTATTTCTTTCCTCTCTCCCTCCCTCTCCCTCTTCCACCTCCGCCTCCCTCTTCCACCTCTGCCTCCGCCCGCCTCTCCCACCTTCGCCTCTCCCTCTCCGCCTCCGCCTCTCCTTCTCCGCCTCTGCCTCCGCCTCCGCCTCACACAACTAGGATGAATACTTGTTCAATGATAGATGAATACTTGCATGACGAGGGTGAATACTTGTGCAACGAATAACTCGAAAGTATGTCATCATGGATCTCATTTTAAAGAGAAAATTATGTAGAAGACGTTCGTGGTTTTAGATTTGCAAAATTCCTCACAGATCATTAGAAATATTAGTTAGATTGAACGGAGAAAAAAAAACCACCTCTAAAAACGTGTAAAAGATGGGTGTGATATGTCCAGTTTTTTTTTAAAATACTTGATATATCAGGGTGAATACTTGTTCAATGATAGATAAATACTTGCATGACGAGGGTGAATACTTGTGCAACGAATAACTCGAAAGTATGTCATCATGGATCTCATTTTAAAGAGAAAATTATGTAGAAGACGTTCGTGGTTTTAGATTTGCAAAATTCCTCACAGGTCGTTAGAAATATTAGTTAGATTGAACGGAGAAAAAAAAACCACCTCTAAAAACGTGTAAAAGATGGGTGTGATATGTCCAGTTTTTTTAAAAATACTTGATATATCAGGGTGAATACTTGATGTATTACATGTGAATACTTGTTCAATGATAGATGAATACTTGCATGACGAGGGTGAATACTTGTGCAACGAATAACTCGAAAGTATGTCATCATGGATCTCATTTTAAAGAGAAAATTATGTAGAAGATGTTCGTGGTTTTAGATTTGCAAAATTTCTCACAGATCGTTAGAAATATTAGTTAGATTGAACGGAGAAAAAAAAAACCACCTCTAAAAACGTGTAAAATATGGGTGTGATATGTCCAGTTTTTTTTAAAAATACTTGATATATCAGGGTGAATACTTGATGTTGTTTCCACTTGCGGTGACGGTTATGCGGTCCCCACGGTAGTTAGTGATGGCGGTTGTGCGGTCCCCCCCACTTAATTACGCGTTTTCTTTTTGTTTTTAGCGGACGGCAGTTGTGATACCCTACTATCTCTGCGTAATTAATGTTCTTAATGTCGTAATATTTCCATATATAATTCTTTCTCAAAGATGAGTACTTTTATTTATATAGATGAATACAACTCGTGTTAAGTGTCAATACTTTTTCGCAAATCGTCCCCTACTAATTCCACCACTTATCTTCGCATATTACTGTGGTCCCCTACTTATCTGAAGTCGCGGTTGTGCGGTCCCACCATACATTCATGTACTTTTTACACTTACACGACGAGAATGAATACTTGTTCAATGAGAGATGAATACTTGCGTACGAGGTGTGAATACTTGCGTAACGGACAACTCGAAAGTATGTCATCATGGATCTTATTTGAAAGAGAAAATTGTGTAGAAGACTTTCGTGGTTTTAGATTTGAAAAATTCCTCACAGATCGTCGGAAAAATTAGTTAGAGTGAACGTACAAAAAAAAACCACCTCTAAAAACGTGTCAAAGATGGGTGGTAATGTTTTCTTATATAGTTATTTCTCAAAGATGAGTATTTTTCTTTACATGGATGAATACTTGAGTTTACAAGGGTGAATACTTCTGCGCCTGTAATGCTGTGGAGGCATTTTTGGTCCCCTTCTATTTCCCAATAATTAACGGTTTACTGTGGTCCCCTACTTATTTCAACGGTTATTAACAGTTTACTGTGGTCCCCTACTTATTTTCAGTTGGGGGAAAAGTGGGGGATGGATGGCGGGGGAAGGTTAGGCCCTCCCTTTATTTAAATAGAAGATGTTCTGATTTTTTTTATTTTTTCTATTGAAAATTATAAATATTTTTATATTTTGGAAAATAGATAGAGTATTATAGAATTTAATTTACTAGAAAGACTGCGACAGGTAATTCAAATCAACTTTTTTTAGACAGGATTTCTTTGTACTGTACCAAAATCTAAAATTTTTCTTGGTGTGTTTTGGATTTAAGATATTGATCCGGTTCAAAAATTACTTCTGGGTAAATAAAAAAATATCGTGATCATTCTAGTAATTCAAATTCTTATGTATTCCATCTATTTCTTTAAAAGTGATTTTAAGAAAATATTAAAATACTAAAAATATAAAATAGCTGTTGGGAAAATAGAGGAAGTATTTTAGAAATCCAATTCTATAGTACTCCATCTATTTTTCAAGAAATATAAAAATATTTCTAATATTTCAATAAATAAAATAATAAAAATTCGAACATCTTCTATTTAATTATAATAATAAGAAATCTTATTTCCGCTGAATAATCTGGCGGAAATTGGAAAACTGCTACATTATTCAGCAGAAATAGGAATTCCAAAACCGTTGGATTATCCAGTGGTTTTGGGCTGGATTTCCATTAGATAATCCAACAGTCTGGTTACTTTTGGAAATTTCCAAAAAACGTGAGTATTTTGTTAAATTTTGACATTTTTTTTTGGTTATTACTTATTAATAAAAAATTTGGTCCATTTTCTCTCTGCCCAGATAAAATTATTTGAAGTTCTCGTGTTTCAACTCAACAAAGGTAATTCAATATATTTAATTAATTTTTCAAACAGTTTCAACTTTCAAATTATTTATCTTTTATTAATTGTGTACGGGACTTATAATTTTATTAAATTTTTGATAAAGAGAAGAAAAAAGCTGCATTAATATTTTTTTGATTGAAGTTAACTTCAATCAAATTCTCTTTTATTTGATTATGGAAGTTGTTTTCTCTATAAAAGTGATTAGTTCTCTACAATAATACTTTTTTATTCAAATAAAAAATTAATTACTATTTTTTTTTACTAGATGGATATCGATGAGTTTGCAATTCCATTTAAACATAAGGTTGAAAAACTTGAATTGCTAATTTTCAATTACGAAACTTGTGGTTTTACAATGTGATAGAGGTGGTCAATATCGTGATACATGTGAAGCAGTGTTGTATGTAACGGTATGCGCTCGTCGGACGGACAGGGTACCACCAAGTTATTAATCGGAAATAATCGGGAATAATCGGCTATAATTAGAAAAAATTGGCCGATTAATCGGAAAATTTCTTGACAGTTTGGTCACTGCTAACGACTAATTAGCCAATTAATCGGTCTAAACGGATGTTTTTTACAACACTGATGTGCAGTACATTTAGATGAAGACCTTAATAATACCGTTGAGAATAATATTACTGCTATGCTTAATTTAAATGATTATCCTATTTTTTTTTTTTGGGAAATTTTAGTTATATTGTTAGAATAATAATAAACTGTGTATGAGACAATTTATTCGAACTTACGTTGTTTGAATAATAATTTTAGAAGTAATAATTTTTATTTTAGATAGTATCCTTTAATGTTTTGTTTGTTCATTTCTTTTGAATTTTGTATTAATCTTAATAACTCTCAACATATCGCTTAACTGATGACAAATATTACATAAAAAATGTGTTTCCAGTTCAATCTGCTGTGTTTCAATCAATCTATTTCAGAAGTATATCCATCTTGTAATTACCTGTTTGTGACTTCATCTATTTGGATTGTTTCTTTTTTTATTAAATGCTGGTGGGTCCCACAAAACTAATTTTTCTCACCTCAGCTTTGCTGCGCCAATTAAAAAGAGCCCTGTTAAAATTTGCACCCGTAACGACAATGATGTCACATCTGGTGCCCAAAATGCCGACATTTTTATTAATATCCAAAGTTAATTGGAAATTAATAAATATGTTCAAATTCGCTCGGATTTAATAAAAATGTCTCGACCGGTCATTTTTTGACCGGTACTAAGCTTTTTTTTTTTTTTATGAGACACTGTGAATCAATAGCAATATGCTGAAATCTAACACTAAAAATTCGAATTTTTTTTATAAATATTTGTTATATTACTTTTTTTTATATATAATCATATTTATACTAAAATACGCTAAATTACTTGAAATTATATTAAATTACACTAAATTACACAAAATTACGCTAAATTACAATAATTGTGTTAAATTATGCTAAAATACGGTAAATTACGGTAAATTGTGCTAAATTAGGCCGATTTTGTACCATCTTTTATAAATCATAAAAAATAGTAAAAAAAATCCAAAAATAATAAAAATTGGTATTCTACAAGTTCATTACATAACTAATTTACTGAGCTACGTAGATTGAACAATAGAAATAAAAATCTTAATTGGAAACTTGAACTCAAGTTTTGAGGCTCTTCCCTTTATTTTTTGGCAATTTTGAATTTCAAAATCTAGCATTGTCGGCACTGACGCATGCGTATTTTCGCAAGCTTTTTCGAAAAGTGGTCATTTGTTGAAATTGGACACTCGAGCGCTATTTTATGGCTGTTTGAAGTTTCGTTGTCGTTTTTTGCCTTCTTAATGAAGATATTATCTCTATTCATACGTAATTTAGCGTAATTTACCGTATTTTAGCATAATTTAACATAATTATTGTAATTTAGCATAATTTAGTGTAATTCAGCGTAATTTAACATAATTTCAAGTAATTTAGCATATTTTAGTATAAATATGCTAATTATATATCAAAAAAAGTAATCTAAGAAATATTTATAAAATAAAATTCAAATTTTTAGTGTTAGATTTCAGCATATTGTTATTGATTCATAGTGTCTCTTAAAAAAAAAAAATTTAGTACCGGTCATTTTTTGGCCGGTACCGAAATAAATAAGTACCGGCCAAAAAATAGCTGATAGGGACATTTTTATTAATTCCCAGCGAATCTAGGCATATTTATTAATTTCTAATTAACTTTGGATATTAATAAAAATCCCAGCCCAAATTGTGAGCTTGCCTCAACATTTTTTTCTGCAATTTTGGAAAGTCTGAAACTGGAATTTTTTTTTGGAGAAAGTTTGTTTAAAACTAAAAATTTAATATGCGGTTTGGACATATTTCAAATTCTGTTGCACGAAGGTGTAGATTTGTAAATTATTTATTAATTTTAGATATTAATAAAAATTTGGGTGGTATAGGTGACAACAGAAAATTTTTAAGAAATTACTTCCGACAAAATCCACAAAGCGCTAGAGAATTTTAAAACTTATATACACAAATATAAATATCTAGAATTTATATGACTAAGAGCATCTACATCCCAACAACTCAAATAAGTTTCTAAATAACTGTTAATCACTTTTTAGAAATTGAGGTCTCTAAAGTTTCTAACTCTCACATCCCTGAAATTAATTTTAGAGTTTCTATTAATCCAGGTCAGTAATAAATTAAAAATGAGAAATAATTTGAGCCAATTATTTGGCCAGCGTGGAGTTTATAAATAGTTTCTTAATAAGAAACTTTCCTGCATAGTTTCTAAATAAGAAACTCTCCCACATCTCTGAAACTGAATTAGAAGTTGCCACATCAGATTAGAAACTCTCATAGTACCAGAAATGTAGATGCTCTAACTAATTAATATTAAAATTGTTCTTGACATTTTATGCTGTCTTATTTTTTATTTGGGAGGGCCTAACCTTCCCCCACCATCCATCCCCCACTTTTCCCCCAACTGAAAATAAGTAGGGGACCACAGTAAAACAGTTGAAATAAGTAGGGGACCACAGTAAACCGTTGAAATAAGTAGGGAACCACAGCATTACAGGCAGCAGGATTGCGCCGAAGTATTGACACTTGTACACTGAAGTATTCATCCGTGTAAAGAAAAGTACTCATCCTTGAGAAATAACTATATAAGGAAACATTACCACCCATCTTTGACACGTTTTTAGAGGTGGTTTTTTTTTGTACGTTCACTCTAACTAATTTTCCCGACGATCTGTGAGGAATTTTTCAAATCTAAAACCACGAGAGTCTTCTACACAATTTTCTCTTTCAAATAAGATCCATGATGACATACTTTCGAGTGGTCCGTTAAGCAAGTATTCACCCTCGTCATGCAAGTATTCATATATCATTGAACAAGTATTCATCCTAGTCACCTAAGAAAAATTACGAGGGTATGGCAGGACTGCACAACCGCATAAGTACCGAAATGTATTCACCCTTAACAAGAGATGTATTGACCAATGTAAATGAAGGTACTCATTTCTGAGGTACAATTATATATGGAAACATTATGACACTATTTAACATCAAATGATACAAATGGATGAATACTTATGCAAAAATGGATGAATACTTATGGAAAAATGGATGAATACTTATGAAGAAACATTTATTAATCCAATTATGGTGCAAATGATGAATACTTATTAAGAGAAGGATGAATACAACATATCAACCTATTTAACACGAAACTATGAAAAATCACTTGAAAATTAAAAAAATACAGTAAACTGTTTAATATCACATCACATGAAACAATCCTATAAGGAACCCAAAAGCTGAACAAATATTGGAACCTCTCAAATTAATGTTTCTCTATTCACCAAAAAAAAAAAAATAAGAGAATTAATTCTTTGATATATCAAATCACATCCAACAATCCTATAAATAACCGAAAAGCTGAACAAATATTCATCCAATAAGGAACCAAATATTGGAACCTCTCAAATTAACACACCACCGCCAGAAGTAATCATGAGCTCTCAAATTTACACTCATTTCTATCATCAATGAGGAAACGAAACGCAACGAGAAGACGCTCAGCACTTATCATTTCCTACAAAAATTTAACACATTAAAATCTTGTTAGTTATTATGCATACCAACTGTAACAAGTATTCATCCATTAAACATGTAAATATTCATCCAATAAGAACAGTCTTACTAACTAAAAAAAAAAGGTATTACTACACATTGACAAGGTAGGAGGTATTCATTCTGTCGTACTAAGTATTCATCCATAATGAAACAAGTATTGATCCTGTCTAACATAATATTCATCCCTAATGTAACAAGTATTCATCCTGTCAAACACAGTATCCATCCAACGGATTAAAAATTTGATATAATATTATACCTGAGTAAAATCCAACGGGACATTCCGCGTCAGACAATCTACACAGCGCAAGACAAAAATAGAACAATCAAGTGAAGATTGCTGAGGTGTTGCCATCCAAGATAGTGAAACATCCATCCAGGACTCTTGTCCTGTATTTTCCATAAACACAAGAAATTTTATAAAGTAAGGTTTTCATACATAATACAATTAATTAAAAAATGAAATTATAAAGTAACATATGCTTACCAAGCCTCCATGAAAGAAAGTACTTCACCCAGTGGATATAATTGACATGAGGCTCAAGGTAGAACTGGTTGGATGAAGGGTTAAGGGAGTTATACATCTGAATTTTTTGATTTTTCAAATCAAACGCTGCTAATATCCAGTGGTTTCGACCAACTAATGGTACAAAAAACCATCTGGATTTCTCAAACTGAGGTGAGAATAACTCCTTTTGACGGCGGAACAACAATTCCAACGAATTGAATGGTGCCATTTCCTACAATATTACAATAATTAAAAAAAAGCAAACTAATAATTCATCTGTCATCAATAGTACTGCAAAAGTATTCATCCAAGACTACACAAATATTAAACCATTAAAACACAAGTATTCACCTAATGTACACCTCATGTACACCTAATGTACAAAGTATTCATCCATTAAACCCATAGTCATAAGCAAGTAATTCACAAGTGTTCATCCAAATAAACACAAGTATTAACACTTTAACACCAAAGTATTCACCCACCAATATAGACTATCCCAAAAAACAGTAATGCATCAAATTGAAAAAATACTTTTAATAGTTTTAGATACTTACAAGAACGTCATTGACAATATAAAACCATTCTTCTTCCACAGCAGTCTCCCTTTGCATTATTAGCAGTGCAATATCAACCGCCTAAACAAATATATTTGTCATGATTAGTATGGAGACCTAATATACAAAGTATTCATCAACCTAGAATGCAAAAAGTATTCATCCAACTACCACAAAAGTATTAACCCATTGACACCAAAGTATTCACTAATTAATATATAACTATCCAGAAACCAGTAATCATACATGCATCAACTTAATACCCAAGTACCCAAGTATTATCCCATTAATTCTTCTGTCAAGATTAGTATGGACACCTAATGTACTAAGTATTCACCAATTAAACCCAAAGTATTCATCCAGAATGTCATGCATATGTATTCATCCAACTCCAGACAAGTATTGACCCTTTAACACCAACATATTCACCGATTAACACCAACTTAATACCCAAGTACCCTTTAACACCAACTTAAACCCTTTAACACCAACTTAATACCCAAGTACCCAAGTATTATCCCATTAATTCTTCTGTCAAGATTAGTATGGACACCTAATGTACTAAGTATTCACCCATTAAACCCAAGATATTCATCCAGAATGTCATGCATATGTATTCATCCAACTCCAGACAAGTATTGACCCTTTAACACCAACATATTTACCCATTAACATAGAACTATCCCAGAACCAGTTATCAAACATGCATTAACTCAAAAAAGTTTATTAAAATAAAGAATATCATACCTCACTGCCAACGAAGTTTTCGGAAAATAGCAGGTCGCGGAATTGATCTACATTCACGAATAGGCTATACTGTGTGTTCTTAAACGGGTACTCGTTTTCATGAATTTGATTTTGGAAATACTTCTTGACCCAAGAATCTAACACATTGCTGACTTCATCGCTAACCAAATCCCTATTTTTATAATACCAACTCTTGTCCGGCAAGGGGACTTTGCCGGTACAGCTAACAAAGGTTGGGTCCACAAAAATGCTGTCGGCAAAAAAGTTCCACTCCGGATCATTTAACTTGAAAGGAATTTCATCAAATTCATTAAAGTCCTCATTGTACTTGACAGTAATGCACTGAATCCAACTAGGGAATGGGATGTGAACTTTGGCAGTATCATGGACAAAAGGCACTCCGACAAAACCGGGCTTCATGTCATCATTGCCTCTTTTAGGCAGTTTTCGTCGAATTGCTACCCTCTTTCTCTTTCTAATGGGTGCCTTCTTCTTGGGTTTGCCTTTCTTTTGCTGTTGCTCTTGCTCTTGCTCTTGGGAGCTAATTTCAATAACTTTGGTTTCAGTTCCAGAAATTTGTTTTCGGCCTCTTTTCCTGCCAGATGCTCCATATACAATCTTAAACCGGGATTTTAACGGGCTTTTTTGGTCCACCAGTTTCTCTTGCTCTTTGGTTTTGTCATCTGTGAGATCTTTCAATTCCGGTGTCAAACCGATGCTAAAAGATGGACCATCCATGTCAGCAAGATTACATATTGGCTCATTCTCCGCTTCAATTTTCTTTTCTACAGATACTGCATAGCTCACCATAGCCCATCCCTATATATATATATAGTGAGTGGCTAAGCTCAAAACGTTTGCACCAAGGATTTGGTGAAAACGATTTGTTTTCGGATTTTCGAAGTCCAAACGGTCGATCCGAACCGTTCAAGTTGTTCTCCATATTGAAATGTGCTTGGAGACCAAATTTTACATTTTTTGGAATTTTTTACTATTTATTAAGCCACTTTGAAAGTTGCTGATCACACGGTCCAGAATTTGATTGCACTGTTTTTACTGTTCACCCGAATCAGCAACTTTCAAAGTGGCTTAATAAATAGTAAAAAAATTCTAAAAAATGTGAAATTTGGTCTCCAAGCACATTTTAATATGGATTAAATATCTAACGGTTTGGATCGACCGTTTGGACTTTGCAAATAGGAGAACCAAAACGTTTGCACCAAGAGCTTGGTGCAAACGTTTTGAGCTTAGCCACACACACTCTCTCTCTCTCTCTCTCTCTATATATATATATATATATATATTAATTTGATATTTTCTAGATAGATAGAAAATTACTATTTTTGAATAGTTAAGAATCTTCCTATCAGATAGCTCTTCAAGAAGTTGCAGCTCGACATGCGTTCTGTTGTCATTTACTACAAAAATCATTACTTTCCTTGAACACCTTGTTTGGATGGAGAGTAGAGGAAGGAAGGGGAGGTGAAGAATAGAAGAGAATGAAATGAAATAGAAAGGATGATTAACATATTTAATCTCTTGGTGTTTGAATGATTAATGAGAGAAAATAAATTTAACTTTTCTTTCCGTCTTATTTCTTGTTTAGTTAATTAAAATTTAGAAGATTAATAAGAAATTCGGTGATTGTTGTAGATTTGTGACAAAAAAAACTTGTATGAGAAATATATAGGTAAGATGTAGGGCTGAGCATTTGTGCTATTTTTTCTAAAAATATTTGCAACAAAATTTCTTTCCATCCGTTACACCCCAAATCGGGAGAGAAACCGACTCTATTGATTACAATGATACAAGGTTAAACCTTTCACCTCCTATACCCTTCACCTCCAACATAATTTTATCAACCAAACATGATTCAACGGAAATTTTTCTTTTCTTTCCATTCCCTCCCTTCCAGTACTCTCCATCCAAACAAGGTGGAAAATGCCACATTTTTTTGTCTCAGTCCTGTGGTAAAATCGAGCTTTCTTACTTTTTATCTATCTTAAAAAATAATAAAAATATTCAAAAAAATATTAATTATTTTCTTAAAAGTATTTTTTCATATGAATATGAAGATCATGTTAAAACTTCAGATCGTCTATTTGAATTTTAAAACAAATATATAAATCCATTACACAAACCAATGCAGTAGGCATTACAAAGTACCATAGCCTCATCCAAAAAATATTATCGAAGCCGCGAGTTGGAAAATTAAAATTGAGGAAGTGGACGAATAATTAATGGAGTAAAATTTTAATTTATCCGGAGTTCAAAGAAATATATACTTAAAAAAGAAGGGAGGGCCTAACCTTCCCCCGCCATCCATCCCCCACTTTTCCCCCAACTGAAAATAAGTAGGGGACCACAGTAAACCGTTAATAACTGTTGAAATAAGTAGGGGACCACAGTAAACCGTTAATTATTGGGAAATAGAAGGGGACCAAAAATGCCTCCACAGCATTACATGATAGATTGCGCACAAGTATTCACCCTTGTAAACTCAAGTATTCATCCATGTAAAGAAAAGTACTCATCTTTGAGAAATAACTATATAAGGAAACATTACCACCCATCTTTGACACGTTTTTAGAGGTGATTTTTTTTTTGTACGTTCACTCTAACTAATTTTTCCGACGATCTGTGAGGAATTTTTCAAATCTAAAACCACGAAAGTCTTCTACACAATTTTCTCTTTCAAATGAGATCCATGATGACATACTTTCGAGGTGTCCGTTACGCAAGTATTCACACCTCGTACGCAAGTATTCATCTCTCATTGAACAAGTATTCATTCTCGTCGTGTAAGTGTAAAGAGTACATGAAGGTATGGTGGGACCGCACAACCGCGACTTCAGATAAGTAGGGGACCACAGTAATATGCGGAGATAAGTGGTGGAATTAGTAGGGGACGATTTGCGAAAAAGTATTGACACTTAACACGAGTTGTATTCATCCATATAAATAAAAGTACTCATCTTTGAGAAAGAATTATATATGGAAATATTACGACATTAAGAGCATTAATTACGCGGAGATAGTAGGGTACCACAACTGCCGTCCGCTAAAAACAAAAGAAAACGCGTAATTAAGTGGGGGGACCGCACAACCGCCATCACTAACTACCGTGGGGACCGCATAACCGTCACCGCAAGTGGAAACAACATCAAGTATTCATCTATAATACATGAAGTATTCACCCTGATATATCAAGTATTTTAAAAAAAAAACTGGACATATCACATCCATCTTTTACACGTTTTTGGAGGTGGTTTTTTTTTTCTCCGTTCAATCTAACTAATATTTCTAACGATCTGTGAGAAATTTTGCAAATCTAAAACCACGAACATCTTCTACATAATTTTCTCTTTAAAATGAAATTCATGATGACATACTTTCGAGTTATTCGTTGCACAAGTATTCACCATCGTCATGCAAGTATTCATCTATCATTGAACAAGTATTCACTGTAATACATCAAGTATTCACCCTGATATATCAAGTATTCATCTATCATTGAACAAGTATTCACATGTAATACATCAAGTATTCACCCTGATATATCAAGTATTTTAAAAAAAAAACTGGACATATCACACCCATCTTTTACAAGTATTCACCATCGTCATGCAAGTATTCATCTATCATTGAACAAGTATTCACCCTGATATATCAAGTATTCATCTATCATTGAACAAGTATTCATCCTCGTTGTGTGAGGCGGAGAAGGAGAGGCGGAGGCGGAGAGGGAGAGGCGAAGGTGGGAGAGGCGGGCGGAGGCAGAGGTGGAAGAGGGAGGCGGAGGTGGAAGAGGGAGAGGGAGGGAGAGAGGAAAGAAATAGAAGGAGAAAATCTACTAATTAATTTGTAGGGACCACTAGTTAGTTAAAATTGATTATTATAGTTAGAAAAGGAAGTTAGTTAGTTGGAGGAAAAATGGGGGAAGGAATCAAGGGGTAACATATAATTACCCTTTTTATTTTTGGTTGAACTTGAACAGACAAATTTTCATCAATATTAAACTGGTTTTCAGAGAGCTCACACTTGACATAATTTTTACACGCTTAAACCATGTTTTTTCAAGTGTGAACTTCGCATGAACTTATTTTTAAAATTATTCCTTATATTTTATGTTGTCTAATTTTTTAGTTTTTATTTATTTTTCAACATGGTGAACAGACAAATTTCCATCATGACTAAACAAGTTCATAGAGAGCTCACACTTGACATAATAAATTTTTACACGCTTCATGCATGTTTGTCAAGTGTGAATTTTGTAAAAATAATAATTTAAATGTAAATTCTATATAAACTGAGAACAAGTGTAAATTTATATGAATTTGTTATGTCAAATGTGAATCATGTATACATTTTTATAAATGTCTAATATGTGCAAACTTGCATTGTAAACCATCAATCCCATGTATACTTTTACATGTTAGTCAACAAGTTTATAAAAAATGTTTAACCACATTTAATTGGTTAAAGGTATATAATATTTAATCGTCCATTCCATTCAACAAAGTCTGGGTGGTGTAGTTGGTTATCACGTTCGCCTCACACGCGAAAGGTCCCCGGTTCGAACCCGGGCTTAGACATAAATTTTTTGGTGAACTTAAATCTGAATCCGTCGGATCTGCTTTAGACATACTTATTTTTTTTGTACGCTTCGTCCCTTGTCGTTTTGCGCTCTCTCTCTCGGGTCCGGATCCCCTAAAGTAACCCAATCTTTGGGTTTTGGATCGAGACCGTCCGATTCGAATTCGTCGTCGGGATGTGTGCGCTCACTTTGGGAATGGATTTTCGCGGATTCGAATCGGACGGTCCCGATCTAGTTGGGTTACTTCACTGGATCCGAATTCCTCTACCCCTCCCTCTCCCTCTCCCTCTCCCTCCGCCTCCCTCCTTTTCCCGTGCTCTTCTCAAATTACTTTGTTGCTTCTCTTTCTCCATTCTCTCCTTACATCATCTTCAGGCGACTTCACCACTTCAATCTGCAACTGTCACGGCGGCTGCGATTTCTTAGTTTCTCTCTTTTCTTCTCCCTTGTTTCCTTAAAACCCAATTGCAACTGTTGGCTATTTCTCTTATTGTAATTGTTTGTGCTTATTTGGAGGTGAGATTGCTTGATTTTTAGATAAGTTGTTTACAAAACTTAAACCCTAATAGTACCTTTCAGTACCGAGCTTGAAGTATACTGTACCAGTGCATTGCACCTTGGTCTTGCTGATTAATTAATGCACTTCCCACTGGTACCTGTTGGTACAAATTCTCTATTTTGACAAATCTGGTACACTGTCTCTATTCTGGCCGGTGTTAGTCTCATTTCTTTGTTCAAACCAGATGGACCAGGAAAAAAAAAATAAGCGCTATGAGTTCTTTTCTTTGCTATATTGGGATCAAAGTAAATGTAAATTAAGTCATGGTACCATAGCATGGTCTCAAAGTAAATGTAAACCAGATGTTCAAACCAGATGGTCTCATTTTTGTTATGTATGTGGGCCTGATTCTAGGATTATGCGGGGGGTGGCAGGGGGGCGGCGGCCGTGGGTTTGCGCGATTTGTCGACGGCCGTGAGTTTTCTCCCCTTAGAGGGTTTCCCACGTAAAATTCTGGTGTTTGATTGCTTTGATTTCTCTCTCGATTTCTCTCTTTGTGTGTTGATTTTGCTCTCTGGTACTTGATTCCCCTTTACAATTTTCGCGCTATGCATAGTACCATAGCCTCACTCAACTGACAAAATAAGATATCTCAAAACACAATCAAAATGCAATCTAATACTATGTGCCAATAGAAAGACCCTAACTAATGAAATGATTTATAATTCATATATTTTGCAATGTAACACCAGACAAGGCAAAAATCAAACCTCACTAATGAAACATTTTGAATTTTATCAGTATGGTCTATTTACCTTTATTTCAGTGTCTCGATTCTTAAGCAGTAGCAAGCAAATGTGATTGAAGAAAAAAAATAAGAAGTTCACGGAAAATGATTACCAAGAGCAGCAAATGAATTATTTCTTCTCTTCATCTAATTTGGGACGAATGACAGAGACAGAGAGACTTTACAGTTTGAAACAAAATACAATAAATTTTTCTGTTACCATTCAGATACCTGCTCATCAGAGCAATCAGGTTCACACGAATCCTCAAGCAGATCCGACGGCCAGGGGCGGACCCAGGTACATCCAGGGGGGGCAGCTGCCCCCCCTGGATTTTGAGTTTTAGTGGAGATTTATCGGTTCTGACTGACTCTGCCCCCCCCTGGAATTTTTTTTGCCCCCCTCTGGACGTTTAATTTGTAATTCGGGTTAAATTTAGGGTTAAAATTAAAATAAATTGTTGAATTTTGATTGATAATTAGAATTATAAGTCAAAACATCAGAAATTACAAGTCAAAGCATTGGAAAATATAAGTTAAAGTATTGTTTTTTATCGAGTACCCAATTGGTTAATGGATTTAAACCCGATTCGATATTTTTTTTGCCCCCCCTGACGAAAATCCTGGATCCGCCCCTGCCGACGGCAACAGACTTAAGTTAACCAAAGAGGCTAGTGAACTCAAGAACACCCTAGTTCTACTCTACTTTTTTATCTTAAAAAAAAAACGTCATTTAAAATGGTACATACTTTTTTATCTCAAAAAAATCGTCATTTAATTAAAATGGTATGTTGAGATAATTTCAACACCGGAGTGTTTAAAAATCGTTTAATTTCGTTTAATCTCAAGTTTATTCGTACATTTTAAACGTTATTTATCAAGCTAGGCTTAAATTGCCTAATACTTTTTTATAGCAAATAAAATAATGACATGTGTTGTCTCCAAATAACATATACAACAACAAAGTAGGCACTTTTCGCGACGGGACTTCGTCGCGAAAAGTACCGTCGCAAAAAGAAAAAGCACGTTTATGACGGTACTTCATCGCGAAAAGTGCCTGTCTTTTGTAGATATATTAGCATCGGAAACATTATTGGAATTTTGATACTTCATTTCTAATCTTTTGAGTTCAAACAAAATTCATGCAAAAAAGCAAACTCTATATGATAATAAGATTTTCTTTCTCTTAATTAGAAAATATGTCATATATTAAAGGACCCAATTAGTATTTATGATATAAATGAATTTTGTGACAGCTCAATTAACCCTATAATAATTTCATCGTTGACTGATTATATTCTTTTTATAAACTAAACTATTATTTCTAAAATGTTAAAATATTTCTCTGACAATTCCTAATAATTGCATGTTAATTTCATATGAATAACTTTCATTTGTGAAAAAGTATATGTCTAAAAATGTCTTAATTAGAAAAGATGTCATATATTAAAGGTCTCAATTAGTATTTATGACATAAATGAATTTTGTGACAGCTCAATTATATTAATGCAAGTAATTTGATTTTTTGACTGATTATATTGTTTTATAAACTAAAATATTATTTCTAACAATGTTAAAATATTTTCTCTGACGATTCCTAATAATTGCATGTTTCATATGAAAAACTTTCCTTTGTAAAAAAAGTATATGACTAACAATGTACATGCAATGTGTACTCGTAAATATAGATCCTCATTTAGTCATTTTACATAATTAATTATATGAAGCTAATGCATAATTTATACAAATTAATTGGTCAACTCTTTGGGTGCGTTTGGATTGGGTTAGAATAGCGCTAACCCAGGAAGAGCTCCACTATTCTTAAAAAACTGTGATCCAAATGTAAACTAGAAAGTAAGAATATGTTATTCCAACGAAAAGGTGAATTAGCAAATTTCTCAGATAGATAAGTGAGCGATATTAATAAAATAATAACTTACCCAACTTTTTTTAGTCATTCTCAACCACTCTTTCTCTCTCCAGGAGGCAGTAACAGTACCAACGCTAAGAAGAAGAAAAAAACAAATATTAGAGAGTTAGTTGAAAAGAAAAACAAATAAATTATTAATTTATTCATTCCCTTTATCACTATTTCAAATACACAATTCAAACAACATCTTTACTATTCTCAACTCACTTGGTTAGCACTATTCTCAACCCACTTGAGTTAGCACTATTGTCAACCACTAACCCAAAAATCACTATTCTTGCACTAATCCTTGCACGATCCAAACGTATCATGTGGGTACGTTTGGATGAGAGTTAGAATAGCTAGAATAGCGAAATTTTAGAATAGTAAATGAGAATAGAGAAAAAATAGTGATTTTCAGATTAGTATGAAAATGGTGCTATTCGGATTAGTAAAAATGTTGTTTGGATTGTATTTGTGGAATAGTGAATAGTTGTAACTAATAAAGAATATTGTTAACAATGTGCTAATTAAGAAGAAAGATTGGTAAGTGGGATCTCAAATGAATTGTCACAACGTGGAGATAGCGGAAAGTGGTATCAAATTTGTCATTTCGGGATTGTGTTGGCGGAAATCCAAAAAGAAAATATTTTTTTCTCTCATTTTACATTTCCGAATAGTAGCTATTCCAATATTTACAAGGAATAGAAAATAGCAGCTATTATAGCTATTCCGAATAGCAAAAATGTTGTTTGGATGCACATTGCTATTCCGAATAGCTTCTATTCTAAAATAGTCTCTATTCTTGCTATTCTTGTGTCATCCAAACATAGCCACATGTATGTATTATGCCTACTAGTAAAGCTTGAATAAAGCCAAGAATCATGTCAATGTGTCCCTTGTTCAACCTAAAAATAGATAGAAGTTGAAATTAAAAACAATAAACAATAAATTTCTAAATTCTAAACAATAAACAATACATTTAGAATTTTAACTTTCAAGTAAACTAAAAATATTCATATGTTGCACGCCACAAATAATCGTATATAACGTTATTTTATATTGTAATAAGAATTAGTATGAATGAAATACATAAGGAAAGTGAAAGTGATATATTCTTCCAACCATTTTTTGTCAAGGAAAATGTCTGATAATTTACACAATAGATAAAACTACAATAAATAAACAAGCACTATGAGGATGAATAAAACTTAATTAGATGATAACACGATTTCAGTTTACAGTACATTACATCCAAACTATAACACACCTAAAAAGAAAATTAAAGTATTACAGCTTGTTTTTATTACAATATTACAGAGATTGAATAAAGAAAAAGAAGAAGAATAAATATATAAAAAGAAGAAGAAAGCGCCACCGAGAGCTTCTAAGTGCTGACGGGTTTGAAGAAGTCGGCCACCTTGCTTTCGTCTAGTGGCTTCAATAGATGACGGTCCATACCAGCAGCAACGGCTTTCTGGACGTCTTCATCGCTTGCGTCAGCCGACACAGCGATGATTGGTACGTGGATCCCGTACCGGCTTTCTTCTTCCCGGATCTGTCTGGCTGCTTCATAGCCATCCATCACCGGCATCTGAAAAATGAAAAAGAACAATTCAGTTGTTGTTGTAACTGTAAAGAAATTATGGAATAATTTGAATGAGGAATACTGTATCAGAAAGAACAATTTAGTTGTAATTGTAATGAAATTATGAAATAATTTGAACGAGGATTACCGTCTCAGATTTTGGTACTGTACTTGTCAGATTTAGTACTGGTTCACTATACTGATATCCCATATCCATCCCAATTTCACCAATACTCCCTCTTCTTCAAATTTCATAGCCGATGGATTGATATTTTGGTGGCCCTAGTTTGTAAATTTGGAGATGATGAAAAATACATCATAATGGTTCTTACCAACTGGAGGATGAAAAGTAATTAAAACAAACCCTAAGCCATCAAGAACCTCATCCTGCCACCAAATAGCGAAATGCTCGAAACACCTTTTTACTATAACCTGTTTTGTCATAGACCATAAAACCTACCCCACTGGCAGATTACTCAAGTTCCTCACCAACATACTAGGCATTTAAATTATGTACACTTTTGTACAGTACTGGTAAATGTTCATAAGGTGGTCCGAGACTGTACTCATAAATTATAAAATATTAAATAAATTTTAATAACATTTACCTGACAATCCATGAATATAGCATCGTAGGTGAAAGAATAGTCGCCATTTTTTCCTCGGGTAAGTCCTGTTTCGAGAGCCTTCTTTACCAGATGTAGCGCTTCCAAACCATTTTTTGCAACCTCCACCTCTGCACCAAGCTTTAAGAGTACTTTGGACCCCACCATTCTTATTACAAAATTGTCATCAACCAATAGAAAACGCTTCCCACTTAACGGCTTCCTAATTTCAACTGGACTGCTAGTTTCTTCAGTTATTTCGCATGGTTCTTTTGGTTGGATATTTATCCGCAATTCTGGCAATGGGTTGGTTGCTGCTTTTTCTACATGCAATTCCTCAGTTTTTTCAAGCTCTTGTATGAGTTTGAACAACTTGTGCAACCGAGTGCCATGGATCGGCTTTCTCAAAGTAATATTGCAGGGAAGGGCTCCGAATTGACTCAAATCCTTTTCAGTTACTTTTGAGTCAGCAATACAGGCAATCTTGCAATAAAGATTGGGGTTACTTCCAATAAAGTCAATCAAAGTTGCTAATATCTCTGGGAGGTTTCCACTGGATAGATCAACAACTACGAGGATTCTTAAAGGAAATTCACTGAACAATTCTGTATTTGGCAGAGGTTCAGAATCTTTTTGCCTACCGCTCAAGCACCCTTCGTTCCCTACATTCTCAGTTTTCCTTGAAAATGTCTTGCAAAAAAGCACAGAATCTGATTTGCTCGAGGAGTTGATGTTGTGCTTTATCTTTTCAAGAATTGGAGAAATATGCTCGGCTTGTTTAGCCGTCCACACTTTTATCCCGAGGCTCTCAATCCATGCCTGTAGGATTCTTTTTGTTTCACTCCCTTGAACAAAGAGAAGGGAATGAACTTTCATGGAATGCGACTCCTTTTGCATGAAAGGTTCGACAGTTGTTGATTGGATTGCTTCTTTGTGTCCAATTGTATCCTGAAGAGCTACCTCCCCTGACTTCAGGAATATGTTGAATTTGAAGCAACTTCCTTTCTCACCATGCTCCTTGTCACGGATGCTTATCTCGCCACCCATGAGACGTACCTACAAGAAAATTATTTTATTTGAGTGAGTTAATATGCTGGTCCTCTTTTTTTTAGCCTTATTTTGAACTAATAAGCATAACCAGTTTCTGTTCAACTGAAAATAAGTTGTTTAACTCCACAGTAAAATTTATATTATATGCTGGAGATCAGGACATATAGAGTCTATGTAGAAGAAAATTGTTTGCATTTTCATATGCTATTTTTGTTTGGGCTAAGTAAGGCCTCAACTAGTAAGTGTTGATCATCTCAAAAAAAAAAAAAAAATAGTAAGTGTTGATTCCTGACTAAATAGGTGAAAGCCTAAACAGCACATCAATTACTTGACCAAATACAAAAAAAAAAAATAGAGAATAAGAATCTTACAAAAGATTGAACAATTCCAAGTCCCAAGCCGGTGCCTTCAGGTGAATCTTCCTTGACTTGTACATAGTTCTCAAAAACCGATGCTCTCTTTTCAACCGGTATCCCCATTCCGGTATCATCCACCTCCAAAGTCAGCTCAATCGAATAGGGATCATTTCCCATATATTGAACTTCTTGCTGCTTGGTTCTACTTCTAAAATGTCTAAAAGTATTTCTTGACATGCAGCAAAACATGCGTGAAATGGACAATCCATAATCGGATGAAAAATTAGTAATTTTCAATTTTGGCTTGCTTGCCCAAGCGCGAACAACAATTTTCCCTTCTGATGTGAATTTGACAGCATTCCCCAACAAATTATCCAAAATTTGCTTAAATCTCTGTTTGTCCCCTGTCACCTTCCCCAACTTTAAAACAGAGAAATCACACGGGTCCCATATCATCTCCAACCCTTTCTTCTCAGCCAAGACGTTAAATACGTCAACTGATTTTTCAATTATTTGAGATATGTTGAATTCGGCTTCTTCTAAACGCATCTTTCCTGATTCCACCTTACTACTGTCAAGTATTGTGTTCAATATATCTGCAACAAATTTAATATTAAATAGTCAATAAGCTGAGAGAAATATATAGTTTTAAGTAAAAATAAAACAAAGTGCGAGATGAGTAATTAGTCAAATAATGCATAACCTACATCAGCATATATAGCTTGCATTCATGAGAAAAGATAAATATAGAGAATTCTTCATAAAAATATTAGAATTTTATTTTTGTGCTTTAGGAACCATACCATTTTGTTCCAAACTCCAATTCGATATATAAACTTTATGAGTGAACAAACAAATACAAGCATTGGTCGACCATTAAATAATTAAGCAGGCAGTAAATATAATTCCAATTTTATCCAATATTGTCTCTGGTAGCATGAATATGACTTATTGTACCAATTTAATTAATAACCATCTGCCTACGAGTATACAACAAAAGACCCAAACAAATAAAAAAGAAAAAAAAATACAATCTTTGCACTGTTATGATTCTGATACTGTATATTTTCTGCTTCCAGCTTGTTTGGTGTGAGGATTCTAATTTTGGGTTACTGATATGTGTGTAATATTAAATAGTTAATTAGTAAATAAGAATGTTTCTAAATGTGGGTGGCTATAAGAGGAGTCTTTGATTATTTCTTAGATAAATACACCGTATGCTATATGCTTGAGACCATGAACCAGACCGGTTTAGGGTTTTTTCCTAGGTAGGGGTGTAATTTTTGTGCTTTTGTTTGTGTGAAAGTTGCTTCTTTCTAATAAAACTTGTGAACAGTTTGGATCATTCTTAAAAAAACAGAGAGAGTAAAGGAACAAAAGTTGACCAGTACTTGAAATGAACAAGACAGTAACAATTCCAAATACCAAGAAAAAGCAAGCATTTTAACCAACCTAAGAGATCCCCGGCATAGTCCTTCATCTTCGCTAAGTTTGTTCCCAAATCAGAACCTGGTGTCTGATCCTGGCAATACTCGATCAACCCAATGATGCTGTGTAGTGCATTGCGTACATCATGACTAGCCCGTGCGACTGCCAAGCTCTTGTTCATGCTCTTCCTCTCGGCCTGTTGCACTGCTTCCTTCTGTTTTATTAGTTCACCTTGTAAAATGGCCTCTTGAATTTTTGACTGTTTGAGACGTCTCAACATGAAAAAGGCAAATAAGGCAATGCCAACGAGCACAACTCCAGCTAAGCAAATGATGATGACTTTCAAAACTTGGAAAATTTCCATTGTTTTATCATCTGGGAAAGCAAGAGTAATGACCTATACAAGTAAAACAGAAATCAGGTTAACACAAGTAATGCTAATTCATGCAAAATAAAATTAACATGGAAAAACACTTGCATTATTGTCGTGCATTACTAATCACTTTGAATGTTAATATTATATATTTTTTTTTTTTGAATGAAATGTTAATATTATATATACACGTGCAATGAGAGAATTACTATTAGATCTTGCCAGTGGCAGAGCCTAGAAGCAAATTATATAACCTTTATAATGTATATTTTCCTTAAGATGCAAAACAAAAATACTTGTGTTAACTAATTGATTTAGAAAGATATGTTACATTGTTACCATCATCAGAATTAGTTAACAAAAATATTCTTTACATCTTGGATCAGGTGTGCTTTTATGCTCTCAACAAGATATGCATACAGATTACAGATTAATATGTTACCATCTATTTAAGGCCAATAATGAAAAAAAAAATAACACCCAGTGAACTAAATAATATGTGATCCCAATCGCGAATTGTACTATCTGCCTTGTATTTTCATGTTCTCAATGTAATTTTTTTTTTGTGAAAATTTGAAAGTTATTTAGAATACTATGTTTGGCCACATTGCATATATAGGGAAATGAATCTTTTGCAGTTTGATGCAACATATGAGCTTATTATTCACTAAAACATAAGCAAATGCTATGTAATTTTTTTTGCAGATATGTTGTAACGAAAATAAATTCATTTCATACCATTGGAACTCTTGGTATTTTAATCTGCATGCTACTGTTCTGTGTGCTGCTCAGATGCTCAGCAACAAGATAACTTGAATCAACCATTTTATTCAGTGGCACCGGAATCCGACTTCCAGAAGAACCTGAGAAATGACTCTGATCCATGTTGCTTTGTACAAGTAGTTTGCTCTTTTGTTCAGCAACAGCAATGACAGCAAGACATGTTGCAAAGAGCAAGACAACAAATAGGCCTACAGCCATCACTGCAGCCACCTATAATAGTTAAGTAACAAGTAAAATTATTTAATTTTCATAAACAAACATTGTTGAGATGGATTAGTATTATTATTATTATTATGAAACTTATAATATAAAAACCAGTATATAAAAAAACCAGTATATAGCAAATCTTATTTTCAGAAACTTATAATATGGCTATTTTGCTGTTTCATGACCATACAGTTGCTGTTAATTTTCTCTATTCTATGTTCTAAATATTTATGTAAATTCATACATGCGCTTTACTATATTTTATGAAATGTTATAAATTGTTTGGGTGTTGTTGGGTAAGATGATATAGAACAAATGTCTGTGTCCCATCAACAAAGTGAGACGGCACCTGACACCATATACGCCGTTCCATATACGTACTCGCAGTTTCACGTATAAACATGGGCATTGGGTATACGTAAAAAAAAAGCGCGGGAAATAAGTGCGGCACAGTAACGGCTTTAAATTCAAATAAAGCGCCAAAAGATCAGATCACAAGAGCTGAAACAGCTTGATTGGTAACAAACTGTAAATGTGCTGAGCAATCAATATGAGATGAATGTGCAGTTAAATATGGATAAAAAATTAAAGGATGATATGGGAAAATATGCTTACTAATTGCAGAATAATCCATTTCTTTGTAAGTTGATGTACCGTTGAATTTTCATCTTCTCCCATTTTTTTATCAACTGTTGCTGATTGAAATCAATGTAAAAAAAATACCATTAGCTTCGTATATATGGATCACAAACAGACATTGATATTATATTTAGGAAGTTAAATTTTAACAAGAAGAGGAAGTGCAAGCCTTTCTAAAAAAATTGAATTTTTTTAATCCGTTTTTCTTGAAACAATAATATTAGCAACTACTCCAGAAGGATTTATATATATATATATATATATAAGGGTATGTACCTCGCTGTTCAATGCAAATAAATAGTGAAACCTATTCCTTACAGTGGCTAACAAAAGCTTATTATTTGAGAAAGCGGAGAGAGATAGGAGAATAAAATTCTGTAATTGAAACTTAATTTTTTCTCCTTTGATAAAACCTAGGTAATCGCCAACAATTGAAAAATAAAATAAATAAGAAAGAGAGAGTGAGAGAGAGGAGACAAATGTACCAATTTAGAGATGGTGAAATTGGTTAAATCCTGTTGTATTTTTTTTTTCTAATTGTTAAGACAATTTATAGAATTTTGGTAGATGGAGAGGAGAGATATATAACAATTTGGCATAAGTATAAAACATTTGCATGGCCAGAAGCGTGAGGTAAAAAGGTGCACTCATATAATTATATTAACAGGACATGTTTTTGCATTGAATAATTAAACCGTTTACCAAACACAAATGAGGGCCATGTAGTTGTCTAGCATTCACACATTTACTTCAAAGGCCAGGTCTATTTAATAATTAATGGAAGGTTTTACAAAGATAACAAGAGACAAAACAGTGGGTTGATTAATTTAATCAACGCGTCAATACAAACACTGTTCATTGTTTTATAGTAACTTTCTAGAAAAGATTGTAATAGTAAGAAATGGAAGTTAGTGACATCAAAGATACACTTCCTGGAATTGAAAGATAATAAGAAATTTTTATGGTATTTTTTTGCAAATGTATATATACACCGTACGTAATTTAGATTTTGTTCCCACAAAAGCAAACAATTTTAATTGGACTTTCTAATTAATTACTTTCCTTCTTTTCAAATGCTGTCAGAAAAAATAAGGGTAATTTTAATTAATAACAATTTTTTTAGAGAATATGAGGTGGAACATTTAATATAGGGGACTCTGGTTTTGGAGATAGGAGTAGGTCCGATGGGCATCGGACCTAGAGTTAGGTTCAATTAGCTCTATCACCGTACGATTAGCATCAAGATCTATGTGCACGGAAATTGATACAGTTTTACACGGATTTTGATGCAGAACACATGAATCTTGATGCAGATCGGATGGTCATCACACCCTGGTTTTGGGCTGGCCCAGTAAGAGAAGCGTGACACGTGTCCATCACATATGATAAAATTTATACATGATTTAAATTGATTATACGTATCATTAAGTGTTAATTTGTTACATGTATGTTAAATATATTAAGATGAGGATTCACTTGCAACATTTAAAAGTTACAACATCTTACAATAATTTAGTTTTGCAAATTTGAAAGTACAAACAGTAAACTGTTCAACATGTAATCTGTATCCATTAATATCACCATACTTGTATATTTAAATTATATAAATAGAGTTATTGTATATAATATATATTATTTCTAGCTAGTAGTTAAATTAAAGTTTATAGTGTTAATTAAGGTTATTATAAAATAAATTAATTTCTTATACTTATAAAAAAATACTAATAATTTTTTTATCTATAATCATCATTTGTCTATATGAGATATGAAAATAATCTAAGTATCATGGTTAAACTATATATTTTTTAATATATATTTTCTAATATGGTATCAATAGGATAAAATTTGACCACTATACCGGTGTTAAACCGGTAAAAAATTTAACACAGTAATTTTGGCTTCATGCAGCTCACAGACTATTAGAATCAAAACTTGCATATGATTTGTCTGTTACATGAAGCCAAAATTGCTCTGTTAAAAAAATCACAATTAAACAAGTAGACAATTATGGGGAATAGTGGAAAACTGACAGTTCGATTTATTATTACCAAGTCACAGTTGACTTCATCTCATCGTGTTGAAATTCAACTTGAAAGAATACAGAATTTTATTTACTTCACATTATTAATTTTAGTTTAGTGATATTTTAAAAAAAAAAAAAAGGCCGAAACAGCCCATTCCATTTCTGAAATTGATTAAATACAATCTTTTTTTTTATCCAATAATCTGGATCATCTTCTGAGAGAGATAACTCCTCGATGTTTTAACCAAAAGCTGATGAACAATTCATACATCAACCTCATTCTAACAATAGCTAAACTCCAAAAGTATTTAAGATTTGCTAAAACTAAGCCACTACTTAAAGGGCTAAGACTAACTATAGTGATATAACAAAATTGGTAGGCAGACATCAGATGGGGTCTATGGCAGCGCAGCTACTGCCTCTCCAGTGTCAGTTACAGTCGGATACTCCACGACGGTCATAGGCATGTAGTGGTTGAGAGGAATAACATCCTCCACAATTGGAAGCCAGTTCCTCATAGTTAGTTTAGTGATATTAATGATCCGTATATTTAGTATTTTAATTGTGCATGTATACATGTATGCATTTACATAATGCTTATCAGAGAGTCAGAAGGCAATATGTGCATTTATTTTTGAAAATTAGTGGCTTTTATGTCTGCTAACAATTCGATTGATAAAAAATGTATTTACAACGAGTCAAATGAAATATATGCATTTAGTAGTCTTATAAAAATATATGAGTGAGGCTATGGTGCTATGCATAGCACGGATGACTAGTGTACTACGGCTCAATATGGTACTTTTTAAAATCCTAACGGTCGATCCGAACCGTTCAATGTGATAACCATATGAATATGTACTTGCAAACTAAATTTTATATTTTTTTTTGAATTTTTTTACTATTTTTTTAGATAGGTAGAATTTTGATGGTCCAGAATTTTCAAAAAACACTGATTTTTCTACCTATCTAAAAAAATAGTAAAAAAATTCGAAAAAATATAAAATTTAGTTTGCAAGTACATATTCATATGGATATCACATTGAACGGTTCGGATCGACCGTCAAGATTTTAAAAAGTACCATATTGAGCCGTAATACACTAGCCATTGGTGCTATGCATAGCACCATAGCCTCACTCAAAATATATTATTATTTTCTGCTTTTTTTTCCGTCTCTTGACTGAAATTTGTTCAGATTTGATTTGTCATAGGTTAATTGGGGATTTAAATTTATTAATTGATAACATACATATACCGGTACGTATATAAATTTTAAACATGTTTAAATTTGTTTCATATATGATGATTTTCTAAACCAGAAAGTGTATCTTTGTTGCCACAAACTTCCATTTCTTACTTATTAAAACCTTTTCTAAGAGGGATAATTTTCTATTTATCCTTTACAACTTGTGTAGTTTCTAAATTACGTTGTGTATATATATAGAGAAGGGATTAAATTACACCTTTTTTGGTGACACACTTTGACACCTACCATTTTCAAAGTTCAAATAATCGATCCAAACCGTTCAACATGATGGATATATTAAAATGTGCTTGGAGATCAAATTTTACATTTTTTTGAATTTTTTTACTATTTATTAAGATGGTTACAAAATCGTTGTTTTCAGACCATTGAAAAACAGTGATTTTGTAACCATCTTAATAAATAGTAAAAAAATTCAAAAAAATGTAAAATTTGATCTCCAAGCACATTTTAATATGGTGATCATGTTGAACGGTTCGAATTGACTGAATTTTGAAATCGCAAAGTTGACCTATAAAAAAAACGGTGTCATGATATGTAAAAAAAAAAGTGTAATTGGGTCCCTCCTCATATATATACACACACACATTTGAAAGAAAAAAAATGACCATAAAATTTCTTATTATCTTTGATAACCAGGAAGTGTATCTTTGATGCCACTAACTTCCATTTCTTACTATTACAACCTTTTTAAGAAACAATGAACAGTGTTTTTATTGACACGTTGATTAAATAAACCAGCCCACTGCTTTCTCTTGTTACCTTACTAAACTTTCCATTAATTATTAAATAGACCCGGTCTTTGAAAGAACTGTTCCGAATGCAAGACAATTACATTGCCCTCATTTGTGTTTGGAAAACGGTTTAAATATTCAATGCAAAACCATGTCCTCTTAATATATATGTTTTAGTGCACATTTTACCCCACGCTTCTGGCCATGCAAATTTTTATTATTATCTTTTTAAATTCAAATTTGTAGTTTTTAGAGATGGGTTTTTTTTAAATTCAAATAAAACACATGGAAGATTGAGTAGTTTTTATTATTATCTTTTTAAATTCAAATTTGTAACAATTCATCATGATTAGTTATATATATATATATATATATATATATATATAGAGTACGGCTAACGCGCTTCCTCTAGCATTTCGGCCGAGGTGCTTCCGGGGGCATATCTTGTAATTTGATGTTCAAATAACAAATTCAAACCGTTAGATGTTCAATCTATATTAAAATCTACTTGGAGACCAAATTTTACATTTTTTGGATTTTTTTTACTATTTATTAAGCCACTTTGAAAACCGCTGTTTTCAATGCTTCAGAAATTTAATAAAAACAGCGATTTTCAAACCAGCTTAAAAAATAGTAAAAAAATTCCAAAAAATATAAAATTTGGTCTCCAAGTAGATTTTAATATAGATTGAACATCTAACGGTTTGAATTTGTTGTTTGAACATCAAATTGCAAGATATGCCCCCGGAAGCACCTCGGCCGAAATGCTAGAGGAAGCGCGTTAGCCGTACTCTATATATATATATATATATATATATATATATATATATATTTTAATGTAGTTGAATATGACAGTTTTTATACAAATAAAATTTAGTACGATTTAATCAAATTTTCATCTTAATAATTACATCGATTAGTAGGCCACAATATATTTAAATTAATTAATTACAAGACAAAAAGAGGCTAATTCAACCCAATTAAATTACTTTATATCATCACATCTCTAGTTAATTTTACATTCTACTTTACATAACTATTGAACTTATTGTATTAATTTTCATATCACTTATTTCATTATTTACGGACAAACTTATCACTTCATATAACTAAATATAATATTTTATATATCATCTCACTTATCAATTCAATCATTATAAGGTGTTCAATTACTTTGAACAATTTTCAATTTAAAAAGTTACAAACGTACACAAAATAAGAAAATTATATAGAAATAAAACAACACCATGGTCACGGCTAATAGAGCCACCCAATGTTTATAAATACACTAAGTGTCTAAATAGCGCGCTATAGCGTTTTTGGACCCCAAACGCTACGCTATGACATCAAAATGCGCTATTTGTGCTACGGCCGCTATTTGCGCTATACAATATGGGTTTTTTTTTTAAAGCAATTTATATAGATTTTAAATAAAGGTAAAAAAAACCTCAAACCGAAATTGAATTTGTTGCTACTTGCTACAGATAAATCAATTTGAAATTGGGAATAGAAATAGAAATTTGAATAGAAAAAAGTCCAAACTGAAATTAAAATTTGAATAGAAAAAAAAATAGATTATGTCATGAATCATGATACTTAAAATATTTTTAATAGGAAAAATCGATAGTTTATGATATTACTATGGATATTTTGAACCGCAATTTGGACTTTGTACGGGTTCAATATGAATATTATAATTTCTTAATTACTTTGGTATTATTTATTGTTCTATGAGACTTTAGATAATGTTGATATTTAGTACAAATATTGAATATGCGAAATGTAAAAAAAAAAAACGCTATTTGAAATAGCTTCCGCTATAGTGACGCTATTCACTATAGCTTTTTTTTTAGCCGTCCCGCTACGACGCTATAAACGCTATTTAGAACCTTGAATACACCTCATTATTGGAAACATTGTAAATCCATCCAAAAATTCAATCTCATACCAAATAATTGCAATAATTCCTAATTAAATCCCTCCTCTGCTAAAACCCACCACCCATCTATTTTCCCTCCGCCCCTCTGTTTCTAACCCCTTCCCCATGTCCTCTGTTCTGCCCTAACCCCCACCCCTCCTCTCAAACCCCTGATGCACCCCTCTTTCCCTCGGCTTCCTTCCCTCGTAGCCACCAAACAAATCCCTCCGAGCCCCGAGTTGAAGTTCTTTTTTGTTTGGAAAATTTTGCATTAAGGTACTAGAAGATTATTTTGCTACATAAATTTATTAATTAGGATATTGTAATTTCATCTATTTAGTTAGAATAAATTTTGCTCTTAGGTTGTATTAATTCATGAATAAGTATTTCTTTAATTAAAATCTGAAAATTTAGATTATTGTTAAAAATTATTTAGTCATAATAAATTTCTTTCAAATCTTGTTCGGTTAATCTATTTTCCATCTTTATTTAAGTACTTGTATTTAATGTAAATTTATTTAATTAATTCATGAAATGGAGTGCAGCCATATATTTTATCTTCTTATGGTTCTTTTAATTATGAATATGAACTTTACTTTTTTTATTAGATTTTATTATCGTATTATTATTAACAATAAGTTTGCCTAGTAAATAATAATTATTTCTTTTAAGATGCTTAACTTGCTTTTATATTTTTGTTTATCATTATAACAAAGATTAAACAGCCTTTTCCTAAATAGAATATACTGTTAATTCAGCCAAGTCTCTGAGATTTTAGTATGTATAACCTCTCAATCACATCTAATATTCTTGTCTCTTTGTGATCCATAGGAAGCTAATGGTAATTTTTTTTTACAGTTCAATCAACAACAGCTGATCAGAAAAATGGGAGGAGAAGAGAATTCAACAGCACATCAACTGAAAAAATGGATTATTCTGTCATTAGTAAGTACATTTTTATATTTCATCCTTTAATTTTTTATCCATATTTTACATGTACATTTAACGATACATTTACCAATCAAGCTGTTTCAGCTGGCAGTCCCTGCCAAGCTTTTCAAAAAGAAAAAGAAAAAAGGCTGTTTCAGCTCTTGTATGATCTTTTGGCGCTTTTATTTGAATTTAAAGCCATTACTTGCCACACTTACTTGTTCTAGCGTGAGCTTACCTAAACGTGAAAGTTTACGTGAAAAATAAGCGATGCCCATGCTTAATTGTAGTGAAACGAGTACATATATAAGAAACAGCATATATGGTGTCATTTGCCATCTCACTTCTTTGAGGGGGCACAGACTTGTTCAATATTATTTTACCCAACTACAACTGATAGAATTCCATATAAATTTAATAAAGCACAAATATAAATTTACATAATTTGTAACAACATAGAATAGAATAGAGAAATCAGCAACTGTGTGGTATGGTTTATGAAACAGCAATAGCCATATTATAAGTTTCTGAAATAAGTTTTGCTACATACTGATTTTTGGATATATATATAGTCGATTTTAGAATCTTACACTGATCCTAATTAAGTGATATACCACATCAAAAGATCAAAGTACAAATAAGAATGATGATAATAATAGTAATCCATCAACAATGCCAGATTATGAAAACTAAATAATTACTTGTTTACTTTGTTACCTCTATTAACATACTTAACTATTATAGGTTGCTGCAATGCTGGCCGTAAGCCTACTTGTTGTCTTGTTCTTTGTGACATGTCTTGCTGAACAAAAGAGCAAAATACTTGTACAAAGCAACATGGACTTGTTGCATGGTCGTCTCACCGACCGAGCTAGCATATTACTACATGTGAACGAGTCGACCTCCGCACTTGCCGATGCTCTTAAATTAACCAAGATAAACTCGTTCTCAGAGGTTGAGAATAAGGTAACTAGCTTGGTTTCTCCTAAATTACTGAGGTTTAAGTTGTTTGCTAATTGTTTTAATTATTTCTTATTTGAATTATTATGTTGAGCAATCTCAACTATGAATTATAATTCCAAATAAAGATTTGTAAATTCCTTGGTTCTTTTGAACTCACAGTACACAATAAACCTAAATTCTGTCTAGACTTAACTCAAATGGTAGTCTAAAATGAGCACTGATTAATTATTTACCACCATAATTATTTATATGGAATCTATACTTAAGTATAATTAAGTAAGACTTAATCTTTTCAGAATTTTCTGTAAGTCACTTGGCTTTTATAAAAAGTGAAATTAAATTAATTCAAACACATGATAAAAAGAACTGATGACTATGTGATTGATCTAACAATTATTATAAATTATAGGAAATTGCCAATTTAATTCTTCATTTAGTTTAATAAAAACATATATACATATTATTTTTCTTATTCCAAGTAATTTATTTGGCAATACAGATAGCTCCAAGGTTGTTTACAGCACTCTCAACCATCCAATTGGCATCACATGTGACCTACATTGGCAAAGATGGGCTCGTATTCTCCTATCATCGTGATAACCGAACAAATGCAGTTCTCTCCCATAACTTTAATTCATGCCTTTTCTACAACCAAAACATCGATCAGTACAGTGGAGAACGATACGGCTATCCTGTTGCTTTGAGTTTCCAACAGTGTCCTACAATAAAAGGATGGCTCCTAAATGCACTGAATGGGCATGTTGGCAGTGCACAAGTAAACAACCAAACCATCTCCTTCACTGCATCTGTTGGAAATTTTGGGGTTGTCTCAGTTGGTGTAGATTTGAAAGATTTCCTTAGATATGTTTCGGAAGCCGGGTTAGATCAGAGTCATTTCTCTGGTTCTTCTGGAAGTCAGATTTCGGTGTCATTGAATAACATGGTTGATTCACAGAATGACCCTGATTCAAGTTATCTTGTTGGATTTGATGCTGAGGTTGGTGAGCATCTGAGCAGCACACAGAACAGTAGCATGCAGATTAAAATACCACGAGTTCCAATGGTATGAACTGAACCTTATTTCGTTACAACAGATCTTCAAAAAAAATTACACAACATTTGCATATGTTAGTGATATGGATGTTTATATAATAATAGAACATATGTTGCAGAAAACTGCATAAAATTCATTTCCCTATATACACAATATAGCCAAACATAGTATTCTAAATAAATTATAAATTTTCACAAAAAATATTGCGTACATTGAGAACATGAATTAATACAAGGCAGGTAGTACAATTGGCAATTAGGATGAAATAACATTTAGTTCATTGGGTGTATTTTTTATTATTATTGGTCTAAATAGATGAAAACATATTAATCAATGATTTGCATGTTCTGTGTGTACGAATATGTACTTGAAAAAGGAATAAAAGCACACCTTATCCATAGATGTAAAGAGCATTTTTGTTAACATTTTGTTTTTTGTAAACTACTTTCTTTTAATAGTAACATATCTTTGTGAATCATTTAGTTGACACCGGTATTTCTCTTTTACATCTTAAGTAATGAAACCTCATAAAAGGTTAATTTGCTTAACAATGAAAATATACTTTATAAAGGTTAATTTACTTCTAGCTAGGCTCTGCCATTGGCATGATCTAACATTAATATATCATTTGTATGTTGATAAGATAAACTTTTTACAAAGTGATTAGTAATGCATGGCAATAATGCAAGTGTTTTTCCAAGTTAATTATATTTTGCATGAATTAGCAATATTTTTGTTAATCTGATTTCTGTTTTGCTTATGCAGGTCATTACTCTTGCTTTCCCAGACAATAAAACAATGAAAATATTCCAAGTTTTGGAAGTCATCATCATCTGCTTAGCTGGAGTTGTGCTCTTTGGCATGGCCTTATTTACCTTCTTCATGCTGCGCCTTCTCAAACAGTCAAAAATTCAAGAGGTCATTTTACAAGCTGAACTAATAAAACAGAAGGAAGCGGTGCAACAGGCCGAGAGGAAGAGCATGAACAAGAGCTTGGTAGTTGCACAGGCTAGTCACGATGTACGCAATGCACTACACAGCATCATTGGGTTGATTGAGTATTGCCAGGATCAGACACCAGGCTCTGATTTGGGAACAAACTTAGCAAAGATGAAGGACTATGCTGGGGATCTCTTAGGTTGGTTCAAATGCTTGTTTCTTCTCGTTCATTTCAAGTACTGGTCAACTGTTGTTCTTTTACCAATTTGGCCAAATAGTTCCTAAATTTGTTTCTTTTTTTCTTTCTCACTATGTGTTTTTTTAAAAGAATGATCCAAACAGCTCACAAGTTTTATTAGCAAGAAACACGTTTCCCACCAACAAAAGCACAAAATTACACCCCCACCTAGGAAAACACCCTAAACCGGTCTGGTTCATGGTCTCAAACATGTAGCATACAGTGTTATCTAATAAATAATCAGAGACTCATCTTAGCCCCCCAGTTTTAATATTACACACATATCAATAACCAAAACCCAGAGTACTCACAACAAACAAGATGGAAGCATAACACATACAGTATCAGAATCATAACAGTACAAACATTGTTTTTTTCTTTCCTCTAATTTTTGTTTGGCTCTTTTGATGTTTACCAGTAAGCAAAGGGTAATTAATTTAAATTGGTAAAACTTAAAGTCATGTTCATGGTATCAGAGACTATATCGGGTAAAAACGGGCTGCCTCCTTAATTGAGGGTTAACCGATGCTTGTATTATTTTGTCCACTCATAAGCTCACTTAATAGAATTGGAGTTTGGAACAAAATTATAATTATCCTATGAAGAATTCTCTATATTTAGTTGTTAATTTGTTATCATGAATGCAAGCTATATATGCTGATGTATCTTATGCATATTTGACTAATTACTCATCTTGCACTTAGTTTATGTTTACTTGAACGGTATATTTCTTTCAGCTTATTGACTATTTAATATTAATTTTGTTGCAGAAATATTGAATACAATACTTGATAATAGTAAGGTGGAATCAGGAAAGATGCGTTTAGAACAAGCCGAATTCGACATTTCCCAAATCATTGAAAAATCAGTTGATGCATTTAACATTTTGGCTGAAAAAAAAGGGTTGGAAATGATATGGGACCCATGTGATTTCTCTGTTTTGAAGTTGGGGAAGGTAACAGGGGACAAACAGAGATTTAAGCAAATTTTGGATAATTTGTTGGGGAATGCTGTCAAATTCACATCAAATGGAAAAATTGTTGTTCGCGCTTGGGCAAGCAAGCCAAAAATGAAAATTCCCAATATTTCGGCCGATTATGGATTGTCCATTTCACACATGTTTTCCTGCCTGTCAAGAAGTACTTTCAGACATTTTAGAAGTAGAACCAAGCAGCAAGATGTTCAATTTATGGGAAACAATCCCTATTCGATTGAGCTGACTTTTGAGGTGGATGATACCGGAATTGGGATACCGGTTGAGAAGAGTGCATCGGTTTTTGAGAACTATGTTCAAGTCAAGGAATCTTCACCTGAAGGCACAGGCTTGGGACTTGGAATTGTTCAATCCTTTGTAAGATTCTTATCCATTAGCTTTTTTATGTTTTGGTCAAGACATTGATGTGTTGTTTTAGACTTTTACTTAGTCAGGAATCAACACTTCCTAATTGAACCCCCATTTAGCCCAAACAAAAATAACACATAAAAATGCAATGACAATTTTCTTCTACATAGCCTCTATATGTCCTTGTATCTAGCATATAATAAAAATTTACTATACAGTTGTACAACTTATTTTCAGTTAAACAAAAACTGGTTATGCTCATAGTTCTTTATTATGATAAAAAAAAAATACCAGTATATGAACTGAACTCGCTCAAAGAAAATTATTTTCTTATAGGTACGTCTCATGGGTGGCGAGATAAGCATCCGTGACAAGGAGCCTGGTGAGAAAGGAAGTTGCTTCAAATTCAACATATTCCTTAGGTCAGAGGAGGTACCTCTTCCCGATACAATTAGGCACGAAGAACCAAACCAATTAACAATTGCCGAACCTTTCATGTTAAACGAGTCGCATCTCATGAAAGTTCATTCCCTTCTCTTTGTTCAAGGGAGTGAAACAAAAAGAATCCTACAGGCATGGATTGAGAGCCTTGGGATAAAAGTGTGGACAGCTAAACATGCCGAGCATATTTCTCCAACTCTTGAAAAGATAAATCATAACATCAACTCCTCGAGCAAATCAGATTCTGTACTTCTTCGCAAGACATTTTCAAGGAAAAGTGAGAATGTAGAGAACAAAGGGTTCTTGCGCTGCAGGGAAAAAGATTCTGAACCTCTGCCAAGAGCAGAATTGTCAAGTGAATTTCCTTTACGGATTCTGGTAATTGTTGATCTATCCAATGGAAACCTCTCAAACATATTAGCAACTTTGACCGAATTCATTGAAAGAAACGTCAATCTTTATTGCAAGATTGCATGTATTGCTGACTCAAAATTCGGAGCCCTTCCATGCAATCTTACTTTAAGAAAGCCAATCCATGGTACTCGGTTGCACAAGTTGTTCAATTTTATACAAGAGTTTGAAAAAACTCAGGAATTGCATGTAGATAGAGTGGCAACCAACCCACAGCCCAAACTGTGAATAAATATCCAACTAGAAGAACCATGTGAAATAACTGAAGAGACTAGCAGTATAGCTGAAAGTAAGAACCCGTTAAGTGGAAAGCGTATCCTGTTGGTTGATGACGATTACGTCATAAGAATGGTGGGGTCCAAAGTACTCTCAAAGCTTGGAGCAGAGGTTGTGATCGCGAAAAATGGTTTTGAAGCACTAAATCTGGTAAAGAAGGCTCTTGAAACAGGACTTACTAGAGGAAAAAATGGCGACTATTCTTTCACCTACGATGCTATATTCATGGATTGTCAGGTAAAATTTATATACTTTTTTTAATATTTTACAATTTATGAGTGTATTAGAGAGTCGTTTTTATACCACCT
The DNA here is from genome assembly GCA_025461125.1 of Carex kokanica. Lineage (NCBI taxonomy): Eukaryota > Viridiplantae > Streptophyta > Magnoliopsida > Poales > Cyperaceae > Carex > Carex kokanica. The sequence goes on along the minus strand of JAJGRX010000838.1, from coordinate 2,071,432 downwards.
TATCAACATTTACTAGTACCAAACAAAAGTACAAATAATTTAAATGCCTAGTATGTAAGTGAGGAACATGTAAGTGAGGAACTTGAATAATCTGCTCATGGGGTAGGTTTTACAGTCTATGACAAAACATCTTATAGTAAAAAAATGTTTCGAGCATTTCACTATTTGGCGGCAGGCATGAGGTTCTTGATGGTTAGGGTTGCTTTAATTACTTTTCATCATTGCCTGGATTTAGGGTTTTCCATAATGGTTATCTTTGAAAACATTGCTACTACAAATTAATCTCAGTCGCAATAACACAAACTACATTATCTGGGCCACTAATTGAAAAGGCTCTCTTTTACTTTCAGCTGTAAAATGTAAATTCCGCATCTTCTCTCTCATCCTCATAGCCCCTCCACTCATCAAGAACCCTTATTTTATTTTTGCCATCTTCTCCAAATTTCCAAATTAGTGCCACCAAAATACCTATCCGTAGGCTATGAAATTTGAAGAAGACGGAGTATTTGTGAAACTGGGACTGATCTTGTACATTGGTATAGTGTACTGGTACTAGAGCTGACAAGTACAGTACCAAAATCTGAGACGGTAAACCTCATTCAAATTATTCCATAATTTCTTTACAGTTACAACAACAACTGAATTGTTCTTTTTCATTTTTCAGATGCCGGTGATGGATGGCTATGAAGCAGCCAGACAGATCCGGGAAGAAGAAAGCTGGTACGGGATCCACGTACCAATCATCACTGTGTCGGCTGACGCAAGTGATGAGGATGTACAGAAGGCTGTCGCCGCTGGTATGGACCGTCACCTTCTGAAGCCACTGGACAAAAGAAAGGTGGTTGACTTCTTCAAATCTGTCAGCACTTAGAAGCTTTTCGGTGGCGCTTTTTTCTCCTTTGTATTTTTTGTATTCTCTTTGTGTTTTTTCTTCTTTTTCTTTCTTCAATCTCTGTCATCTTGTGATAAAAATCAACTGCAATGGTTTAACTTTTTGCTATTTAGGTATGTATTAATTGTAATGTTAATTGAAATGATGTTATCATCTAAATATCTAATCATCCCCAAATCTAAACAAAACACATGCATGAGGCATTGCCCAGCCAACGTGATTCTTGTCAAAAATAGGAAAAATAATATAACAAGAAGTTTGGACAACTAAAGTTCCGCCTACGGTGAGAATTTTCGGATACGTCCTTCTAAAAGGCAAATTACTTACAAGGGAACCGTGTGAACAGGGGTGCGCTTTGTGCGATAACCAGCATGAAGAGTCTATCATGCACCTGCTGTTCCAGCGCCAGTATGCGAGACGAGTCTGGAGAGCTGTGCAATTTTTGTTAAGAAAACGGATCTTGGTACTGAAACCGGTACAGGACCCGTTAACAGAGGATAGCGTTTCAAATTTGGGAGAGGTCACGCAAGTTGTGATTTTGAGGGATGTAATTGCATTTAAATTTGTACCGATGTAAACAGCCGCTATCAAATTTTTTTAAAAAAAAAAAACCTCTAATACAATAAATGTACAAGTTTCAAAAAAAGGAGCCCATTGGGCCTTTTTTCTTTCTTTTTAGTACAACCTTTTTCCTTTGATCCTTTCTAAACAAAAGTATTTTCAAATTTAACCACTATACTGGTATAATTAAACTCCACAGAATTGCTAACCAATTCCCAATTAATGATTTCCCAACAAGTGAACAATTATGGAAAATGGTGAAAAACTGACAGTTTGATCCATTATTACCAATTCATCTCATTTTTCTATGGTTTGGATATCTTTTATGGATTTCATTGTATAGTTTTATTTTGTAAATAACTTTCTGATCAATATATTGTTAGCGACAAAATCGCCGACCTTCAAAAAAAAAAAAAGACTTCATCTCATTGTGCTGCAATTCTACTTGAAAGAATGTTAAATTTTATTTTCTTCCCGTTATTAATTTTGATGGTCATGTGGGTTTGATACACTGTTGCTAAAACATAGACTTGGGCTTGGGATGACGGCCCATATAAATTGTGGTTTAGCCCAAGCAGCAATTTCTACTGTTGTTGACCTATCATCTAACAAAAAAAGTGATGTTTTGGATGTATATAGAAACATATACAAACATATCATTCTCACAATTGTTTGGGTTTTGTTTTTTTGCTTAGTGAGGGTTAGATATATATATTTGGTGTTTAGTTCATACAGTAGTATAATTTGCAAAGGCGAATCTAAGATTTTCATCAGGGGGACAAAAAAATATCGAATCAGGTTTAAATATTTAATTGGATTTAAATCCATTAACCAATTGGGTAATCGATAAAAAATAATGTTTTAATTTATACTTTTCAATACTTTAACTTGTAATTTCTGATGCTCTAATTTATAATTCTAATTACCAATCAAAATTTAACAAATTTATTTCAATTTTAACCCTAAATTTAACCCGAATTACAAATCAAACGTCCAGAGGGGAGCAAAAAAAATTTCAAAGATGGGCAAAGTCGGTCGGGACCAATAAATCTCCACTAAAACTCAAAATCCAGAAAGGCAGCTGCCCCTGGAACCATTTGGGTCCGCCCCTGATAATTTGTTGAAAATAATCGGTTGTCTTACAACACAAACTGACAAAACTCATAAAAATCATAGAAGCAGCAAATAATTCATGGTACAACATAACAAAATACACCAAAAGAAAAATAAAAATACTTGCAACTAAATAATGTAAAATTGGTTTGACTAGTCATGCATATATGGTGCATCATCAATTTATCTACCTTGAAATGAAGAGAGAACAAGAGCCACAGACGCAAAAGGAACTCTCATCTCTCCCTTTCAAGCATCTTCTAATTTTGTATCATATCCTTTTTGTACTTATTACTATTCAAAAAAGGTGCATATATAGTGGACAAAAGCATAGACACAACATACTTATCAAATTTTCAAACTTTCCTGTTAATTCTTATCAAATTTTCAAACTTTCCTGTTAATTTCAAAAAGGATAGATCCGAAATTGTGACTTTGCGAAATTTCCAAAGCAACATTTATGTATACATGTCATATATAAACTTATATTAGTATATATCAAGGTTGTAAAAAGCTATTATCGTGTTATCAGAAAAGATTAAAAAAAATTATAACAAATAACATAGCTATAGCGAAAGCTATCATACATAGTATTTTTTTTTTATTATATTCTATATTTTTACTAATTATTAACATTATCTAAATCTATATTTTTTCAATCATATAAGAAAAAAAAAATCTATAAGTAACATTCTTTAATAGTAAAACAGAAAATAAAACGACTATAAAATTATATAGAAATTTTACAAGCCATAACGCAAATCAAGATAAATAGAAAATTATGAAATCAGCTTTCAATTGAAACAAAAAGCAATAATTTTACAAGTGAATATAAGACGAAGAGCAGTCAAATGGAAGAACTAATATTTTTCGATATTGAAGGAGAGCTAAATCACAAATAGAAACATATAAACACAGGGTTCGGACCACATGTAAAGCAGAGACTAAATCGGTATCAAGAGTAAATTAATTTCAGTTTGGACCTTTAAAGCCCATGTAAATTGCAAAAAAAAAGCTCATATAACATAGCGGTCGTAGTTGAGTTAGCATACTTTTATCTAATAGCTTAGGTTTTAAGGTCCGAAAACGCTATAGGGCCGCTATACTTAACTATTTAGAAGAAGTTGGGTTATTGTGCTTCATGAAGGGTTAACTTCACGCTATATCTCTATTTTGAAGTCCAAACAGACAAACAATCGAACTGAACCGCTCAACATGCTATCTACATTAAAAATGTGCTTGGAGACATAATTTTACATTTTTTTTAATTTTTTTACTATTTTTTAAATTGGTACAAAATCCATTGATTCATAAGATTCTGGATCACATTCAAAAACATTGATTTTCTATCTATATTGAAAAAAGTAGTAAAAAAAATCTAAAAAATGTTAAATTTTGTACTCAAACCTAATTGTTATATGGTAGTTGAGACACTAAACTATTGCATCCATATGCTAGAGGTAGTGAACAAAAATAAACGAACATAATTATTTTGAAATATGTATAACAGAGACTTGTTCCTTCGCTTTCATTTGAGAAAATATCTGATCAAATATCGTTTATTTCTGTGTTTATTCTAACGAACACATGTATCTAGAAGATTTACAAGCCTACTGATTGCAACTTTAGGCCCCGTTCGGTTGCTTGAGTTTCCGTGGAAAAAAAACAAAATATGAGTATTTGTCCCATATGCGTTCGGCAGCTCGGTATTTTTCCAATTAATTCTCAATTAATTTCTAAGAGGTTTTCTTTTTTTCTTCCAACAACACTATTCTCATAGGAAATAACAAATTGAGTCAAAGTTCATTTTTTTTCTTCCCAATTGGCGCAGCTTATCACAATCAATAAAATTAGTTACTTCTTAGCATAATTAAGCTATATTATCATAATTATTAATATTAAACTGGATTTAACTAATAGTTTAAAATTTTAGATACTTCGTAGTTTGTCCATAGTACGTAAAATAAATTAAATATATATTATTTTAAAATTATTAATATGTTATTTTTTATTTTTATAAATATGTTCTTAATTTATCTGTATCCATTTTCTTATTTTATTTAATTAAAAAAATGTTTATATTTTATAAAATAATAATTAAGAAGAAATATTATAGTAATATTTAATCTATTTATTTAATTACATTATTGATAATATATTAATAAAGAAAATTGTATAATATCAAATATTTTAGAAAGAAAAATAGAATTTCCCACAACTAATCACACGGTACAACTGAACACTCAATTCAACACATTCCCAAAATTAATCCTGTGCGTACCCGTACCCGTGGGTTCCCACTTTTTCAAAAGTGAGTTTCCATCCCCATCAAATCCCATCCATATAATTCCTTGACATCCGAACAGGTCCGGAAATTGTGATATATTACTAATTGATAAAATAATATTAATATCCAAAATTAATTATAAAATAATAATTATACTCAGGTTAGCTAAATATTTTTAAAAATGTCCAAATCAGCCAAAAAATGGCCGGCCGGGATAAATTGTATTTCTAAACTTTCCATCTTTCATTTAATATTTGGATTTAAAGCTTACAAAATAACTGTTAAAACAATCACATATGTATCAGCTATGAATTTGCGCTCCCCTATGAAACATATTTAATCACTATGAATTTGTTATGTGCTACTTAAATCGAGGAATTAATATGGAATTAATTTATTCTTCACTAAAGGCTAATTTTAGGTCGACCTAAGATAATCACCTACGTAATACCGATCATGTCTATGGACCGGATTACACTCCGCCTTTTCAAAGTCCAAACAGTCGATCCAAACCGTTCAACATCATAGATATATTAAAATGTACTTGCAGATCAAATTTTATAGTTTTTTGAATTTTTTTATTATTTATTAAGATGGGTATAAAAATTTAATATTTTAAAAATAGCGATTTTGTAAAATACTTAATAAATAGTAAAAAAAACTTCAAAAAAATATAAATTTGATCTGCAAGCACATTTTAATATATCCATCATGTTGAACAGTTTGGATCGACTGTTTGGACTTTGAAAACTTTGAAAATGTAGGGTGTAACTTGGTGTCACCAAAAAAGGATGTAAGTGGATCCCTCCTCATATATATATGTATGTATATATGTGTGTGTGTGTGTGTGTGTGTGTGTGTAGAGAATGGCTAATATCAAAACGTTTGTTCCTGGACTCAGGAACAAACGATTTTGTTCTCTAATTTTCAAAGTTCAAACAACAAATCCAAACCATTAGATGTTCAATATATATTAAAATGTGCTTGGAGACCAAATTTTACATTTTTTGGAATTTTTTTGCTTTTTATTAAGCTGGTTTGAAAACCGCTGTTTTTCAATACTGCAGAAATTTTATAAAAACAGTGATTTTCAAAATGGAAATATGAGCGTGAAGTTTTACTTCGCGAAATACAACAGCCCAACTCTCTCTATCTATCTATCTATCAATACACACACACACACACACACACATACACTTCTTAATTTAGATTTTTTTTAACTTTTAAGCCTCAATCAAACGAATATATATATATATATATAGAGTAAAGCTAATATACACTTAAGTGTACCGTACTCCTAAATTTAGGCCGTTAGATTTCTTCAAAAGTCGTGTAGATTCTTTAAAAGTCGTGGTAGCACGACTTTTAAAGAAATCTAACGGCCTAAATTTAGGAGTACGGTACACTTAAGTGTATATTAGCTTTACTCTATATATATATATATATATATATATATATATGTATGTATATATAGATGAGCTATTGTGCTTTGCAAAGTAAAGCCATCGTTTTACTTTGGCTTACTTTTTGGATTTTCCAAGTCCAAAACGTCGATCCGACCGTTCAAGTTGATCTACATATTGAAATGTGCTTGCAGACCAAATTTTACATTTTTTGGAATTTTTTTACTATTTATTAAGCCACTTTGAAAATTGCTGATCACATGGTCCAGAATTTTGTTGCACTGTTTTTTCTGGACCATGTGATCAGCAATTTTCAAAGTGGCTTAATAAATAGTAAAAAAATTTCAAAAAATGTAAAATTTGGTCTGCAAGCACATTTCAATATGTAGATCAACTTGAATGGTCGGATCGACGTTTTGAACTTTGAAAATTCAAAAAGTAAGCCGAAGTAAAACGATGGCTTTACTTTGCAAAGCACAATAGCCCATCTATATATATATATATATAGAATTTTCCTATTGTGCTTCATGAAGTAAAACCAATATTTTACTTCACGCTCATACACCCATTTCCAAAATCCAAATCGTCGATCTGACCGTTCAAGTTGTTCTCCATATGGAAATGTGCTTGGAGACCAAATTGTACATTTTTTGGAATTTGTTTACTATTTATTAAGGCACTTTGAAAATCGCTGATCCATTGGTCCAGAATTTTTTACTGTTTTTTACTATTCACAATGGATCAGCGATTTTCAAAGTGGCTTAATAAATAGTAAAAAAATTCCAAAAAATGTAAAATTTGGTCTCCAAGCACATTTCAATATGGAGAACAACTTGAACGGTTCGGATCAACGATTTGGATTTTGGAAATAGGAGTATGAGCGTGAAGTAAAACGAAGTTTTACTTCGCGAAGTACAATAGCCCTACTCTATATATATATATATATATAGTGCTGGGCTTAGCTAAGCCATGGTGTAAAACGACTTGGTGCTCCACGCCTCATTATTTCCATTTTGAAAATCCAAATGACCGATCCGAACCGCTCAAGTTGTTCTCCATATTGATATGTGCTTGGAGACCAAATTTTACATTTTTTGGAATTTTTTACTATTTATTAAGCCACTTTGAAAATCACTGATCCGGCGGTCCAGAAATTTTTACTGTTTTTTACTGTTCATAAGGATTTTCAGATTTTCAAAGTGGCTTAATAAATAGTAAAAAAATTCCAAAAAATGTAAAATTTGGTCTCCAAGCACATTTCAATATGGAGAACATGTTGGAAGGTTCGAATCGACTATTTGAACTTTGAAAATGAAGATATGGCGTGGAGTACCAAGTCGTTTTACTTCATGGAGTAGCCTAGTCGGACTCTATATATATATATATATATATAGTGCTGGGCTTAGCTAAGCCATGGTGTAAAACGACTTGGTGCTCCACGCCTCATTATTTCCATTTTGAAAATCCAAACGGCCGATCCGAACCGCTCAAGTTGTTCTCCATATTGATATGTGCTTGGAGACCAAATTTTACATTTTTTGGAATTTTTTTACTATTTATTAAGCCACTTTGAAAATCACTGATCCGGCGGTCCAGAAATTTTTACTGTTTTTTACTGTTCATAAGGATTTTCAGATTTTCAAAGTGGCTTAATAAATAGTAAAAAAATTCCAAAAAATGTAAAATTTGGTCTCCAAGCACATTTCAATATGGAGAACATGTTGGAAGGTTCGAATCGACTATTTGAACTTTGAAAATGAAGATATGGCGTGGAGTACTAAGTCGTTTTACTCCATGGAGTAGCCTAGTCGGACTCTATATATATATATATATATTCTTTTTTCTTCTTAATTTAGATTTTTTTAAAACTTTTTAAGCCTCAATCAAACAAAAAAGAACTTAAATAATAATAACTTTGAAAAACCAACTAAAATCTTCTTTAATTAACTTGGCCTTCACCAAACATCTCCTTGGCTCCTTATAAGCAAGTTGTCTAAAAATTAATATAAAGATATTGATTTTGCCATGCAAGTTTTAATCCGAATCTCAGTCTGAAAGACTTCCCTTTGTCTTCCTTGTCAAGATGGTCCCGCATCAGGTGAGAAGAACTATTGAGTTGCTTCTATATATAGTTCTATTAAACAGTGCTAAATATTATTTTTCAAAATATCACTTTCCAAAGTTAAATGATTGATTGAAACTAGAGATTTCCAAATTCACAATTCGTATTGTCTACGAATAGCTAGCCAAGTTTCATTTGGTGAAATCAGCTGATTAATTTCTTTGGTATTAATTAACATCGGAATATAATTAATGTTGACGTAGAAATAATGAAATATGATCTCTAATGATCCTCCGTGCCATTTGTTATTATATAATTCTCAAATAAATCCAATAGATAATTGGATAAGTCTCTTTGAAATTTTCTAGTAATATAAGCGAATTGAAAATCAAACTTGGTGCAAAGTTAGATATTTCCGAATATATTTGGAAATTATCAATTTCTTGTACGATAACACTACACCATATCTGACTTGTTGATAGTGATTTTTTTTATCCGCTCTTATCAATCCTCGTTAATATAAATGAATCTTCTCTGTGTTTGAGTAATGATTTTGTCGTATGTATATATATATATATATATAGATGAGAGATCTAGTTATCACAATTTATAGTTACAACAAAGTTACTACAACTATTTTTTATATTTTCAAAGTCTAAATCGTCAATCCAAACCGTTCAACATGATCTCCACAATAAAATGTGCTTCCAGATTAAATTTTACATTTTTTTGAATCTTTTTACTATTTATTAAGATGGGTACAAAATTCATGTTACAAAATTGTGGCGTTTAATATTCCACCCAGAATAAGTATTCTGACTAAGCAAATTAATTTGTGGATCTATGAAATTTTGACCAAGTATAGTACAAGTAGCTAGCTTGGGTTTATGTTTATCAGTATCAAGTATTTAATTAATTATGAAGATTATGTTCCCATTCATGCTGAGCTGGAAGTTCTACTACTCAATCATAAAAGCTCAAGTATTAATTAATGTTGATAATTTTCAACGAATGAGAAAAATACCAACCAAGAGACCCTTACGTGGATGAAAAAGGCTTAGAAAAGTATTTTTTTATCAAATAATGGTTCATGCATGAAAAAGATCAGAACAAATTAACAACCATTCAAACAGAATTAAATTCTGTTTCTTGCTAAAGGAACACTCAATTTTGCACATGTCGTTTAAAATTATTGGATTTTTTTATTAAAAGGGGAGCTTTTATTATATTCTTCTCATGACCATTAAATAATATAATATATATATGTATATTCATAATATTTTTACAAACAACTAGCTGTTTTATCTTCAAGCAATTATATATACTCAATATATATGAAATGAAAAGAAAGCAGTGTTCTAAATAGCGCGCTATAGCGTTTTTGGACCCCAAACGCTACGCTACGACATCAAAATGCGCTATTTGCGCTACGGCCGCTATAGCGGTCCGCTACAGCGCTATTTGCGCTATACAATATGAGTTTTTTTTTTTTTTTTTTTTTTTAAGCAATTTATATGGGTTTTAAATAAAGATAAAAAAAATCTCAAACCGAAATTGAATTTGTTGCTACTTGCTACAAATAAATCAATTTGAAATTGGGAATTGAAATTGAAATTTGAATAGAAAAAAAGTCCAAACCGGAATTAAAATTTGAATAGAAAAAAAAATAGATTAATGTCATGAATCATGATACTTAAGATATTTTTAATAGGAAAAATCGATAGTTTATGATATTACTATGGACATTTTAAACCGCAATTTGGACTTTGTACGAGTTCAATATGAATATTATAATTTCTTAATTACTTTGGTGTTATTTATTGTTCTATGAGACCTTAGATAATGTTGATATTTAGTACAAATATTGAATATACGAAATGTAAAAAAAAAAAACGCTATTTGGAATAGCTTCCGCTATAGCGACGCTATTCGCTATAGCTTTTTTTTTAGCCTTCCCGCTACGACGCTATAAACGCTATTTAGAATCTTGAAAGAAAGTATTACTTGGTCAACTAATAGCTTGTCAGCATTATTCCATTTCATAATTGCGTTACACGTATACTATCTCCACGCATGTTGATGTGGTAATTAATTTCAACGCAGTGCAGATCACAAGAATATTCACAAGGTTTTATTTTTGCAACAAATACATATACCTACGCAATCAAAATAAGAACAATTAATCATACACTTAATTTATAGTTTATCCAGTCTAATAATTAAAGTGCTGGACCAATATACTCGAACTCGCATCCTCTGAGATATCTCATATTTTGCGTGACATTTTGGAATATCTCAACCGTTGAAATACATTTTGCACAAATCTCAAAGCTCAATAATACGAATAGGCAACGGACACGTCGGTCACGCAATATATGAGATATCTCAGAGGATACGCACTCAATATACTCTCCATCTGGTCTGTTTCCTCTGTGGTTGGCACTCCTAATTTCGCATGTGCCACAAGTTATTATTTTTTTATTTTTAAATAGAAAGATAAACTTTCTAAATTTTATTTTATAAATATTATTTAATGTTTATGAATAATCTTTCATCTGAGTACGTTTTGAGTTTTGAGTTTTGAACCGATAACCTCTTGCAGAAGTGTTCCCAAGTTACTACTTTGATGATGCTCTTAATTTCATCAGACTATGTCACTTATAATATTATTTTCCAACCGTATTCGGATTTGTATCTGAAAATTTGATACGGAATCTGATATTCGAATATCCGTGCAGATAGGAATACGAATATGGTTTTGAATTTTAATTATCCGTATCCGTATCCAAATAGTATATATACCATATAGTTTAATATATATTATAAAAATATTTATGTATATATCTACAGATATCCGATATCCGATCCATATCCGAACGTATCTGTCTAATATTATCCGTATCCAAAAAATAAAAGTGGATACGGATATGATTTTACCACTATCCGATCCGTTTGCACCCCTCCACTCCAGACAAATTTGATCACCTTTTTATTTCATATCAAACGGTTTAGCTAGACTAAACTTTAATGTATCATGAGTGACTAGTAAATTAGGCAGGAAAGCACAATAGTTGGTGCAGTTTTCAAAAGTTTCATATAAAAATATAAAATCTATTCTGAAAAAATACATAGTAACTTGCATGCAACACAACATACTCTGTTATGATTGCCACAAAGAAACATTTCTTATAGTCCACCCTCAAAGTTTGTTTCTATGTTACCAAGTCAATAGCAGTCCCTTTCTTACTTTCCTCTTAGCTAGAGTTTCCTATAAGCCATTCAATATCTTAGTCAATGATAATTACCTGGTTCTTACCTCACTGGTAGAATATTCAAATTTTCTCAGTCAAAAGTCCAAACACATGACACACAGAGTCACATTTCTACTTCTTCTTCTTTTTTAAGCTTTCTTAATATCAATATATACCCTACACTCTTAACTTAAGTCAGGCAAGCAAATACAAACCCTAACAAGAGAACGTAACCATGGTGTTTGCCGGAAGCAATGGGCCCACATTCAGCCATCTCGGCTTCACCATGCATGTGTTACGTGGCCGGTGGTTCATGTTTTTTGCCTCCATTCTTGTCATGGCGGCAGCCGGTGGGACATACATCTTTGGTATCTACTCCAAAGACATAAAGAAGAAACTTGGGTATGACCAACAAACCCTAAACACTCTCAGCTTCTTCAAGGACCTCGGTGCCAATGTCGGTATTATACCTGGGCTTATTAATGAGGTGTCGCCCCCATGGGTTGTACTCATAGTCGGTGCGGGCATGAACCTCGGTGGTTATCTCATGATTTACCTTGCCATAACCGGCCGAATCGCACGTCCCCAAGTCTGGCAAATGTGCCTTTACATATGTATTGGTGCAAACTCACAGTCTTTTGCTAATACCGGCGCACTTGTCACGGCTGTGAAGAATTTCCCGGAGAGTCGAGGAGTTGTGCTAGGACTACTCAAAAGTTTTGTCGGCCTGAGCGGTGCAATCTATACCCAACTCTACCAAGCACTATATGGCGATGACTCCGAGTCTCTTGTTCTCCTCATTGCATGGTTACCTGGCGCCATTTCCATAATTTTTGCTTACACCATCCGAATCATACCGTACACCCATCGCGAGGGAGAAACCAAATCCTTCTTTAAGTTCCTTTACATTTCTATAGCCCTTGCAGTGTTCCTCATGATTGCTATTATAGTAGAGAACCAAGTTAATTATACACATGCCGAGTTTAGTGTCACCACTACCATAGTCATCCTGCTTTTGTTTTTGCCTATGTATGTAGTCGCTCGAGAAGAGATGAAAACATATGGGCAAATCACCGCACCTGAGCCTGAAAAAAACATAACAGTTGTTACAGTCTCAGACCAACCATCAGAGCCTGAAGCAATCAGCAAAGCAAGCACCGAGACTGAACCGAACTCAAGCTTGGGATGCCTCACTGTTAAGGGTGCATTCAAACCTCCGGCAAGGGGTGAAGATTACACTATCTTTCAAGCGCTCTTCAGCATCGACATGATAATTCTCTTCTTAGCTACAATATGCGGTATAGGTGGCACACTAACAGCAGTCGACAACATGGGTCAAATCGGGCAGTCCTTAGGCTACCCTACTAAGAGCATCAACACTTTTGTATCTCTAATCAGCATTTGGAACTATGCCGGCCGTAATGTGTCTGGGTTCGTCTCCGAATACATCCTCGAGAGGTATATCGAATCTCTTAGAAGCTCTAATTTTCTCAATTTAATATGATTAATTTATTTGAATTAATGGCTGATTTTTTTAATTAAATTTTCATTATTTATTAATCATTGCCTTTTATTTTTATTGTAGGTACAAATTCCCTCGTCCACTCATGCTGACTCTCATCCTCCTCCTCTCCTGTGTCGGCCACATCCTTATCGCATTCGGTGTGAACCAAAGCCTCTATGTCGCATCAGTCATCATCGGTTTCTGCTTTGGCGCACAGTGGCCTCTTTTGTTCGCCATAATATCAGAGATATTCGGGCTCAAATACTACTCTACACTATACAACTTTGGAGCTGTAGCAAGTCCGATCGGATCATACATACTCAACGTGAGGATCGCCGGCCGTATGTACGACAATGAAGCCAGAAAGCAAAGAAAAGCCGGATCGACTTCGAAAGACTTGACATGTTTGGGCGTGCAGTGCTTCAAGGAATCATTCATCATAATCACCATAGTAACATTCATCGGCGCTGTGGTGTCTCTGGTATTAGTTTGGCGCACGAGAAACTTTTACAAAGGGGATATTTATGCGAGGTTTAGAGACGGAGTGCCGGTGCAAGCTAACAAAGAGGTGGAAGCGGTGAGCGCCGGCTCGGATAAGGTACCAGTGGAGGAGCATGATAAATCCAAGGAGAAGGAAGGAGTCAATGGAAACAACAACAGCAACAATAATTGATTGTGGCAGCCACTGCCAAGGTTTCAAAAAAAAAAACAATAATTGATTGACTATACTAGTGTTAAAGTTTTGGTCCTTGTCAGTTTGAATTGAAATTTGTGCGATTGAAAATTTGAAATCTTCTCTTCTAGAAGATATTTGAAATTATGTTATGTTAGCTCAATGTAGTCGTACAGTGACGAAAAAGGTTTATAATTGTATCATTTAAACTTTATAAAACAAAATTACACTATACTAAATTATCCAATCTCCTCACTACTCTCAATTTTCTGACTCTGCCACCATAAGGATTGGCAACAATATTTTTATATTTTCTATATTTCTTTCCTTCCCAATTTTTTTAAAAAATAATAAAATTAATATCTTAGAATTGAAATTTTACAAAATTCCCAAAAAAAAAAACTCAAAACTGAATTGAAGTTCAGGCTTGATGGGCGCAGTTTGAAAGTGATATATGCTTTAGCCATGTACTTATTTTCAAATTATTAGGCCCAAAATTAGAACTAAAGGCTGGACTTCTAAAGTCCAGTTCTTCTTATTTTAGATTTATTTTTTTCAATTTTAAATATCAAAATGCCAATTTTCCATTCATTTTGGAAAACAGATAAAATCAAGTGCTGCTCATACCAAATGTTTGGTATGCTGCATTAATTTGTTAATATTAAAAAAAATATATAGGAAGCACTTAAACCAAGCATCTTGGATCATGTGATTTTTAAATGTAATATTAATTGTAATAATTGTAACATCAATTACAAAAATAAAATAAAATTTCTAATTTTACAAGTTTATTTAGTTAGCAACAGCAGCAACAACAACAACCAGGCAGTTAGTCCCAACACATAAACTATCCATATTGAAGAAAAAAGAAGAAGCTAAAAACACATAAACAGGTTGATCGAGATCGGATCACGATGCCATGTTCCAAGCCTGGCTAGCTAATTAAGCCCTCCTGCATCCGTTTGAAGTTTCCCTTAAACTAAATGTTTCCTTTTTTCTTGATCAAAAGATGATATTCGTAACGTTCTATTCTATTTTAGGGATTGTTTGAAACTTTGAATGAGTGAGGAATTGCTAATTTGGTTTAACGAATTAGATTTAATTAGGTTTTGCAATTGAATGGGTGAGTAGTTGTTCAGAATAGTCGCCAATTCTCAAAAAATCATAACCATTCAAATAGTTTCTGCACGAATCTCAGAGCTCTAACAATACTGACCCTGCGCTATCCCCGAATAGACACCGGACAAGTCGGTCACGCAAAATATGAGTTCTATGATGATCAATACTGGGCCCAATCGAAAATAATTTTTGCCTTGTAATTGGGCCGAGCCCATAAAAGCCCAACAATTTTGTTTTCTATGATGTAAAACGATGTTCAATAGTTTTGCCATTAAGGTTAGGTCTATGTTAATCACGCCTCTTCATTGTGCATTATCTTCATCCCCACTCTCTATAAAACAAATTTGCTTCTTTTTTTCAGATGGTGTTATTTTGCTTCATCATAATGGAAAGAAAACAAAATCAGAATTTTTAATATGCTAGAATCCACGAAATTTCATCTTTATTTTATTGGTACTTAAACTAAATTTTATATTTTGTTTAAAATGTGTACATTCATTGGGAGTGAATTTAGGGCTGCACAAAAAATTCATAGTTCGTAATTCGATTCGAGTTTGATTCGAAAAAGTTGGTAAAAAATTTGATTCGAAATTGAGTTCGTTCGAAATTAATTCAAACCAAACTTAGTTCAAAATTAATTCAAACCAAACTTAAACTGGACCTAATTCGTTCGAAATAGGTTCGCAAACCAAACTTAGTTCAAAATTAACTCAAACGTGAACCGTTGATTTCCACTGATAACTTATGTTTGCTGATGAAAATATAAGGCCGCCTAGTCCATAATTGTTCTCAGTTCTAACTTAAATTGTTGTACTTTGAATACTGTGGATATTTGAAAACTTTGGTGATGTTGTTCTTGTTGGCTATTTGGAAAACTTTGGATAATGTGATTGTACTGAACTTTGATTGATTGTACTAAACTTTGGTGTTTAATATAAATTTTGGTATTTGTAATGAACTTTGATATAAACTTTGGTGTACTGTGTAATTAGAATTCAGAATACCTGAATTTTTATTGAAGTTTTGTAATTTCGAACTATGGCCCAGCCATAAGTCATAACTCGTAAATCGTAACAAAGTTCGTAAAAGTTCAAAATTGAGTTCGTTCGAAATTAATTCAAACCAAACTTAGTTCGAAATTAATTCAAATCAAACTCAAACTGGGAGTAAGTTCGATTCGGTTCGGTTCGTTTGCAACCCTAGGAGTGATCACTGATGGTGTTATTTTGCTTTCTTTTCAGAAAATGAGATTTCGAAGAATACAATTGAGCGATAATTAATGTAAAATTTGAATTATTATGTATTAATCTGGATCCTTTTTTGTTGTTAAACAACAGAAATAAGCTTTCTTTCTTTTGGATAGTTTCAAAATTATTGAGATCTTGTTTCATTAACACACGAGCACAAAAGATGAAATTATGATTTTTTTTACTATATAACTACATAAGAAAAATATAATTATTACTAATTAATTGTTACTTATAACTAGTTTTTTATTTAAATCCATAATTTGTATAAATTTAATCCAATACTTGAAAATTTTCCTCCGCTCCTTGTCATTACCATAAAAGATAACTTCAGCTGTTCAGCAATACACTTACATAAATAAACATTTTCTGAGATATTGAGACTGTTTGACAACAAGGGCTTGAGGCTTAATCCGTTTTCTTTTAACTTCCTTAGCTTTTACTCACGGAATAAGACAACCGAACACCGGTTTCTAGTTTTGTTTTTTTATGTAAATCTGACATGAGAATTTAAATATATATTTGATTAATTATTGAGAAGAATTATTCGTTTATTTGAAAAGGTTAATTAATTAAATTAATCATGGCATGTTATGTATTGATAAAATATTTGATTTTGTAGCGTATTTAAGCTTTATGTTGACTAATAAAATATTTTATTTTGGATTTGCATCATGATTCGTGCTGATGAGAAATTAAACTCTTAATACTCCACTCTTAATTTTTTATTACCGATGCCCCATTATGATCATCTTTATGTAAAAAGCAAAGAGGGAACCAATCCGCGGTTGACACGATCCGAATCGGATCCACTAACATAATTACATAAATAAACATTATAACTACTACTTTGTCAGTTGTCAGTTGTCACGGGTCGTTTGCACCACTCCTATTTGGGCCTGTGTTACTAAGTGCATGTGATATGATACGACATCATAAAGAAACAACGCATGGGGCCCTACCCATTAGTATCATTTCGCTATGAAATGGCTTTTAGTGATTTTTACATGGTGTTCTTCTTTTAGTGATTATAGAAACAAAAGGTTTAAATAGCGTTTATCGCGTTATATGCGGAACGGTTAAAAAACGGCGCTATGTTGATATAGCGCCGATAGCGTCATAGTTTTTATGGTCAAAAAATGCTATAGCGCGCTATTTAGAATCCTGATAGAAACTAATAAGGATAAATACAGTTTTAATTATTGGGTATTTATTTTATCTTCTATTTAATTAATATTACAGATTCAAAATATGAAAGGTCAATTATGATAGTGAAAAAGATTGTACAAAATTTATAACAAAAACACAATAGGAAGACTCTTTATATTTAATATTTTATTTTGTATTCTACTTTTACTTTAGTTTATTATTAAATATCGGATAAATTATTTTTCATTTTTATTTCCTTCATTTAAACTCTTTTATTACAAGTAGAAGTCAATCTATACCGAAATAAAAGCAAAAAATATTCAATATTAAGAAATGAAGAATAAAATAAATCAGATCAGCTTGTTTTGGGAAATTTTGCAAAGATACACCTTATATATTAGTATTAACCTCATAGTTTTACACTTCTATAAAAATAAGAATAGAAGAATAGAAGTCAATTTTCTTTTATCATATTAAAATGTATACTGTATACCTCCATATACCAGTAGAAAATAAAACAACATAAATGCAAAAAAAAAAAAACAAAGTAATACAACATGCCTCTTCAGCTCAATTATTCTCACCTTATCTCAGATTTCTCATCCAATTTCTTCTCCTCCACAGCAGAATCAACCTTCTGATCAGACTCCAATCCATCTCTAAATTTGGCGTATATATCTCCACTATAGAACTCCTTCGTTCGCCATGACAGCACCAGCATCACCAGTGCCGAGGCCACGGTCACCGCTGTGATAATCAAGAATGAGCTCTTGTAACACTGCACGCCAATGCACGTCAGCGCTTTTGCTGACGACCCCACCCGGTTCAGGTTCTGCCTTTTGGCTTCCCGATCATACAAACGCCCCGCAACCCTCACATTTAAAATGTATGATCCCACCGGGCTTGCCATGCCCCCGAAATTGTACAGAGTTGAGTAGTACTTCAACCCAAATAATTCAGAAATTATGCCAAGGATCAACGGCATTGCGGCTCCGAAACAGAACCCGATAACCACCGAGGCAATGTAGAGACAACCGGGTACACCGTATGCAATTAATAAATGACCGATACAAGAAAATAACAGTATAACCGCAAAGAGGGTGGGGCGTGGTAGTTTGTATTTTGAGAGTAATATTTCTGAGCCAAAACCGGCAGCGACACGACCGGCATAGTTCCATATGCTGATCAGAGAGACTAATGTAGCAGTGCTCATTTGCGGGTAACCGAGTGACTCACCGATCTGACCCATATTGTCAATGGCAGTAAGCGTGCCACCTACACCAAAGACGGTTGAGATGAAGAGAATAATCATGTCGATGCTCACCAAGGCTTGTAGGATTGTGTAATCCTCACCATGTTTCGGTGCTTTGAATGTTTTAACAATCTTTGGTAATAAACCACTTTTGGTTTCAATTGAAGAACTATCAGGCGTGGTCAATTTTGCGGTATTATGATCGGTACCTGAAATTGTTACCATTGGGTATTGTGGGTTATTTTGAGGCAATTGGGATTTTTCTCTGTAGGATTTGATTTCTTCTCTGATTACAACAGCAAGGGGAGAAAAGAGGAGAAACAGCACCACGGCCGCACTCACGCCGTACTCGACATGATTAAAGGAGAACCTCTTTTGGAGAATAATGGCAACCATGAGATAAATAGCCAGTGCTAATGAGATATACAAAATTGAACAAAATGTTTTCATCTCATTGTCAGAGCGAGCGGGTTTCATGAGCCGAATTGTTCTGAGAAAAACTACCGAAATAGCGGCCGGGAGCCACGCAATGAGCAACACAAGTGCTTTTGAATCAGTACCGTAAAATGCGAGATACAATTGAGTGAATATGGCACCACTTAAACCAACAAAACCCTTAAGAAGCCCGAGAACCACCCCACGGCTCTCAGGGAAGTTCTTCACACAGGTAACCAACGCACCGGTATTCGCAAATGCTTGCGAATTGGCACCGATGGCAATGTAAAGGCACATTTGCCAGACATGGGGCCGGGCTACCTTGCCAGTGAGGGATAAATATATCATAAAATAACCAAGGAAATTCATGACAGAACCGATGGCGAGCACGGCCCACGTAGGAGTGACCTCGGCAATAAGGCCGGCATGGATACCGACATTGGCGCCAAGGTCTTTGAAAAAACCGAGTGTGTTGAGGGTTTGTTGATCATAGCCGAGGGTGGTTTTGATGTCTTTGGAATAGATGGCAAATATGTAGGTGGCGCCAGCAGCCGACATTATAAGGAAGGAAGCGTAGGCCATGAACCACCGGCTCCGGAGGGTTTCTAGAGCTAGACCCATTGGCCTTTCAGAGACTGCCATTTCCTCTCTCTCTCTCTCTGTATCTCTCGGTGAGTGTGTGTATATCAGGATCTATAGAGATGGGGAGAAGGGGATAGGTTCAACTGGGCAGAGCAGATACAGAGCAGAGGTCTTAGTTTTTGGCTATGGGTTTGTTCTGTTCTGTTCTACTCAGGCAAATATTTATTAAATGGAACAGGTTTTGACGGTGGTTGACGAAAATTCACATCCTCTGAGATATCTCAAACTTTGCGTGACTTTGTAGAAAATCTCATCCATTCAAATAAGTTCTACACGAATCTCGAAGCACAGATAATACTGGCCCCCGCGCTATCCCCAAATAGGCACCGGACACGTCGGTCACGCAAAAGTTGAGATATCTCAGAGGATACGGACTCGGTTGACGATGATTCCGGATCCCCTCAGTATCGGATTCAGTACAATATTTCCAGGTTAAAAGTAATACGGTACCTATTTAGATGTGGGAATATGCTTTAAGATTCGTTCCATATTAAAACTAACGACTCAGATCTCATTGTACTCCGTCTAGGTATTGTACTGGATCTGAATGGGGTTGACCATAGGATTAAATTATTGGTTGTTTTACTCTCCATTTTTTTTTAAATGGAGATGTCAATTTATTGTGGTTCTCTTTTTAATGCAATTTTACTTCATTCTAATTTTAGTAATGTTGAGGAAGGGATGAACTAAAATATTTTTCTTTATTAAAAATATATGAAATATATTAGCGATGCTGGAACCAAAATATTTGATTCAAATTTAGCATGTCTTAAAATTATGACTGCAATTATATATCTTTATTAAGATAAAGATAAACTTAGATTTTTAATTATGAGTATTCAAAAAGATTTTTTCAATTGATTAGATTTTTAACTGTGAGATTTTCTACATAAAGACAATATCTTAATTACTAAATTAAAAACTGATTCCCCATGAATGCGGTTAGTTAAATGCATGTCCTGATGGGTTCATGTAATGAGATAGGAGTAGGTCCGATGGGCATCGGACCTAGAGTTAGGTTCAATTAGCTCTATCACCGTACGATTAGCATCAAGATCTATGTGCACGAAAATTGATACAGTCTTACGCGGATTTTGATGCATAAAACACGAATCTTGATGCAGATCGGATGGTCATCACACCCATCGAACCAAGGTAGGTCCGATGGGCATCGGACCTACTCTCATTCCTCATGTAATTTGTACGTGTACAATATGTGTACAGCGTGAGCAATAAGAATTAAATATTTTAAATTTTCGATAATTTGCTGTATATAGACATTCATATCCCAAAGAAAGTCAATATTATTTAAGGGGGATTTTTTGTATAATCTGAAATTTTTCTATTTTTCATTCTAAAATTCTTAATATCATACTTATCTTTCTAAATTTAAAAAACTTACAAATTGAGTTATTGTTTTCTTATAGTAAACTCATTTTAAATTTAGGAAGTTCATATTTATCATTTATTAGAAAAATAAGAAGAAAAAAATATGCAGCATATGTAAGTGAAAATTTCGGTTTTTTAATTGACCGGTTATGTCACGCCTCTGATTCGGAGGTGCAACAATTCTACCGCGTCTATTTACTATTCAATATACGTAACGCAAGGCACGGATCTTTTGTATGCATTGCCAATAACATCCATTCTTTTTACCACATCCCAATATATTTACAAGAATTACCTGACCATTTATAGTGGATGATGCTAGAGAAATACTCTATGCACCATGTCAGATAAAATAATCTCAAATCTCATACCTTTAGGTGGCCCTGCTGTCAATTATTATCCCAAAAACATTTATCGGTCTTCGTCTAACAAACATGTGAATCCCACAAGGGAAAACGGGTGAGAACTAATAAATTATTTCTCAGTGTTGATTGCCACTCAGATTATTGGATTCGAATGAAATCCATATTCATAATGAAATCTCCGCACGAGAAACTAACAATTCATTTCATAATGATGAATGCAAACTCAATAACAGTATTCAATTGAACGACAAAAAATACATAAGTAAATCTGAACTCTAAGATTCTTATCAGAATAAATGGTTTGGGTCAAAATCTTTTAAACCATAAAGTCCGGTAACGTTTGAGACCTAATCTTTACAACCACTAAGTCTGCTAACGCTTGGCTTCTTACTTTACAATTTCTAGTCTGGTAACACTAACAGATACCATAACATGTATCTGTCGTGTCAGGGCTTATACTGTTCTAACTATCCTGATAATTTGTTAACATAAACCATACAAAACCAATATTACAATACTGTCATTATCGGAAAGAAAATCAATGATAAGACAGTTAGAAGATTGCATACAACCAACAATATGCTTATATAAGAACTTCAACACCATATGCTTATAAGTCATTTTTGCGTTTTCAAAGTCCAAACAGTCGATCCAAACCGTTCAACATGATCTCCATATTAAAATGTGCCTGGAGATCAAATTTTACATTTTTGAAACTTATTTACTATTTTTTAAGTAGAGAATCTATTAATTCAGAAGATTTGAATCATTAAAAATAATAATGTTCTACAAATAGTAAAAAAAAAATCAAAAAATGTAACATTTGTTCTCCAAGCACATTTTAATATGGATATCATATTGAACGGTTCGGATCGACTGTGTGGATATTTGAAAACAGAAAAATAACTTATAAATATATAGTGTTGAAGTTCTTATATAAAAATATACTAGTATTGTGCCCCTGCGTTGCAACGGAATATATGATAAGATAACAAAAATAAATTCTCATACAAAATGACAAATTTTCATTTAAAAAACAAAATTAGAAATATATTCTATATTTAGCGCAGTAATATGTATAGAAATAAGAAAGTAGATAAATAAGGAAGTGAACAAAAAATTGATTTGCATTGTGATCCGCCGTATAGAAAATTTCAATTGGAGATGGAGAAATAAGGAAACGGAGAATTATATCGCTAAATTTTAGAGTTTGTTTAATTTTAATTGTAACGCATCGTGTAGCGGTATGTGTGGCGAGTATGTTTGTAGCTAAATTTAAACTTCTATACATAAAACAGAAGCATTTAATCAAAAGAAGATAGATTATGTAATTGGAGAGCTGAGATTAAATCCAAAACTTAATCTTTCAATCGTAGTCGTTGGCGGATCGGACACCCAACGTGCTTAATGAGATAGTGTTGAAGTTCTTATATATATCGAAATAAGAAAGTACAAATAAGAAAGTATTGACGAGTACGTGTTTAATTTTTGGTCAAAAATGAGTAATGATTATATCCAGGTGAAAATCAAGAAACTTTTGACTTTGTAACTCGTTATTAAAGGTAAACTAAATCTTTTAATAATTTAATTAAAGTTAACAAGAAATAAATTTTTTTTTTAAAGTAAATAAGAAAAAATTGTAAAAGCTGAGGGATAAATAAGATAAATTTTAGTTGTTCCAAATAAATAAAAAACTGGATATGGATATTCAATATCTGAATATTCGTGTGGATACTGATACTGATATGGTTTTACGTTTTAATTATATGTATCTGAATAGTAGATACATATAATATATAATTTAATATATATTACATAAAAAAATTATGTTATTCATCATAGATAAATATTATGAATTTTAGTATTTTTCAAATAATATTTATATATATTTTAATAAATATCTGATCCGATCCGCATCCTTATATGTATCCATCTAATATCGGATTCATATCCATATCCAAAAAAATAAAAATGGATATGGTTTTACCACTTCCACTCTTTATTGGATCCGTTAAGAAATTATCTCTTGTTTTTTACATCATAATTGCTGGATCATCACATCAGAAAAGCTCGTTGAGGGACCTTTTAACAAGAAAGATCATGCCGCATGTTTTCTTTATATATACTTTTTTAAATTTCTTTCATTGATATGTTTGCGTAAAAGAAAGTCAAAACAAAAAATGAAATATTATGGCCTTGTTAAAAAGCTTCGACGTTTGTTTCTCAAATTTTCTGAATCTACAAATGAAAATGAAAATTTGAAAACATGGTAGTATAGTAGCTGATTAAAATAATATTTTCGCTTGTAACAGCCAACAGAAATATTAACCTACTCTTGAAAAAAAATAAAAAAATTCAGCTTAAGTTTTCATCAAAATCCAATCCTATCTTGGATAAAATATCATTTTTAATACGAAGAGAGATCGGATGACAACGTACATTTTTAAAGTTTTCAAAGTCCAAACAGTAAATTCAAACCGTTCAATATGATGAATATATTAAAATGTGCTTGCAGATCAAATTTTACATCTTTTTGAATTTTTTTACTATTTATTAAGTATTTTACAAAATTATTATTTTCAGAACATTGAATTTTTGTACTCATCTAAATAAATAGTAAAAAAATTCAGAAAAATGTAAAATTTGATCTGCAAGCACATTTTAATATATCCATTATATTGAACGGTTTGGATCGACTGTTTGGACTTTGAAAATGTAGGGTGTCATCCGATCCCTCCTCTTTTAATATATTTATTTCCAAAAATATTTTAATTTAAATATGGGCGCTCACAATAAATTTATTACCAATAGAAATTTACTTGAGCTCGTACATTAGTAGTCAAATATTTATTGTTAAAAAATAAAATCAAGGTAAATCAGCTCTCCATTAAGATCAAACATGCAAAAAAGCCCACATAATTATCAAAATGGCCTTGACAGTGTGACATTAAGAGAGAATATTCAATTAGACTTAAACATGTATTTTTTTAGTTTTCTTAAGACAAGTTTAACTTTCTTGGTTATTTAAATCCTTTTAAACATCATTTTTTAACGAGGGTTAAGACCACCTCTTTTGATATATTTTTATCCAAAATGTTAATTCTTATGCGGGTCTAATTCTTAACGTAAATTAAAATATAATATGAGGAGGGTTCAAATGCCTCTATTTTTTGTGCCTCCACTGTACCTCCATTTTTAAAACATTAATAACTCAAAATTTAAATCATAAATGTCAAAATAAAACCGTTAGATGTGATCTATATTATTTTCTCTATGTGCTCATAAAAAATTATTACATTTTGATTTCGTTTTTATGTGAATCAATAAGTTAAAAATCAACGTCTAAAATTTATCCACATTAGTACGTTTTTACAAGCTCTTGATGACAACCAAAACAAAGTTGAAATATCATATTTTTTTACACATTCATAGATAAAATTATATAAATCATATCTGACGGTTTTATTTTGATTTTTAAGTTTTAAATTTTGAGTTATTAAAATTTTTAAAAATAAAAACATGATAGAGACACAAAAAAAATAGAGACATTTGAACCCTCTTCTTGAAATATAATATTACTTGTATGGGACTCCAAAAGCGACTAGAAACAGAATAGTTTTAGGTAGGGGAAGATGTACACTTTTTATCTTTTTCTTGCTATTCTAAAGACATAAACAGTGTTTGCTATTCTAAAGACATAACAGTGTTTGCTTTTTGCAAAGGAAATTCTATTGCACTATGTTCCTAGCTACCGAATTTTTAGATGTAGCATTTACAAAAAGTAAAATTAAAGTTATGTATTATTGTTGAAAAAGAAACAGTGCATGACCGCTAACCAAAGTGGTTTAGTGTCACTATTCACAGTAGGAATTCAAATTTACTGTTTTTCTTAGAAAAAATATTGTTTCTATAATGAAAAGGGATCAAATGCTTTCATATTTTGTGTCTTTATTATGAATTTATTTTAAAACGTTAATAATTTAAATGTCAAAATAAAATAGTTAGATTTGTATCTGTATCATTTTCTCCATTTACATATAAAAGATTGAGTTTGTTTTAATCGGTATCAAGAGTTTGAAAAAATATATTAATATAGATAAATTTTGGATATTGATTTTTCAACTTATTGATTCAAATAAAAAACAAAACCCAAATGTGATATGTTTTTATGTACATGTAATGAAAATAATATAAGATCAAATCTAACAATTTTATTTTGTTTAAAATTAAAAAGAAGAAGTACGGTGGAGAAAAAAAAATAGAGATATTAGAACCCCTCCTCTTCTATAATTTGTTTAAATTGATTACAAACACATTTCAAATCCTTCCGGATTCAGTCACAATTTATGAGTCCGATAAAAATTCGGCAAAATTGTTTTGGATATAATACACATAATTCGAAAATCGTTGTTCTATAAAAAAAATGATATATCACAAGAAATATTTTGTAAAATTTATTGATAATATTCAATAAATAATGTGTTGTTAAAGAAATAATGTAATATGAATATAATACAAATATTATTTTTGAAGACCATTTATGTAATGGTTAAATTAATTGTTTTAGTTCATTTATTGCCAAATAAACAATTGGTAAACATTTTTCATTTCCAAAAAAAAAAAAACAATTACCAAATAATTCGAGACCTTCAATTGGGCATATAGAGGTTTCATCCACATCCACATGTTAGTTCTAAATTCTAACAAATTATTATACACTAGTATCGTGCCCGTGCGTTGCAACGGGGATGTATTATAAGAGAACACAAAAATTGTTGTTAACTTATACTGTAAAGTCCTAAAAATAAATTTAAAAGATAAAATTTATTTATCAAACCTTAGAGATTTTATTTATCAAAACTTATAACGTAATAAGGAAATTGGTAGTAATCGAAAAAGATAGAATTTATTTATCAAACTTTAGGATTTTCTTCGAAGCTCAAATCCAAATGAATCAGAAAGTGCACTGTTCAAAAGGTAACTGCATCTAAATTTCACAAATATCTTTTGAACATTATACATCACAATTTCGCAAAGGAGAAGATCACGGGAGCAGGGAGGAGAGGAGGGGAAGAGAGAGAGAAGAGAGCAAACCAACAACTGTTGGGGAGTGGAAATTTTTTCATTCTACAGATTTGTATAGAAACAAACAAGGAGATATCTCCATTTAAGGAAAAAATTTAATCGATTGTCATTATGCTCAATTAAATAAGGAGAATAATAAAATATATCTCTATTGTCTACACAATTCGATGTAGAAAAAATAAGAAAACATATTCCATATAGAAATTTGTTTCTAAAAGATTGAGTCGGCTTAAATTTAATTGTAACATTTAGTGTGGCGAGTCTTGTTTTAACTAAATTTAAACTTCTACACATAAAAGAGTTGCATTTAATCAAAAAAAGACAGATCATGTAATTGGAGGATTGAGATTAAATCAAAATTTCATCTTTCAATCATAGCCGTTGGCAGATCGAATACCCAACGTGCTTAATAATGAAATAGAGATATCATACAAACAGAGTGGCTCAATGTAGGAAATCAGAATTTGTTAACAAAGAAAGATGAGTTCATCTATATCACCACATTCATCGTTGCTTTATCCACACAAAAGCCCAAAAATCAATACTACCAGAAATATAAGGCTGGTGCCATACAAAATGTTCCTACCAAGATAAAGCTGGTCATCCACTGTCCAGCAAACCAAAAATTATAGACTAAACATGACATGATATTAGTATTAAGAAACCACAAGTTAACAATAGAACATCACATTCTTCACATTTTCTTTGATCTTAGGAAGCATCCGTACTGCCACTGGATTTTCACGAGATGTGTCTCCAATTGAAGTTGCTCCATCAGACTGATCAGCCTCCATGTAGTAACGGGCACGAAAAGCAGCAAGATGTGCATAGTATGCAGGCGGCACTACATAATATTTAAATATTTAATCAGACAATAATATGAATGTATAAACTATCTACTGTCTTGTTCTAGAATTATGGAAGTAGCCAATGTAAATCACACGTACCAATTGAAACAGAGCGGGTGCATCGAGCATAGCTACAAAAAAAACACGTAAATAATTATATCATGGACATAGTAATAATATGAAAAATTCAATTCATGAACAAGTAACATTTATTTTGCAAATATAACTTACGTGTAGCACAGGTTGTTTGTTAGTGTTTGCAGACCATCAGCAGTAAAATTATTTTCATCGTACAAAACATGATAATGTGTAGGACGACTAGTTCCCTATGATAAATACAAAATAAAAGATTTATATATCCGATCTAAAAGACAACAACAAAATAACTAACATAAATAAAAGATTCAAAAATGCATCAAACAATTAAGTACCAAACAACATGTAGAAATCGAAAAATACCTGTATACCCGCATGGCTACATAAATAGAAATCGAATTCTGTTGGATGACAAATCTTCGTATCTACCACGGTACCTAAAAAATATAGATTGATGTTAAGACCATTTTCTGAAAAATAAAAGCCAAACAAGGTGTCATACCTGGAAGTATGTTTCCACTTCTGTCAGTTGCATTACGGTTCCCATGCTCAGCAAAAAGACGGGTGTGGTGACGTTTCTGGACAACAACAAAAGTAACAGGAGGAAGATATCCCACTTCAAGAGATGCACATGCCTACAATACGTTAAATATAAAAAATTGAAAAAAGTCAACCAGCATGCATGGTTAATTTAATAAATTAATTAGAGAAACTACACTTATAATAGAATGCCAACCTTCCGGATTTTATCCATTTCTTGTAACAGGACATGACTGAATTGACCTTCACTAACCCCATCCCTGCATAGTTGGGAACAATAAAAAAAAATGAAAAGGTGTATTTTCACCAAAAGAGGGAAGGAGAAGTGTAATTGGGACAAAATGTTTGTAATGCAAATTTACAAAACAAACCTGTAGAAGATTATTCGCTCAGGCTTCCTTCGAGTAGATCTGTAGAAGCCCATCAAGAGCTCTCTACAAAAAAGTCACAGTTTATTAGCATATTAATTATGAACCCCATTCAAGATGAGATAGAAAAAATGCTACTGCAATTGTAAGTTAGGCAAACTTACTTGATCATTCCACCAGAAGTAGGTCCCTTAATGGGATCCTGAACAACTGAGTACAAATCCTCAATCATTTCCTCCCTATGAGTTTGTGCTGAGACAACGCCTCGATATTTTGTGACCTCAGGCCAATCCATTGATGCAACCACCTATGTACATTACAACAAATGTAGGTAAAAAAAAAGTATAATCTATTTTAATTGGAATTAATCTGACAAGAAATTGTCATGAAAACATAGAAAAGTATTCAAACTGCAGCAATTGAAGGAGACGAGTCCTCCCCAGGAGCTGGATGTGTCACATCTGCACCAAAAATAATGGTGGGCCTATCTGTCAAGTTCGGAATCACCTTAGACTTGCTCAGTACATCCTGTAAGACGGTGTTGCGGCCACCGACCTAATAAAAGGACATAGAACCAAGATTTTTTGAATTAACTATCAGATGAGCTTATAAATAAGTCAAAACCTGAACCAAGATTATTTGAACAAGGCAGGTCCTAAATTGGTTCGAGGGAGTTGTTCAACTAATAGTAGCTTAGTTCTGTTCAAGATTAAATAAAAACACAAAAAAACAAATGCAATCATAAATAAAACTTACCTTCACATTGATCTTTAAAGAAATATTTTCCAGGTACTGCGGGTTACACCTAGAAACGTGCTTTGGTGCACAACATTGGGATACGATACCAAGCTCAGTCTCGAAAACTTTCTTTATCATGCCTGTCATTGAAGCAAAAGCTAATGTTAGAAAGCATAATCATTAAACTACACCAATACAATACAAAAATTAGAAAATATAGACATTTTATACTGGATTTGAACTACAACACTAGCATAGAGCCCAAGTTTATTCAGATAATAGTAATTACCATAAGAGCCACGGATTTCAGGCAGAATAATAATCACTAAATCTAGTTGTCCATTTGGCACGTTACTAGAGGCACGCTGATGAAGATTTCTCAAGGCAGCTTCCAAATTTCTTGGGTTAGCAGCAATTAGATTGATGCAGGGTCTTGTATTGAAAACCTTTAAAAGTTAAAAAAAAATTGTAAGGAATCAAAGAGTAAAATTATAAGATTTCCATGTGTAGATACAAGTAAATACAGCTGTGCACATACCATTCCTTTGCGGTTGCACATTGCTACTAAATCATCACAAAACTTAATAACTTCTCTTTCGGATGTTCGAGAAAAGTTCAAGCATGCCCAATTGTTAACAGTGCCACCATTCACCATTTTCTGCACACAAATGAAATATGTATCAAGCAATAGTAATAAAATTACTACCAGAAAATTCTAGTATTTATCACCAGGTATAAGTTTTTTTTTCCACAATGAACAGATTTTAATTCTAGATGAAGAAACGTTAAGAGCCAGCCTCCTCACAAAATAATCCTTGTCAGGTAACTTAAAATGAATTTAAGGAAAAAAACATTGAAGTACCATCCTCATCATGTTCCACTGTCCAACAGATGGCTGACATGATTTTTGTTCTCCGGAGTCATGATACTTTAACTGCATTAATCAACAGCAATGACAATAATTTTAAAAAAATTAAGAAAATAGTTAGTATATGCATAAAAATTCACTCTATTCATATGGTATATGCTAGTCAGTACCATTGGAGGGGGGAGTACTCTGGCATCAACAGAAACCATTTGATTATAAATTTTCATTCCAAACTCCTTAACAAAATTATCACTGCCATAGTTGTTCCCATTAACCACCTGCAAATATCAAATGATGAAATAAAAAAGGAGGCATTAATAAACAAAACATGCCTAGTAAATTCAAAAGAAATAAAAAAAGCAAAGAATGATCGCACCTTTAAAATACTTGCTTCACGTTCATGCGGTCTTTTACAAGTAGCTCTCAATATGTTGGTTACTTGTCTTTCATTCAGCTTTTTGACATATCTCTGACCTGAGATTATTTGACAAACCTACAGAGAGGATAACATGTATCAAAATCAACCCAAATGAGCACAATGCTTACTCCGGACACAAAGGTCATAAGAAGAAAACAGAGAAACAGACCTCCATTGGTAAGTACTTAGGCCTGCTGTCGCTGCCTGCCAGAAGACATGGCAATTTGGTATACTTGAGGTTAAAACCATATTTATTCCGGAAGTACTGTACAATAGATAAGCTAGCCCCATTCTCATCAGGAAACCTAAGAAAATAAAAATTTCTACAATCAACTTCTCATCATCACAATGGAACATGTAAAGAGAGGTAACAGAGGTAGGGATGGAGAAAAGAAAGGCACGTTATTTTATCTATTGGAACAGTTGATATTCCGTTGATCTTGTATCGGATTTTAAGATCTGGATTATGAGTGGTCTCCACTCGGACACCTCTGAGGACCTTCTTAAGCTAACAAATGTTGTAAATGTTAGTACCATAAACAGAGCAAAGTAAGAAGTGCAAGCAGCAAAAGGAAAACTTAATTACTTTGATTCTGTCATGGTCACTGAGAGGTCTTAAGAAATCACGGAAATCACGAACATTCAAATACTCAGCCACAAAGTCCATAAGATGTCCCTCCTTATAAAATGATGTTGCAGCAATATCTGGTCAGATACAAAGAATATTAGTTCCCTCCTAATTTGAAAATTAAAAAAAATATATATTAATATGATGCCATACCGATATTTAGAGACAATCCCATTTGAGTAGGACGTAGACTCTGGTAGAATCCACGCCAATACTCAACTCCACCTCCAAGGTCGGGATTTTCACCAGTACTAAAATGAGGAGAGAAAAAGGACCTTCCAACAGTTTTATACCTAGATCATGTTAAGAAAGCAAATGTCATTCTTATACAGCCCCAAAATATGCAAGGATGGAAGTACCGAAAGAAAATACAATTAACAAGAGTTCTATACTCGGTGCAAGGCGATTCCCTTAAAACCACGTCTAATGCATGAATAGTTTCTTGAGGTGAATCAGATTGCCTCCTTTGCAGAAACTGTTGGAGATGGTGCAGGTCCACGTTGGCTGCAAATTTAATCGTGACTCGGAAATCTTTTTCACGCCTTCATTTTGAGAAGTCACACACATCAAGATAAGAAATACAAGAAACAGCAGGTGACTAATAAATAAATATTTATTCTAATTTAATTAATAAAGCACAAACCCATTGGCCTTTCGATCTATCTCTGCCAACTTGATCGCAAAGGTTTTTGAAGTGAATGGCAATTGGCCAGCAGTGTACAGACTCTTACGGCCATCATAAGCAGGTGTTCGACCACCCAAGTCAGAGTGCCGGAACAGCTTCACCAGCTCAGTAATTATTGAGCGATTTAAATTGCGTGATGTTGTTTCAGGAGAAATCGCCACCTATAAATATAATTTAAATCGACAATGATTAGGTAATAGTTAGTAGATTTACTTCTTACCAACCTATATTAGAAACTTGAACTTGTAAAATGGACATAATTAAACAGAAATAATGCACTGTCATGCAAATCACATTTCAGCACTGTGCAATCGGCTTTCTAGAAAACGGTAGATTTAACATGATTCTTGTCATCCTTCTCTTTCTCTATCTTCAATTACTTTCCAGGAAAGAAAGCATAAAATAAGTCTACAGTAAATGTTTTATTAGAAAAAAGAAAGAGAAGAGCTTCTCAAAGTGATAAATATTTAAATTCCTTTACATACAAAGTTACAAATGGGGACTGCAATTATTAAAACCAGCAGCAGTTAACACCAGTTACTGTGAAGCAAAACCTGACCAACAGTGCTATTAACTATCCCTGCACAAAGGCCGGTACCACGGTCATGGGATTTCATAGGAACGGATTTCCTCAACAATTCATCAAAATAGAAAGTAAGGAAATGATCCGAAGCACTATGAAAATTATTCTTGGGAACTCCTAATAATTACTTTCTTAATTTTTTATTTATATTTAAAAATGCAGATGTTTCATAACAAATAATAATATTGCAATAATTAATAAGTTCCGATAAAATTAATTGGCTACTGAATATAAATAATTAACAAAAAAAATGTTACAAATTAATAAAATGTAACATCAATAATTGATCCGGATTCGATCATTATAGGGCGACATTGTTTATAGCAATTAATACCATAAATACGCACGTCCTGGGTTATATTCAGAAGTGCATTGAATGCAGATGTCAATTGATTGAGGATCAATTGTGAATACCCTCCCACATTTGGTGCTGTTGACAATATCAAGTTATCAACCCACTTGTTCAATTTTTTAATCTAAAACCAAACAAAAATCAGGCAATAACACCAGTACATTACAATACCAGCCAGATAGAGACAACCCCTACCCCCACCAACAAGAAAAGAATCCACCCAATGGGCACATGAAACATCACAAATTCCCACGACACAGGAAGGCTCTCAATGGGCCCCAAAAGATTTACTGTGGAAACGGATTAACAATAAAATAACACTGAGAACAATCAACCCAACACGGAGAAAAAAGGCACAACTGTTACTTATAAACAGATACAAAATACCTTAAACTCGTATCTAAGAAAGATTGGTCAGGAACCACACGGAGATTAAACCTAATACACCCACGTACGAAAAAACTTTAGTCTCAGGACCCACGCGGCTATGGTATTAAGCAACAAACAGGTAAATAAACAATTTAAAAGTAGTTAGAGAAATTAATGACATAAACAAAGGAAAACAAAAAATAATGATATTACATCGTAGTGGTAGAGATCCTTGTCGGTAACCTCCACGAGAAAGTGATTCGCTCGGACGACGCACCTTTTCCCGGCACTTCCAAACCCCGGTCTGGTCGGGAAACCGATGGATTTACTAGATCGAGGCGGCGCATCAACCGGAGCCGAAACAGTTGCCGAGGAGGGCCCCGGTGTCACCACCACTGATTTTGTCTCGGACAGACTCAGGCGCTCAGTCTCTCGCTGTAGACTCGATTCGGTTGATCCTGACGTTTCCATAGTAGGAGGATCCGGTGTGTAAGACGCCGCCGGAGAAGGCGCGAAACCACCTCGGCCCCTTTGACTACCATCCCGGCCTCTACCACGACCGTACGTAGGAGGAGGGGGCTGAGATTCTCTAGGGAAGCCTCCAGACCCGCCGCGACCACCGCCACGACGACCGCCACCACCTCGATTTGACATTGGAATTGGAAGTTATAGAAAAGACTGAACGGTTAAAGAGTGAGAGTAGAGAAGAAGAGACTGAAGGGTTGCAAGTAATGGGGTAGGAACCGAGGCAACCTTATACCTACGCGGTAGGGACCCGGGACGCATGAGAGGTTGCTTGCTCCTGGACCACCACGTCAGCTAAATCCATTAAGGGTATATCAGGGTATGTATATATAGTACTATTTAATGTAACATTAATATATTATGCGTAGATAAATGATAAATTGTCCATTGACATTGTTGTTACATTTCGGTTTTGACTTGTAAATTTTATTTTTCTAAATGTCAAGGTTTCTTCATCTTCCTTTTTCTTCTTGCTAGTGATACTGTGACAATCCTTCTATATTACCATTATCATTCCACCATCAAGTTATCATGATATTTTATACATTATCTGTGCTGCAATATAAAGTCAACTAGCATATTCTAAAAGGCATTGATGTTAATAAAAGATACAAGCCTAGAGTAGAAAGACAAGTCATAAAAATAATAGATTTTCTTAATTATGAGATATTTTTTCACATTTATTAAACCGCACTCGAGATATTGTTACGCGTCTCAAATAAACCCCACTTGAGATATTGTTAGAGCATCTCCATTGCAGCAAACGTTTAGCAATTAATTTCAACCACGTCACTGAATTTAGCAATTAAAGATATTCATAATTTCTAAATCACTCCATTCCAGAAATTTATGAGTTGTTTTTAAAAGCAAACTTGCTAATTTTAAAACTGTGGTACATTCCAGCAATTATATTAGCAATTAACACATCAGATTAGCAATTTAAAAGAAATCACCGTTGTAGATGCTCTTATGTGCCTCCAACATTGTCGTGACGAATTTTATTTTTACGCTATTCTTTTAATAACGATGCAAATGCAGTTTAAATATGCTCCTATTTTTTAAATAATGTCTTAGAGCATATTATTTACTATGTAAAATAATTACAGATAAATAAAATATTAATATAAACTTAACTGTGAGGTTCCACTGAAATTTGAAATTGAGTCATAAGTACACATGCGCACAATATCCAAAACTGAAAAGAAATTAAAGAAAATATTTTTTAAGATATAGTAATTAAAAAATAATCTATCAAGAAGAGAAAATTTTGTGTTAATTATGTACATTTTTGAAAAAATAATCTCTAATTTAAAAAGTTTGACAACATTATACCGGAACGAAAACCCTAAACCCTCATCTCCTCTCTCTCTCTCTCCTTCTCTCTTTTCTCTCTTTCTCTCTCTAAAAGGAGCAGATTCTCACCCCATTATGCCTAACTTATAAGCGCCTACATTTAAAATAAAATTCGTTTATGTCATTAATACTCAAAGGATCATTATTTTTTGTTTTCCTTTGTTTATGTCATTAATTTCTATAAATACTTTTAAATTGTTTATTTCCCTGTTTGTTGCTTAATACTTAAGGAATCTACTCTTTTTGGGAATCTTGATCGTTTTATTTCCTGCGGCTTTTGAATTTTTCTTTTGATGGTTTAATTAATACCATAGCCGCGTGGGTCCAGAGACTTAAAATATTTTTCGTACGTGGGCCATGGGTGTATTAGGTTTAATCTCCGTGTGGGTCCTGACTAAACTTTTTTAGATACGAGTTTGAGATTTATTTTGTAGCTGTTTAAAAAGGGAAATTTTACATCATGCTTGTTTTTTATTTTAAATATAGAACAAAATACTCTTCTTTCAAAATTATTAACAAAATGTCCTTGTGGACTTGTTTTTCCTCTCTTCACCTCTCTCTCATTTTTCCCTATTTACTCTAATTTATTCTTTATTTAAATAAAAAATACAAATGCGATGTCATTCACAATTTGAATCATTTTTTATCTATAATAACAGATTTAGAAATAAAAAATTCAGTGTAAAATTTTATTTGCTAAAATCAGAAAGGAAAGGTTGTATGTTTTTTCTTTTGTTACAGAGAATATAATTTATCTTATAGATGACTGGTTGGATATGAAAAAAGCCGAAATTAATGTTAGCATCCCCAGTTATTTCGATATACATTCATTTTTTTGTATTTTTTTTTCTTTTTTGTCCGATTTAACAAGTACAGTGATAACATTTCAAGATTTACATTTTCTTTAATATTTATTTTGTACACGTCAACGTTTATCTATTATGTTTTATAATTGGACACATATTTCAAAATTTTACTCACTAGTTATGTAAATATTTTTTAGTGCTGTGTAACAAGAGCAATGTAATTATAATTTTTGTAAATATAATTTTTTTTTCAACAGTTTGCTGCTAATTCTTTTTCAACTAGACATCTATATCTGATTAGTATTTATTGTCCAAATGGCTTGGAGTTTGAACGCCTTTAAACGGATCCGTATTCTCTGCATTAACTCAAAAGGGAATTTTTTTAGTTAATAAATTTCAACCATTTGATTTTAAACGAACCAATTCGGCTCGTGCCTATAACATAGAAGGCCATTTAATATTAGTGCAGATCTAGTTCGCACCAATTTTAAAACAGATCGAATCTTTTGAGTTAATGCAGAGAATACGAATTCTTTTAAACGAATTCATATCCTCTACATTAACTCAAAAGAGAATCTTTTGAGTTAATGAATCTGGACTGTCCAATCTATTTCAAAATTCGTGCAAACTAGATTTACACTAATATTAAAGGACTCCTATGTTATAGACACGAACCGGATTGGCTCCGTTTAAAATCAGACGGTTGAAATTCATTAACTCAAAAGATTCTCTTTTGAGTTAATGCAGAGGATACGGATCCCCTTTAAACGGCTCAGGCACTGAGTCACGATCCAAGAGTAATCATGACATGGCAGGAAGAAGCCGAAGCGGCCTTGACTCAATGACTAAATACAGATATTATGTGGCATATGAAAAGAATCCCTAAAAACCACTGACTTCTCACGCGCTTTACCACACCACCCTTTTTTTAAGTGCTTTAGCCTTGGCCTTGGGCGACAAGGCAGTATAAAGGACACTAGTTTGAGATCTGAATTTAAAAGAGAGAAGGACATTTGAGGTTTGATAATTTAATAATAATCATGGAATCCTTCTAGGCAAAGGAAAATTAAGAACCGACAAAGTCGATACTTCATCTCCCATTGTCAGCAAGAAAAAAGAACCGACACAAAAAAAAGAGGAAAGATATGTAAACATTAACTTTAATGGTTGACGAGCAGCAAACAAATCAAACCCAATAGAATTTAACTTAGTTCGAGTTCGAGTTGGAACTAATTTCGAACATAATTGGTTTGAAATTGGAATTCAGGGTATCGGACCTACTTTGGTTCGATGAGTGTGATGACCATCTGATCAGCATCAGATCAGTGCACTCAGCATCAGAATACGTGCAAGTTTGTATCAATTTCCATGCAAACAGATTTAATGTTAATTGTACGGTGCTAGAGTTAATTGAACCTAAAGTTAGGTCCGATGCCTATCGAACCTATTCCTATCTCTTGAAATTGAAGTAGGGTTTCGAACTGAAAAAAAGAGTTCAAGTTTGATTCAGTACGATTCGAATCAGTTTTGAACCGAACTGGTTCGAAATTGAAGCGAAGTTTACAACTAGAAAGAAGAGTTTCGAACCAAATCAGACTCAGTTTGAGTTCGATTCGAATCAATTTTGAACCAAGCTAGATTTTATTTGTTTCAGAATTGAGTTGGTTTGATTTGTTTCGAACCAAATTTTTTTTGAATCAAACTCAATCGAATCACGAGCTATGAGCTTTTTGTGCATCCCTAGTTGACGAGGAATCAAATAATTAATTATTGATTCCACTTTGCAATATCTATTACGTTGTACTATGAAAAGTATTAACTTAACGTCTTTTATTTATTTTTCTCTTTTGTTTTTAATTCAAAAATATTATTATGTTCACAATTTTTTCTGATTCTTCAAGAAAAAATATATGGCATGTCTCGTGTACAATAAATTTAAAACAATGCAACTCTTCAATATTTATTGTCATGTATTTTCATATTAACTTTGTAACTTTCAAATTCCTGTGTACCATGTTTGGTTGTGAGCTAAAAGTTGACTAAAGGCTTTAAGTCACTGTTATTCCACAAAACGCGATTTAAATTGACTGACTTAATATGAAATAGTTTTAAATTTAGTCCAGTCTAAACAGACCTAAATTAAACCGCCTTAATTTTTTTTTCAATTTTAAGCTACTGGAACCCACTGTTATTCACTTTCAATCATTTCACCTCTTTCTCCTCATAACTTTAGACACAACCAAACATAAATAATTTAGACAGTTAGATCACCTTAACTTTTGTTCATAACCAAACACCACCGTGGTGTTTTGTTTTTAATAAAGTTCGAGAACTTATCTTTATCTTTTCGTAAAAAATAAAATAAAAATGAAGCTTTTATTTAATATTATCGCGGTCGAATAATCGTGGCAATGACAGGAAGCTGAAGCGAGCATTGCTCGAAATTTCCACCTAATGGCAAACTGATTACTTTCAATCATAAAAAAAAAAAACCCCACTATTTCTGTCTTAACCGAAATTTTTATTAATAACCCCAAACAAAAGAAAAATATCAAATCTAACCCCAACTTGAAATTTTTTTCAAAAATGACCTAACCGCCCCATGATTGGGCGGTTCACCCTACCCACAAAACCGCCCAATAATGGGGCGGTCCACATGGCCAAGAAAACCGCCCCCTAATCGGGCGGTTAACCATTATTTTTTTTTTTTTTTTTTTTTAAAGATATGTTATGATATTTTTTTAGTAGGATTTATAAGATATATATATTTTTTTTGTGTAGATATCTTTTTTATTAAGATATATTTACAACATATATTAAGATATATATTTATGATAAGTTTGTATTATTTTTGTAAGATATATTTTTTTTATTGTAATTTTAAATAAAATTTGGTTGAGTTTGGATGCGTCGTCTGACGGTAGAACCGTCGATTCTTTTATAATAATTGTCGATTGTACGGCTGTTGTATTGATTGTCGATTTGGCTAACGTGGTAAATATTTTTATGTTGTCAATTTGTGTATATTTAATTACGCTATGAACATAACAAAAATGAAGCACACAAAAATAGTTACAAAACTACTAATTAAATCAGTTCACAAATTTAGCGACGACGACCGAACAAATTTAGAAGTCGACGAGTTCTCGATCTGCTTCCAGTCTGTTGTGCGACACTACTACCGCTACCGGATGCCTCTGCATGACTACTACCGCTACCGGTTGCCTCCGCAACAACTCTAGCATTTTCTCTTTCGTTGGCTTCGTTGATGGCATCTGCATTCCAGTTCACCAAAAATGGTATGTTATTGAAATCTTGAAATGTAAAATGAATTATAAAATATAAAATGAAATGTACCTGCTCGCTGCCTGTCACAAGTTGAACGGCGAGCCTGATGTCCCATTCGCCTACCCTGCATCTGATCCATTGTCATTACAGCACGCTTGTGGGGCCTTCTCCCTTTTCTAATATAAAAAGAAGTTAAATAACCATATTAAAAATAAGTTCAGTGCATACACAAAGTATTCTCCCTAACCTGATCCACTTTCTGGGGGGGACGATTTTATCTCCAACATAGGCCGGCCATTGATGCTGGTTGGGATAAGAATGGAATGATGCACCCCAAGTACTCGCAAGGTAAGTGGTACGGTACATGTCGGCGACAAAATCATCCTCACGGAAGTTTCTCACTCGGCACACCGCCATAACATGAGAACAAGGTAGGTGAGCTAGTTGGATTCCTTGGCATGTGCATGTTACAGTATTGTCATCTCCGATTTTGACAACATACTTGAAAGGCCTTTTAATAAACTCCATAGTCCCATCTGCTCTACGGCTGGTTGGAGCGTACTCATTCGGAGAGTGAACTTCGAATTCCAAGCGACTCCCATACGGGACAACGGTCATAACTGAACCTTTCTCCCTATGTTTGCGTAATTTGCCCTCCACCCTTGTTGAAAATGTTTGGTTCCTGGCGAGTAATTCTGTTGCTTTATCACGGCGGTCAACGAACCATGCATTAAGCTTGTAGAAAGTGTCATCCACAATGGCTGCCACGGGCAACATTCGGCTCTGCTTGAAAACAGCATTCAAGGACTCGGACCCATTTGTCGTCATTATTCCCCATCTCCAACCTCCATCTTTTGCTTGAAATATTTTCTCATATGCAGGTGCTTCTTGCAGATCTCTCGGATTATTTTTCCCCACCTTGAGTAAGTACGAATTTGCCTTCGGACAATACTACACAGAAATAATTTTTCAGATTAGAAAAATATAAGTAAATAGTTTATTAAAATTTCATCTAAAATATACATACCTTGGCAAACTCTTTGAACATCTCTTCCAGCCTCCTTGGCTTCTTCCTTCTGCATCCAATTTTAAATGTATCTGCAACCCATTGGTCGAATCCGACATGCTTGTAGAGGTTGTCTGCAACGTGTTGCATACACAGCCTGTGCACACAGTCGCCCTGGGCTGTCGACCAACCGAAATCTGTTCGATCGAAGACATATTTGATTCCTTTGTGCTGGTCTGATATGACGCAGAAGAACCTGTTCCCAACCACCTCTCTTCGCAAAAAACTCATGAAAAAACCCCAATTTTCACCGTCCTCCTTCTCGACAATTGCAAATGCCAAAGGCAACAACTGGTTTTCGGCATCGTATGCACATGCTATCAACAACCTCCCATCGTAACGGCCAGAAAGGAAGCATGCATCTATACTGATAACTGGTCTAATATATGGCACAGCTTGAATGCACGGACCAAATGCCCATGCTATGGCCTTGAACAGTATCTGGTTGGGCTCATCGGGATCGGTAACATTCCAACATTCATACCTTGTGCCGGGATTTGTACTTGCTATGGCTTGGAGCAGTGGTGCAAGCAAGTTGTATGAATCCTTCCAACTACCGAACAGTCGGCATATCGCAAGTTCACGCCCTCTCCACAACCTGTTGTATTTTGGGGTCACATGGTCGTAAGCGCGTCTCACCGCTCTACCGACCTCCTTAAGGCTGATCGACGGGTCCTCCTTAACATCTCGCTCAATTACATCGGCAATAAGTGATGCCGTAAGTTGTGAATGGTCTGTCCTTGACGACGCAGACTTGCATGTATGTGGGGGTTCACATTTCTTAATTATCCATGACGCCCCCCTACCCACAGGGGTTGCATACAGCCGGAACTCGTATCGCGGTGAGTCTTTGCAAACAACAACTAACCTTTTTGACTCCCTTTTTTGTATTCTGCACTCGCAGTTGCTGCGGATATGAACTTCGTATATTTTCTTCACAAGTTCATCTAGGGTGGTATAAACCTGGTCCGGAGCAAGCTCTGAGGTGTAAACGACACGCTTCCCAAAATAGCTTATGTCTGCTTCCTCAAAAGCAGTGGTATCGTTGAATGTGGCTACCGGGTGCCTGTCTGTCCGACCTCTGATCGGAAATCTGTCCTGCATGGGTAAATAATCTCCATCACCTGCAGACAAGTGATCAGAATCCCAATCCCCGTCCCAACTATCACCCGAGTTAATTTCACGTTCCGGTATGGCATCAACCCCTTCGGCCTCCAGCATAACATCTCTCCGGGGAACCATAACAGGTACAAGTATAGGTACGGACGGTGGTACAGAAGGAAATCTGGCTTCTACTACGGGTTGAATAGGAGGTGGAGGTGGTGGTGGTGGTAGGTCGGTGCTATAATCAGTGGTATAATCAGTGCTGTAATCAGCAGTGTAATCAGTATGAACGGGTGGTGCGTGCGGTTCAGACGGTGATACATGACCCAAGTTTTGGTTACCCGAGTGGTCAAAACCCGAGTGCTGCTGCACTGGGCTATCATAACCTGTATGGTCTGTAGAAGGTCCAACCCTGGTCCGATGCAGAAACTTTCTGGAATACAACTCCATTATCGGGGTACCCGTAGATTGAAAAGTATTGTAAACACATCTCCAACCATCCTCATTTGTTATTGGATACTTTACATAGTAAGGTCTATCCCGCCCTGCGTCAACCCGAGTAACCAAATCTATGTCATACCGGTTGGGGGTTACACCAATCCTTTCGAATACCATTTGCTTAAGTTCCAGAAATGAGGTGTTTTCATTTACCTCAAAGCCATGGGTCGGATCTTTCGAGTAACGAACTCCCTCCACACCCACCTCGAACTTCCCGCCCACATATAGTGTAACCAACATTTTATCTACATTAATAAACAAACTTTTATCAGTTACAAAATAATAGTACACAGTTAAATTATTAGTAAATAACAACATTAAAAAAAAATATTTAATAAAATTAATTAAAAAAATAAAATAAAAAAATGAACAGTAATCTACAGTAGTCTACAGTAATCTACAGTAATAAACAGTATTCTACAGTAATCTACAGTAATCTACAGTATCTACAGTAATCTACAGTATTCTACGGTAATCTACAGTAATCTACGGTAATCTACAGTAATCTACGGTAATCTACGGTATTCTACAGTAATCTACAGTAATCTACAGTAATCTACAGTAATCTACAGTATCTACAGTAATGCATAGTAAAATAAATAATTAAATAATTAAAAAAAAACTAATAAAAAAAAAATTACCTGCAGAGACGATTGGGGCGAGGGCGAGGGCGAGAGAGTGTGAGAATGAGAGCCAGAATGGGCATTTTATAGTCTGCATACTGAACCGCCCCACCATGGGGCGGTTTGCTTGGCCGTGTGGACCGCCCTATGATTGGGCGATTTTGTGGGTAGGGTGAACCGCCCAATCATGGGGCGGTTAGGTCATTTTTGAAAAAAATTTCAAGGTGGGGTTAGATTTGATATTTTTCTTTTGTTTGGGGTTATTAATAAAAATTTCGGCTGTCTTAACTCGCAAGTACGCCTAAGGCTTTTCATAAAAATAAAAA
This sequence comes from Carex kokanica, assembly GCA_025461125.1. NCBI lineage: Eukaryota > Viridiplantae > Streptophyta > Magnoliopsida > Poales > Cyperaceae > Carex > Carex kokanica. The sequence continues at coordinate 2,028,921 of JAJGRX010000838.1, read as the reverse complement.
ATAAAAAAGTATGTTTTCTGGCAGATAATCTTGGATTTTATGTGTCACATGAAAAGTATCCCTTCGGTGAGTTTGTTTTTATCTTAGAATATGTTTAGTTGTAAAACAAGAATGGCTAGAATAGTCAAGTCAAGAATAGCTATTATTTGTCTTATTAGAATAACTAAATTTCAAAACTCTTAGAAATAGTCTATTCTAATAAGACAAAAAAAATTAAATTTCTATTCTAGCTATTATAATTCAACCAAACACCGAATAAGCTATTCCAAATAGCCTATTCTCATTCTAACAAAACATACCTCTAGTGGCTTAGTGGAGAACAATTTGTGATATACATCATTAACCACATTGTTGTATGAACAGAAGATCCCTCAAAACCATTCCCATCACCCGTTTTATTACACTATTAAAAAAAAGTGTCATAACTCATGACTTGACTACTAGTCTCCCACTACTTTTAATTAGTTGAGATCTAAAATTTAAAGAGAAAAGGCCATTTCAGAATTGAGATTTCATATATTGATGCATGTGGCATTCGCATCCTTTGTTGTCTACTTTGCTATCCCGCACTGGTGTTCTGCGACCTGGGTAGATTCAGAAATATTCAAATTTTGTGGTTTTCTGAGTTTTTTTTTTCAGAAAATGTTATTTTTAAAAATTTCAAAAAATATTTTTTTTTCAGAAAAAAAAAAGGAACCAACACCAACAAAAATAAAAGATATGTACAGAATCCTTTAATAGTTGATGTTTTAATTTAGATAATTAACTATCCGTTCAACTTTGCAACTTTCTACTAAGTTGTACTATGAAAAAGTATTTAACTTTGGTGTTTTTAAATAAACGTCTTTTTACTTTTTCTTTTCTCGCTTGTTTTATTCAAAAAGATTAATATATTCACAATTTTTTGTCATTCTTAAAATTAATATATGACAACTCTTCCATATTTATTTCCATAGATTTTAATCTGTAGGGTTAAAATTCTCCGTTATTTTTGGAGTAGAACTAAGGTGCTCTTAAGCTCACCAAGCCCTTTGTGAGCTTAACTCAAAAACCTATCGGATTGACTTCAAACGACATTTCCAAACCGTTAGATATTCAATCTATATTAAAATGTGCTTGGAGACCAAATTTTTCATTTTTTGGAATTTGTTTACTATTTATTAAGCTGGTTTGAAAACCGATGTTTTTATTAAATTTCTGGAGCATTGAAAAACAACGGTTTTCAAACCAGCTTAATAAATAGTAAACAAATTCCAAAAAATGAAAAATTTGGTATTCAAGCACATTTTAATATAGATTAAACATCTAACGGTTTGGAAATGTCGTTTGAAGTCATTCTGATAGGTTTTTGAGTTAAGCTCACAATTTGGCTTTGGTGAGCTTAAGAGCACCTTAGTTCTACTCTTATTTATATATTAAAATGTGGTTGAAGAACAAATTTTATATTTTTTTATATTTTTAAAAAATTTCTAAATAGGTACAAAATCACTGTTTTTCAAAAGATCTGAACCATCCAAGAACAATAATTTTGTATCTATTTTAAAACAGAGAAAAAAAATTCAAAAAATATAAAAATAGGTCTCCAGATTTTGTTTCGCTGTTCAAGAGATAATTAAAATTTGGTTAAAATCTATAACATCTCTGCAAAGTTACACATTATTTAAAACTATTTTATGGAACATAGAACTGTTAAAATCTGCAAATTTACACAAAACTATGCGCTTTTAATTTTGCAGAATGTGTACAAAACTTTCAATTTGGTTAAAATCTAAAACATCTATCTACCCATTCTCGGTAAATTTAAAAACAATAAAATTTCCCAATTCACAGTAACACTTTGTTTTTTTTTAAATCAGTGGTTAACTAACAAACATATTGATAAATAAAATTACTTTTAAAATTCTAGATTCCATCTTCTCATATAACATAAAAATAAATATTTATATACATACTCTGAGCATCTACATCTATAGTACTATTAGAGTTTCTAATTTGATGTGGCAGTTTCTAATTCAATTTTAGAGATGTGGGAGAGTTTCTTATTTAGAAACTATGCAGTAAAATTTTTTTTATTAAGAAACTGTTTATAAACTCCATATTGACCAATGGTTGGCTCAAATTATTTCTCATTTTTAATTTCTAAAAAATAGTTAACATTTATTTAGAAATTTATTTGAGTTGCAGATATGTAGATGCTCTCAATTCTAAAAAATATTATTCGGTACTCTAATATTTTAATCTTCATCTCACACCACGATCGAATCTGTTTTTTCGACCGCTGTCACGCTCCGACGATGATCGGATCTACTCTCCGTCGCGCTCCAATCGAGATGGAAACTCTACGCTTCAATCTCCGATGATACCGTATTCTCAGCTCCAATCAACTCCGCTAGGGTCCGGTCCCCATTTTGTTTTCTTATCCGAAATTTTGTATGAATAAAGCAGCCAGGATTTAGAATTGATTAAAAATTTATTTCCGTTATTTTTTCCTTTCCATTTAAACACTTAAACTAATTTTTTTTCTTATTCTTTTTTACTGTAATATTTAAAGTTTTAAACCCCTGTGGTGTTTTGCTTTTAATAAAGCCGGACGACTTGATATTTATTTTTTCGTAAAAAATAAAAATGAAGCTTTTATTTAATTATAAAGTGAATGTTTAGTTCACTCTTTTTTATTTGAAAAAAGAATAAAAAAAAATGAATGTTCGGTCTATAAGAATTTATTCTTGCACATGATTTATGCACCTTCAATATATATATCATTTAAAAATATTTATAATTAACATGTAAATTATTCAAATTTAATTCCACAGAGCGTTTTTATTGTGCAAAAAATATTTATCACTTTTTTGCAACTATAAGTAGAAATATATTTTAAACTTTTTATTTTCGGTAATGTAAGGGATAAATAATTATATAATCTCATTTTTTCACAAAAATTATAAACACATCTGACATTGGCACAAATAAAAATCATATAATAAAATATATTTATCACTCGTCACTAAAATATATATGATAGAGCTCGCTGTGTGGTTTCATTAGTTATGACTTATGAGGTTCCACTCACATTTAAAATTGTGTCATGAAGACATAAGTACAAAATTGAAAAGTAATATAGGAAAATAATTTTAAGGTATTTTATTATTTTTTCAATATTTTATTATTTGTCTTTATACAATTATTTAGTCAAAATTCAAAACTAATAAGCGCGTGCTTCTATAAATTAAACATACAATTTGTCAAATTTATTATATTAATAAAAAATATTTTTCAAAATTTTTAAACTTAAGAATAAAAATTCTATATAAATGATAACTAGTTATTATTGGATTCAGATCAGCTGAAATCCGAGATTCATGAACAGTAATCCTGAAATTCCTGAAATCTGAAATCCAGTCGTTCAACTTTTTCTGTGCACGCATTTCGAAACAGCTGATTTTTCTGTGTGTGTATCTCGAAACAATTTAATGGCTCGATTCCGAATTTTAAAAATTTCAGAGTTACTGTTGATCATCTCGAATTTCAGCAAATTTGAATCCGTTATTATTAAAAGTTAAATAAGTTGAACGGTCGCAGAACACCTATTACGGCTCACGGTGTTCGAGTCATGATCCGAGAGTAATCATGACATGACAGGAAGCTGAAGCGGCGCTGCTCCGAATTTCCATTCCATGGCTAACTGACTACTTCAGTCTAAATCATAGATTTTATGAGCAATATGAAAAGTAGCGTTTCGTGTGTTCGTTTTTAACCAGTGGCATACTGTACTGTGGAGAATATCAGAGGAGGTAGAGTGAGACTTTCGAACAATAAGAATCAAACAGATGTCAAAATCAATTGTGTGAAAAAATGATGCAAGTGTCAATTTTATTATACTACAATATTTTACGTTAAATTATATAGAAAATTAAACATAAATAAAAAAAATTAAATAAGGTCAATTAATCCTATTGAATCTTCTTAGATCCTCTTAAACCCTAAACCCTAAACTCTAAACTCTAAATCCTAATAATATTTTTTTTATACCATAATTATTTTTAGTTGAGATCTCAAATTTTAAAGAGAAAAAAGGACATTTGAGATTTAAATATAGAGAGAGTAAAGTTAGAGTGTGATTTGCTCATCAAGAGGTTTGGTGAGTACAACTCTAAAAATCTATCGGATTGGTTTCAAATGAGAAATTCAAACTGTTGAAATTCATCTACTTCATGAGCGATGCATGTACATAAAAAAATTTAGAAATTTCGAATTCATTTACTACAAGATCAAGCGGTAAAAAAAAATAATAAAAAAGAATACATAAAACAACTTATAAAATAAGTTATAAAAAGTTCATTTTTTTAATCGATTGATTTTGTACTAAATAAATTTAAAATTTCTAAAAAGTTTCATGTATATGCATTACTCATAAAATAAATAAATTTAAACATTTTAAATTTATTACTTAAAATCATTCCGACAAACATTTAGAATTGTCTTCACCAAATCCATCTAACTCTAATTTTGCTCATATATATTAATAACTGATGTATCCTCTGTCTACTTTGTTTCCCGTTTAAGACAAAGGAAAATTAAGAACCGACAAAATGGATTCTCATCTCCCATCGTAAGCAATTAAAAAACAATTAAAAAGGCACTGACAAGACTATTGATTTGACGGGCATTTATTAAGCTTGGGAATTTGTTGATGGAGGGTTTATTCATCATTGTCACCTGCCACGACATAACATAACAGAATATAACTTATTTGATGGAGATGTGATGTCTACGGTGTTATTTTTCCTCATTACTCACAATTTTTTTTATAAACCATAATTAAAAAATATATATTTTTACGAAATCAACATAATTATTTTTTTTCTAAAAAATCATAAGAACCGAAATATTATTTCGGTCCATTATTTTTTTCTTATTCCAGGCCGAAATGACATTTCGGTCCGGTTTCATTTTTGAATTTTCTATGGTGGCTTATACGAAAACTTGTGAAACCAGTACCACAGAAAATTCAAAGAGGAGACCGGACCGAAATGTCATTTCGGTCCAGAATAAAAAAAATAACGAACCGAAATGACATTTCGATTCTTATGATTTTTGTAAAAAAAATAAAAAAATAATCATGTTGGTTTCGTAAAATAAAAAATTTAATTATGGTTTATAAAAAAATTCCTTTACTCACGTTTAAGTATTGAAAGGAGAGAAGTTTATGAGCTCCACAAAATTTGATTTTAATAAATTTAATCAGCTCTAAAAATTTCCACCCAATGCCTGTGCCACATAACCATAACAGAAATTAAACGGCGTTTTCAATTCCTTTAACGGCTCATGGCGCTGAGTCGTGAGCCGAGAGTAATCACGATATGATAGGAAGCTGAAGCGGCACTGCTCGAAATTTCCACCCAATGGGCAATGGCTAACTGCCTACTTTCAATTATAAAAGAAAAACTGACCACGTCGGTCTTATGTGGCACAGGAGGCACCTATGTTGCACAGATACGGTACGGGTATCTTATCAGATACGCCTATTATATATTATATATTTTTATTATTTTAATTATATTACTAATTCAACATGTATTATATAAATTAAATATTAAAAATTCTGAATTTGATAGCCCAAGTATATGTTAAATAGCATAGCCACTAACTTTTAGCAACAAATCTAAGCAAATGTCAGGGGTGGACCCAGGAATTTAATCAGGGGTAGGCACAAAATAACAATAAAAGTACAAAAAAAAAAGTTTTGCAACAAACAGGAATAGGCAATAGCAAATGAAGTTTTTTATTTTTTGTTTTTGTTTTGCTCTCTGGTCCCACTGTTCCAACAGTGAAAAGTAGCAAAAAGTAGAAAAGTAGCAAATAATGGGCCTTATTTATTATTTGGATTTCTCTCCAGTGGCATTTAGCTACAAATAACGGAATGTGCCTTACTTTTTATTTTTCTTTGGGCTAGGGGTAGGCACAGTATTGGACCAGGGGTAGGCACAGGAGCAAATATATACTAGGTTCAAAAAAAATTCAATTTCAGGGGTAGGCAAGTGCCTACCCCCTGGGCCTTTATGGGTCCGCCCATGAATGTAGTGGTTAAGTCGTTTGGCGTTAGTGTCGCATAACCCAGGTTCGATTCTTGTTAGGCTAGAAAATTTTTTTGTTGGCTTGTGGTCCGTGTGCACCTCTCATGCTGCGCTAGTGTATGCGTATTCGAGACGTATCCCAACGTGTCAAAACCGTATCCGGACAAGTCCACAGGTATCAGAGACCGTATCGGGAGGTATATGGTACGCCAGCTGGCATATCTAATACGCATCGGGCACGTGTCGGTATCCGATATGTATCGGATACAGGTACAAAGCCCATATAGGAGTATTGGAGTAACATAGTGACACATTAAGAGTATCGCTTCGGTGTGTTCATTTTGCATAGCTTACTGTCCAATGTGGCATAGTGACAAATTAATAATTCGGTTCGGTTTAGCGGAGTTGAATAATTCATAATTCAAAAATAATTTAAATATAATTTGGAATAATTCGGAATTATCTGAATCAGAGATCCCAGTCCTACAAGAAAGCAAAAAAAAGTTTTGAGAAAAATTCATGAAAAAATCGTAAAATTCACAAATTATTCGCGAATAATTCGGTCAATCAAATAATTTGACGTTCGGTTCACCATTACAAAAAAAATGAATTATTCGCGAATAAATCTCAAATTTTGTAACTATGCAACGAGGAGAACATTTTGTGATAAAGACCATTAGCTACATTGTTGTATGAACAGAAGATACCTCAAAACCATTGGTCCATCGCACGCGCTTTAGCGCACCAAGTAAAAAGTAGTCTCACAACTACTATAGTTGAGATCTCAAATTTCAAAGAGAAAAGCAATTAGACAGGAATATTAAGAACCGACAACATCAATACTCATCTCCCGTCGTAAGCAATTGAAGGAACAGACATTAACAAAAAAGAAAAATAAGGACATAATCCTTTAATAGTTATGTTAAATTAGATAATTAATTATCCGTTCTTTTATTTGGAAAAAATAATAAGATTAACTTTCGTCTTTAGAAATTAACGTCTTTTTATTTTTCTTTTCTCGCCTGTTTATTTAAAAAGAAAATATTATATTCACAATTTTTTTGTCATTCTTAAAAATTAATATATGACATGTGCAATAAATTTAAAACAATGCAACTCTTTCATATTTATTTCCATGAATTTTTATGAGTGTGATTAAAATGCTATGTTGTTTTTGTTTTAATCACGTCTGACATCCTCATCTTTGGTTTCAAAGTCCGAACTGTTTATCCAAACAGTTCAACATGATTTCTATGTTATAATCTGGTTGAAAACCAAATTTTACAATTTTTTAGTTTTTTATTTTCTAAATAGATACTAATATTGTTGTTTTTTAGAAGAGTACAAGATTTTGAGAAAATATAAAATTTGGTCTCCAGATTTTGTTTCACTGTTCAGAAGATAATTAAAAGTTTTGTAAATAAGGAACAATGAAACTACTCAAAGAATGTGTACAATACATTATATGAGTAAATTAAAATTTGGTTAAAATCTGAAACATTTAAACTATTTTATCAAGCATAGAAATGTTAAAATCTGGAACATCTATTTACACATTCTTTGTGAATTTACAAACAATGAAATTTTCCGATTCACAGTAAATTCTTTTGGAAAACTATTTTTTTGTAAATTTTAATTAATTCAAACTTTTTAATTAGCAAAAAAATTGCAAAACTTATTGGAGTAAATTCAATTTAGTCTGTGATTAAGACTTTTAATTATCATCAGTTTTTTTAACTGTTTAATTTTGGGTAAATTTAATTATTTATACTAAATTGTGTGTGTTCTTTTGAAGAAAATGAGTATATTACATGAAAAAAAATACATAAAGAAAGAATATGTAAATCTTTACCTACAATAAATATTTTACTTACACTATATATTCATTCATAATCCATCATTCTGCCCAAGTTCTGAAAAATCACGAATAGTGTTGTAAAAAAAAGGTACGGCCGATTAATCATTAACGGCGGTCAAACCGTTATGAATATACTTAATGGATGTCTGTTCCAAAAAATCTGGAATGATTTATCTGATCGATGGTGGGAACTAGGGGTGGCGATGATTCGAGCTAGGCCCTAGCTCAGCTTGTTAATTCTTAACCGAGCTACAGCCGAGTGAGCTGGACCTAGGGCATCCGAGCTAAAATCTCAACTTGAAATTGTGACAAGCCAAGCCGAGCTAGCTCGCGAGCTGACGAGCTGGCTTGCTGGGTCTGGATGGATATTGTTTTAAGAAGAAAATAAATTCTACAAACTTTTTTGATCGAGCTGAACCGAGCTGGATCGAGCTAGACAGTATAAAATGCACACAAATTGATGCCTAGACGAGCTAGGTCGCGAGCAAGCTAGGCCCCAGCTTGAACTCGTTAATTTTAGACCGAGCTAGTGGCGAGCTGGCTCCTTAACAGCTCGGTTTAGTAACGAGCGAGCTGTTAACAAACGAGTCAGGTGCGAGTCACGATCGAGCCACGAGCTATAAGCTTTTTTGCCACCCCACTGAGAACTTAAGATAACACGTTTATGTATCCAACTTCTCTTCCCATTATTTTTGCATTGCTGTTATACTCTTTCTATTTTGTTTATTTGCAACTTAAAAATTATGTTAAATAGATGCTGTAGATGAAATATAATTAATACGAAACTAGTCAAATGCTACCGAGATTTTTATTAATATCCAAAGTTAATTAGAAATTAATAAATATATCCAGATTCTCTGGAAATTTATAAAAATGTCCTACTGGCCATTTTCTGGCTGGTACCGTATTTATTTCATTACCGACCAGAAAATGGCCGGTACTAATTTTTTTTTTTAGACATTATGAATAGCAAGATGCTGAAATCTAACACTAAAAATTCGAATTTTTATTAAATATTTGTTAGATTATTTTTTTGATATATAATTAACATATTTATACTAAAATATGCTAAATTACTTGAAATTATGTTATATTACGCTGAATTACATTAAATTACGCTAAATTAGGCCGATTTTGTGCCATCTTTCATAAATCATAAAAAATAGTAAAAAAAAATTCCAAAAATAATAAAAATTGGTATTCTACAAGTTCATTATATAACTAATTTACTGAGTTGCTTAGATTGAATAATAGAAATGAAAATCTTAATCGGAAACTTCAACTCAAGTTTTGAGGATCTTCCCTTTGTTTATTGGCAATTCTAAATTTTGAAGTCCAACAAAGCGGGCACTGACGCATGGCTATTTTCGCAAGCTTTCCGAAAAGTGGTCATTTACTGAAATCGGACACTCGAGCGCTGTTTAATGGCTGTTTGAAGTTTCGTCGTTATTTTTCATCTTCTCAGTGAAGATATCATCCTTATTCATATGTAATTTAGCGTAATTTACCCTATTTTAGCATAATTTAATATAATTTAGGGTAATTTAGCGTAATTTAGTGTAATTAAGCGTAATTTAACATAATTTCAAGTAATTTAGCGTATTTTAGTATAAATATGCTAATTATATATAAAAAAAGTAATCTAACAAATATTTAAAAAACAAATTCGAATTTTTAGTGTTATATTTCAGAATCTTGCTATTCATAATGTCTCTAAAAAAAAAATTAGTATCAGTCATTTTCTGGCCGATAATGAAATAAATACGGTACCGGCCAGAGAATAGCCAATAGGGACATATTTATAAATTCCCAACGTTAGTGGTTATATTTATTAATTTGTAATTAACTTTGGATATTAATAAAAAGAGTAGAACTAGGGTGTGATGTGCTCACCAAACTCTTTGGTGAGCACAACTCTACATAAACTATCGGATTCACTTCAAACGAGATGAATCCAACCGTTGAAACCGATGTACTTTACGAGTGATGCGCGTACATGCAAAATTTTGAATTTTTTGAATTCATTTAGTCTCAAGTCAAGTGGTCAAAATTGATGATTTTTTGAATGCATTAAAACAACTTCATTTTGGATCATTCATTTTTCATCAATTTTGACCACTTGACTTGAGACTAAATGAATTCAAAAAATTAAAAATTTTGCATGTACGCGCATCACTCGTAAAGTACATCGGTTTCAACGGTTGAATTCATCTCGTTTGAAGTGAATCCGATACTTTATGTAGAGTTGTGCTCATCAAAGAGTTTGGTGAGCACATCACACTTTATTTCTACTCTAATAAAAATGTCGGCAAATGCTAGGACAGTTACAGTACAACCTATTTATTCACAATAAAAACCGCTTATTGAGGAAACACGTCGTCAGCAAGCATTTCGAGAAAAAGCAAGGTTCAACTAAAAATGACATAAAAAGAAAAAAGCAAGGTTCAACTAAAAATGACATAAAAAGAAAAAAGCAAGGTGCCCGTACAAATTTTAGAAAGATGTGCTACTTCTTTAATTTATTTTTTAAACTATTTAGATATTAAAAAAAATCGGTACAACAGGTTGCAGAGTACAGAGCTGCAAGGCCTTTAATTGGAAAATCTACGGACAGTGGATTGTGTGAGATGCAGAGAAACCAAACGGCGTTGTGTACAAGTTTTGTCTGTTACATGGTTATCAGAGTACAAAAGAATTTTTTTTATAAACCATAATTAAATTTTTTTTTTTTTAGGAAACCAACGTGATTTTTTTTTTTATAAAAATTATAAGAACGGAAATACCATTTCGGTCCGTTATTTTTTTTTATTCCGAACCGAAATGACATTTCGGTTCGATTCCCTTTTTGGATTTTCTGTTGTACAGATTTCACAAGTTTTCATATGAGCCGCCACAGAAAATCCAAAAAAGAGGACCGGACCGAAATGCCATTTCGGTCCGGAATAAAAAAAAATAACGTGTAAAAAAATATATATATTTTTAAGGCAAATTCTTCTATGGACATAAGGACCTATTTGTAAAATGAACATATTTTCATTTTCAAAGTTCAAACAGTCGATCCGACAGTTCATCTCCATATTAAAATGTACTTGGAGGTCAAATTTTACATTTTTTTGAATTTTTTTACTATTTATTAAGTATTTTACAAAATTCAATGGTCTGAATTTGATTAGTTTTTGTAAAATACTTAATAAATAGTAAAAAAATTCAAAAAAAATGTAAAATTTGACCTCCAAGTACATTTTAATATGGAGATAATGTTGAACGGTCGGATCGACTGTTTGAACTTTGAAAATGAAAATATGTTCATTTTACAAATAGGTCCTTATGTCCATAGAAGACACTCTTTTTTTAATTATGGTTTATAAAAAAAATTCAGTACAAAACGGTACAGAGGAGGGTTCTATGAGGCGGTAGAGAATTCATTTATTACGTGTGGTGGAGATACTGACAAATGACATCGCAAGAAATTTTTCACAAGATTCATAATTCAAATACAAGATGAATATAATTTTGCAACTGTTTGTTTAAAATAAAATAATAACAAATGATCAATCATTATTGATGGGTTTAAAATGTCATCACTTTAAATTCTGAATTGGTGAATAACATATCAAGTTCGATAAGTTTGAAATGCCAAACGTGACATCAAGACAAAACGCACTATTATTTTATGTAGGTACTCGTTTACTAGATGTTCTTTGCTTCATTTAAGGACCTGTTCGGCCTCCAACTGGGATTGGGAATATGCTCTGGATATGGGCTAATTTGAATTGTCTGTTATTGTGCGCGTGAGAAAAAAAATCCAGTTGACACGTGCACAGTAACCGCGTCGAACAGGCTCTTATGATACATTTATTTGAAAGTGAAGGTAGAATGGTAGACCATTGTAGGGTTTTGGTGCTACCCATGTACTGGCTTAAGTGCGGAAAAAGACCGAAAAACAAAATTTTACATCTAACTTAAGCCGATGATCTATCTCCATGATTGATTTCTAAAACTAAATTTATTTAACAATTAAATAAATTAATATAACATTATACCTTGGTTCCAAATTCGAATTGGAACTGTCGCTGCACTTGCCTCGCTGCTACTACTGCTGTTGCTACTCCTCGGACAACAGCACGAAATGTCTAGTGCCTCTATCAGTAGTACACCAGGAATGATCAGAGAGCAAGTATTTCTCCTGCCAGAAATACTATACTCGCAGCACTTAGCTAAACAAGTTGTCTCGCGCTTTGCAGATACTCTGATTCACAACTTATGTGTAAAAGCAAAGTTACAGCTGACTACGCAAGATTACAACCGCTTACCACTCAAAATATATACGTCTATACGTATATATTTATAACCTCACACAATTACTATTTGAGAGGGATTCCGAGAATCAGAGGAACCTGGCTTCCGCAGATGTTCAGTCAGGTTTCCACTCAAACTTGGAAAATGAAATGGTATATCATGAACTAACCCCTCCACCCCTATTTATAGCCTTATAAGGAGGTGTGAATAGTAAGGAGGTGGGAATAGTAACTTGGTGTGAAAAGACCAAAATGCCCCTGGCCCAATAATGTATTTACAGGGTCTAAAATGAATAGTTCCGGGCTCAGAAAGGCCCATAATGAATGGTTATTGGGCTTGGACATTTTGGGATTTGATTTGGGCCCAATGTGAATAGTACAAGGACCCAGAATGGCCCATGCTGAATAGTATAAGGCCCAAAAAGGCCCATAATGAATAGTATCAGACCTGGATTTTTGGGCTTTCTTAATTATAATCTAAATATAATTAAAGCCCAAATATACTATTCCATATATATATATATAATTGTTCTGAACAATTATATTTCATTTTGCGATTGTAACAATAATTACACAACGTGTCATACACGCTTGTAATTTTAATATGTTTAAGCCTATCATCTCGATGATATTTCTATATTAATTATAACATTTATAATTAATGTTTTGCCATCTTATTTATTAATCATAACTATTTATAATTAATAATAAGATTATCTGATCCAGTTCCTATATGGTGTGACCCAATAGGATCTGTGTTATGTTGGCAATAGAATTAAAACTGTTTTAATTTCTATAGATCATAGTTGGCACCGGGCAGTGCACTGTGACCCCCAATTACATAGATGATGTTGTCCAGTACAATATCACGATCCTGCAGGAAACTTATTAATTTACTCAAGTTAATTCTTTCGTCTCATAGCAACAGATCAGGTTCAGGGTAGGTATGTGTCATCCCTGCAAACCTAATCTTTTCTTGATCTTTGAGTAGATTATTTTTATATGATTAATCTTTATTAATCATACCGTATACGTATAATCCTACTCCTATCAAGGGGCCCAGTGTTACTATCACTCGTATAATAATACGAGGGACGACAGTACTTTTGGTGACATCTCTTCCTCCGCACAAGTCATGTGTACTGAAATGTCACATTTATAACTACTTTTTACAGATAGCGTTTGATGACACTTACGAATACACATTTCTCATGTAGGAAAGACCACACCTCATACTGTAGAACTTAACACTAAAATGAAACCGTTAATGACACAAACACATTACCATTTAACGTTTCATTTAGGGCCAGTCAAATACCATGTTCATAACATGTATCTATGTGATTAAATGACAACCCTTTGTCTATGTTCTGTGAAACTTAACCATCATTTAATCCACATACTAACCTTATAATGGTTAATTAGTGTTCCTGCTAATTACCACGGCTAGTGACTATTTAGAGTATTTATCATCTATATTATGAAGTTTCACAATTTCAATCATGAACTTAAAATGATTCATAAAGGCAATAAAACTCATGGAACAAAATGATATATAATATTAATCATCCAATTCATGAACAAAGTACAATAATGATCGACTGCTAGATTACTATCTAACAGATATTTTGTAACTGTAATTTGCAAATATAATATAGAGATGCAGTAATTGCACATTTATAATTGTTGTTGTATGTTTGAAGTAAGATTGCACAATCTGTAATTTTTTTGCTTGGTTTATTATATTGTCAAATCTATTTTTTATTATTGGGTAGAGCATAGAGAAATAATTGATGTGTATTTTTTATTAGGTGAACACACTTTTTGCATTTTTTTGCTTCTCTTTGTTATCTACATTTTGCTAATATTCCTCAGTAATTTGAAAAAAGAAATATTCTTGAAATAGATTTACATATTTTTTTTCACAAAGTAGTTTAAATTTTCAGTGAGTGTCAATAACATTTTGAGCTTGAAAGAAAGTTAAATGCAACACAATTTTCTAAGAGTTTAACGGGATATTATTTGCTATCTACTGAGAGTTTAACTATATTATTTACAAGTCATATCATGCATATCCAGGGGTGGATTCATGATTTTCGTTAGGGGGGCAAAACAAATATCAAATCGAATTTAAATACCTAATCGGATTTTCATTAACCAATTGGGTACTCGATAAAAAATAATGTTTTAATTTATACTTTCCAATGCTTTGACTTGTAATTTCTGATGCTCTAACTTATAATTCTAATTACCAATCAAAATTGAATAAATTTATTTCAATTTTAACTTTAAATTTAATCCGAATTACAAATCAAACATCCAGAGGGGAGCATCAACAAATTTCAAGAGAGGACAAAATTAATCAAGACTTATAAATCCTCTACTAAAACTCAAAATCCAAGAGGGAATAGCTGCCCCCCCCTGGAACACTCTGGGTCCACCCCCTGTACATATCAATTAGCAAATAGAAAATGAATTTAACAAACAATTCAAGAATCAATAAATTATTCGTCTATTATTTAGTATAATGAGAAAATTGAATTTATCAGCAATTATTCATTAATTTCGTCGCTTTGCATGAACTAATTGACAGTTGTGCGTCTTTGTAAGTAGTCGACACACGAACTAACAATAGCAACGTGCACACAGTAAATCTGAAAATTCACAAGCCGTAGAGATGTATAAAACTCGTAGACATCTCGTCACTTGAGGTCAGCGAGTCTATATTAACCGTCCGATCCGAATTCCAATGAATGGGACGTACGCCTTTAATACACTGTGCGATGCGGATTTTAATCTTATTGTCTGGATGTAAATATAAATATTCGGTAAGATCTGTGAAGATTTTACCTCATATGGGGAGCCGTGCGCTTGATTTGATGTCGAATTATGCATCTTCGTTTTGGAATGAGAGTAGGTCCGATGCCCATCGGACCTACCTTGGTTCGATGGGTGTGATGACCATCCGATTTGCATCAAGATTTGTGTGATATGCATCAATATCCGTGCAAGTCTTATCAGTTTCCGTGCGCATAGATCTTGATGCTAATCGTATGGTGATAGAGCTAATTGAACCTAACTGTAGGTCCGATGCCCATCGGACCTACTCCTATCTCCTTTGTTTTATTTCTGTTGAGAATAGTCCGTACTCCGTAGACTGTATATGTATGTATGTACTCAGAGGATCAGTATGGTGTCATTTCCCACGTCGACATGTAATCATAACGATGGACAGCTGATCAGATCAGATGGAGGAGATAGGAGTAGGTCCGATGGGCATCGGACCTAAAGTTAGGTTCAATTACCTCTAACACCGTACGATTAGCATCAAGATCTATGCGCACGGAAATTGATACAGTCTTACACGTATTTTGATGCAGAGCACACGAATCTTGATGCAGATCGGATGGTCATCACACCCATCGAACCAAGGTAGGTCCGATGGGCATCGGACCTACTCTCATTCCCAGATGGAGATGTTTGGGATCTGATGCTACGTATAATTTTGGCATTCAGAGTACGCCCATCGGCCCTACTTTGGTTCGATGGGTGTGATGACCATCCGATCAGCATCAAGATTCGTGCAGTATGCATCAATTTCCGTGCGCATCGGACCTAATCCTATCTCATAATTTAAAATGAATGAGTTGCGCTGGTCAGTATGGTGTCATTTTGAACGAATGAGTTCAAACTGATTCTTGTTTATTTAAAAAAAAAAATGATGCTTGCCTATAATTTTACTGTATAATCTCTATAATTAAAAAATAAATTGATTTTTATATTTTTATAAAACAATTATACGATTGCAAAGAATTTGCTTCCTCTAAGATATATCATATTTTGTGTGATATTTTGAAAAAATATCAACCGTTCAAAGACGTTATGCACGAATCTCAAAGCTCAAATAATTGAGGTGTTCTGCGCTATCCCCAAATAGGCACCGGACACGTGGATCATGCAAAATATGAGATATCTCAGAGCATACGCACTCAATTGAAAAATTGAAAGTGTCTTTGACTCTGAATGCTATTCTTTCTTTTTCCCGCCATTATGCTCGAGAATACGAAATGAGAAAAATGAAGAGAGAAATTTGTTAATGAATCCATTATTCTCAGAAATTAAGTCACCATTTTTTTTTTGTTTAAATTGAGATTCGTGCAAATCTTAATTGATTCCGATAAGCGCAAAGCGGTCACATTCTTAATGATATCCGGTAAGAATGACAATTAAAATAGTCACAGCATATAAATTTAATTTTTGAGGTTATCTTTTAACGGTTAATATAACAAATTGACTTAAACTAATACAATATTATAATAAACATTTAAAATACTGTAATAATTACAAATAAAAAAATACAATTTTTTGTATCAAGTAATTATTTTTTTTTTGGCAAGAGGTGGTACCAAATAGGCTATTGGATACTTTTGGACGTAATTGGGAGGTACCGAATAGTCGCACTGATACATATGATTTTTTTGTAAAAAATAAAGTCAACATGTTAGTTTTCTAACTTTCATTCTTTTTAGGGCTTGTTCGGCAATTTACTGTTTACGTGGGAAAAAAAAATTCACTCGGAATGAATTTTTTTTTTCCCACATGAACAGTAAAAATCAGTTCAAATTATATTTCCATTCCTATGCCCAACAGGCTGCCGAATAGGCCCTTAGTTGTGGTTCCTAAAAAAAATTCCTCATCTCATCTCTATTTATTTTTCATTACAATAATACAAACTTATGCGTGCATTGCAGAGTATAGCCTCGCTCATAATAATAATAAGGAACGCACAAACAATCCTCCAACTAAAATCCCCCAGGCGTCACCCAACTGTAACAGTCAAAGATTTGAACGGTTGGATCACCGTCTAGAAGGTCAGCGCTCAGCTTAAATCACGCACATATTGAAACCAAGTCTTAATATTTCTTCTCACTAGTTTTAATAGTTGTGCTTCGAAGTCTTAATGTTATCTTACAAAAAATCTTAATACCCATTAAAAATATACCATTAAATTTAATGTTGGACCACATGCTCGAAGGTCGACGCCCTCCGTATTAAAAAATGTCAGCGCAAAACAACGCGCAAGCTAGAACCAAGTCTTAATACTTCTTCTCACTAATCTTAATAGTTGTACTTCTAAGTCTTAATATTACTTAACACAAGTCTTAATACTAAGAAGGTTGGAGGATGGAGAGATTTTCTCTAATAATAATTATAAGAGTAAGAAACAATCAAATAAACAATAGATAAATGATAATTAATAAAAATATCACATGAGTATAGATGCAAAAATACCAATTAGATTTTCTCTATATATTTAATATTTATCCAATGTTTCCCCAACCTTTTTACTAGTCTCGGTGTAGCGCACATCGTATATGATATAGTAAGCCCATACAGGCCAGAAAACTGAAACCTTTTTAGAAAAGCCCATGAACAACAACCTATTACGGGCCTTGATTGTATGGCGTACAGGCCTCTAGTAAAATGTTATGAATTCTTTCTTTGTATAGTTGTTTTTGAAATTTAAGCCGACTAACTATTTATTTTGATAAAGAATAATGGAATATAGCACTAGATGAGTCTTAGCACATAGCCTCAGATAAAGTGTAAATTTAGGAAATTTATTACAAGCATATAAAACATAGGCCCAAATTTACCCAGAAATGGTAGATGTATCTTAATGATAATTTATTTTTGCTTTTTTGATTAAAGGTTACAGGATAAGTCATTCAATTATTTAATATTCTTGTTATAACAAAAGATCTCCTTCATTTGAATTTCGAACTCATAACCTCTCACATAGAGACTATGTGTCTTTGTCACTAGATCAAAAACTGATTCTAATTTACTTTTACTTTTCATAATAATGAGACTGTAGAAACTACTTCAAGTTCATCTGCATTAATACTTGTTTCATATCGTTCAAAAGAAAACTAAAGAAAAACAAGTAAACATTTCGTTCAAAAATATCATTCTCAAACCAAAAGCATAAATCTTGGCCCTGCCCAGAATAATAATTTTGGGTCTGAAATTAAATGTAAGGTTGCTTTATCTCTTACGTACGAAAAATGAACAGCCGAGTTTAAATTGTTTATTCAATATGAAATGAACAAGCACAAAATTTTCTGAAAAATTCTGTGTCACTGTGTGATAAACATTAGTGCAAAGGTTACTCTCGCTAGATTCAAAGGCAACTAGCTTTAAACGAGGAATAAAACAATCAAAACTAATTTTATATATGCTTTCTACATCAAGCCAGCTGAAGGAATCCAAATCCATGGACACAGTAGAAATAGGAGCTAACTCAATAAGATTTTTTGACCATGTAGACCATATATCGCTGGATTCTCTCAACCTACCTCTGCTTTTTGAACATACTTTGAATACTTTATTCTCTAAGCTTCAGGTCCTTTTTAAACCCTCTTATAGCCATCTTTGTTCTCTTGAGAAAGTTCACTATTTTTTATGCTAAATCTTTGCTTCCACAATGCAAGCAAGGAGAGTAAACATTTTCATCTTAGCTTGTCTAAACTTTCCCTTTCTTTTGTCCTCTCAAAAGATTTGCCCAAAATGTGGCAACATTGAAATACCGTACCCGCTGAGTACCGATCCGAATTGCGGGGATCCCGATTATGCCTTAGCTTGTGACCCTTCCAACAAAAATCTTTACTTCCCTGCTCTTAATGGTAGCTCCTATCTTGTTGTAAACATTCAAGCTCCATTGCGGCGCCTAGTGGTGCAGCCAGCTCCATGGCTACCAGGTACATGTACAACCCAAGACATGCCGAAAAGTGAGGGTATATATCTTAACCAATCCCTCCCCTTCAACATGACATCGTCAAACACAATTTTTCTCTTCAATTGCTCGCCCCGCCTTCTAATTTCACCACTCAATTGTAGCGCCTCTAGTCTTTGCCACAAGTACTTGGACGGCCTAGCCCGTGTTGACCCGAAAGTACAAGCCGTGTGCTTGAGCGGGCCAGGCCCGTGTTGTACCTTCCTTGCCGGGGGTTTGCCTTCTTCATATAGAATAAGATTGCACTCATCAGGTTGCCGCGCTTTTCGAAGCGTGCTCCATATTGACCCTGAAAAGCCACCAAGTCAATGGACAGAAGGTTTGGAAATTCAGTGGGCTCCACCTCCTCAGCTTATTTGCCAGACCCAAAGTGATTGCCCTCAATCATCGACTTGTATTAGAGAACCTAGCGATACCTACAAGAGATGCCATTGTAACAAGGGCTACTATTGGGATGCATCATCATATAATTGCTTGCATAATGATGTAACTCATCACCAGCGACGTACTTCGCATAGAACCTTTGCTTTGTCAACAGTGATAGGTGTTGTAGGCTTCTTTGCACTAGCGATTGTTGTCATTTTGATCAAGTTTTGTCATGGTGGTGAGTTCTTTGTTTGGTCAAATAACTCGGGTAAAGAGCAAGAAGATCTTTGGAAGACCGGGGCAACATCAGCAAAGATGTTTACATGGAAGGAGTTGCGGAAGGCAACTAACACATTTTCAAAAGATCGATTACTCGGTAGTGGTGGTTTTGGAGAGGTGTACAAGGGAATTTTAAAAGATGGTACTACAGTTGCCGTCAAGTCAGCAAAAGTCGGCAACCTCAAAAGCACTCAACAAATACTTAATGAGGTGGGGATACTCTCACTTGTAAACCATAAGAACCTTGTAAGGCTTCTAGGTTGTTGCGTTGAAGCTCCACAACCTTTGATGGTGTATGATTACATACCCAACGGAACACTATTCGAGCACCTACACACAAGAGGAGACCGCAAAGCCTTAAAATGGAAAATGAGGGTAAAAGTTGCTCTACAAACTGCAGAGGCATTGTCATACTTGCATTCATCAACCCAAGTGCCGATCTACCATAGAGATGTCAAGTCATCTAATATTTTGTTAGATGAGGAGCTAAATGTAAAGGTTTCAGATTTCGGGCTGTCCCGATTGGTCCAACCGGGGCTTAGTCACGTGTCGACCTGTGCTCAGGGTACTCTTGGTTACTTGGATCCTGAGTACTACAGGAAATATCAACTGACAGATAAGAGCGATGTTTATAGTTTCGGTGTCGTTCTTTTGGAGTTGCTAACAGGAAAAAAGGTCATTGATTTTTCTCGAAACGAGGATGATGTAAGCTTGGCCGAGTACGTAAAACGCCGGGCCAGGGACGGTGAAATGATGGCTACAATAGATGAGTCATTGGTTGGGGATGATGGTAACCTTGATTTGAAGAGTGTAGAGCTTTTTGCGGAGCTCGCGCTTGATTGCTTGAGAGAGAGAAAGGAGGAGAGACGCGGCATGACTGAAGTGGCAGAGGTTCTTCAGGATATCTCAAGGACTGTTGAAAATGGGTAAATCCGTGACAGGTTGTTAGTTTTTTTGTTTTTATAACTCTAATTTTAATTTTTTTTACTTCATTTATAGTTTGGGTAAGTTGAGCAGTTTAGAATTAATAGGATTAGTTGAGGTCTTTTTTGTAATTCACAGTTTCATGTTGAAATGAAATGGGCTTTTTGCCCTTTTAAAAAAAATAGTAAAGCTACATATTTAATTTACTATGGAATGTGCTGGATATTGACAGTGGAAAAAAAAAGAGAGAAGATAAGAACTAGATGCTTCTTCCTTCAGTAAAGGCGCTTCAAAAAGATTATGTATTTGCCTTTCATGAAAAAGAGTTGGAAGGTTGTTTTTGTATTACTATAGAAGAATAAAATGGTGTTAACTCAACAAAATCATTAATTTGTTTTTGTACTACCATAGGAGATTTGTGGTAATCAGATCGATGCAGCTATTACTGATGAGTCCGACTTTGTTGCTTTTCCGAAAGAAAAGTAGGAATCTGTTTTTCCGGATCCAACCATTTAAATTTGTTGAGATTTGTACATGAAAATGTTTCTTTATCGAGATACACGAATGAAAAAATTTGAATAGTTGAATCCAAAAAAGCAGAAACCTGCTTTTTTTTCGGAAAAACAGCAGAGTCCATTTCATTACTGATGAGATGAGGTCTTTTTTGGTACCGGTACAAATCATCCTGCTTTAACTGGAAACGGGCTACTGGTTCTGTACCTTCCAAGGCAATACAGATGAATCTGGGCTCTGGCCCAAAGTTATTGGCCCAATCAAAAGTTGATTTATCTAAAGCAGGCCTCAGAAAGACGCATCATGAATTACTCTTTGTTCCGGACATCAGTTTTCTCCATTTTTTATTTTAACTAATTATTTGTGTTTCTTTCTAAGGATTGGAAATGCCATGTTAAGCTTGCAAGTTGTATACTACCATGAACATACATAAAAAATAAAAATAAAAGAAATAAGTTGCAAAAAGATAAAAAATGGTAACAATTCTAGAAAATGGATCCCCTATTTTATCTAAATGTTTCCACTGGAGTAGCCAAATCGAGATAAAAGATACTCAATGATAATCAATTTTGCATTTCAAAATTTCAAATAAACTTATTCAAATGTTTGTTTTACCCAATTGCGCACGAGTTGATTTTAACCTGAATAATTATAAATTAAATCCAGCTCAGATTTTATCCAAGATCGGTCGAACATGTTATGATCTACTTCCGTTTTTGCTTTAATTCCGCACTCGAATAGAAAGACGTTTTTTTTTTCTAGTTTGAATTAACCAATCTAAAAACAATATCAGATCGATCTATAATATTACCGGAAACTCATCTTAAATAACGGTAGCAAGTATTTTTTTTTGAAAGGATTGACAGGGGGCTGTCAAGTTACATGCGGTACCAAGCGGTACCAATTTAAAGAACAAAGAAAAAAAACATTACTACAGTGCTGAATTACAACGGTTCCAGTTCCTAACACACTGGAGCACTTCCTCACTCAGCAGAATTTCCGGTACCTATCTGTCACCTCTGAAAACAGCATCATTTCTTTGGCACCATATCCACCAACAGGTACCCACAATTATAGTGAGCCATTCATCATACTTCATCTGATTGCCCCCTTGAGCATCCTTCCAGGATTCTTCAAAGATTGTTAATTTGTATTGACAAGCTCTGTACCAGTATATATACCAGCATTCTAGTGAACACAGTTTTTTCCCCTCAGAGCTTGCTTGTGCCTCCATACACTCCTTGCAAATGCTAGATTGGATGATCCATAATTGAATAGCACGATTGTGCTATCCGAATCCGTAATAACAATACTAAAGGAACTCAATATTGTCATCTATAGTTGGCTGAGAGGGCCGATGCCCGATGAAATTACAAATTGATTTAATTTAATTAATGCTCCCTTTTGGTGGTTTGGGGGTCGTATTTTGGATGTATGTTGCATAGTAGCGATGACAAGGCTTGATTGAACACGTCTAATTAAAATTTATGCATTGATTTAATGAGTGTGATTCAGGTCTAGTATTTCTTATTTTCACCTTTATCCGATCATATCCGGATTTTGTTAAAATATAGATGGATAACATATATATAAAACATGGAATGTAATTGTCAAAATATGGTAAACATATATATAAAACATGGAATTTAATTGTCAAAATACGGTAAACATATATATAAAACATGGAATGTAATTGTCAAAATATGGTAAACATATATATAAAACATGGAATTTAATTGTCAAAATATGGTAAGGTTTGGTAATGACCCATTAAACATACTGATTGGATATAATGATCACGACGGTATGATATTAAATATTTTTTTTTTGAAGGTAATGACCCATTAAACATGTTGATTTTTAGACTCTCATATGAGTATTTGTGAGATTGAAAGAAAATATGCGAAAATAGTGAAGTATTTTCATTGAGTCAATTTTGTATAGAGTGGTATCGCTATTTATATTACAGAGGCTAATATAGCCGTTATTGTACCGTTGGTACTTTTTGCTTTTTTCTAAATATTAAAAGAACAAATGTTTTTTCTTGATTTAATCCTAGCCGCTTGATCGATGATGAACGACTGAGATCAATCCTTTAATTCTTTATTATTTTCAACACTCCCCCTCAAGCTAGGAATGTAAATATCGAACAATCCTAGGTTGCTTGTGATGTTTTTCGAATGCACTCGGGTCCATGAGGATATTGGGAAGTTGCTCTTCACTTCGCATGAGTTGAGTTTCGATTTTGCCTTGATCTTTTGTTCATGTCCGGAGGGATTGCATCGTCTCTAAGTCTTGAAGACGGTTGCATCATCCTTGATGTTCTTCGTGCATATTAATTCTTCCTCCCCCTCATTGTTATCATTATATATATATTATATGTATTTAAGAAAAAAAACATTAGTTTCAACCATTATTTACCATAATAGAAAATAAATTTCTAACGTTTGTTCTTTTCTTTTTAGGTAATTGTACAATTACCCATGTATCATTTTTGAGAGCTTTTAGCTCCTCGTATTGGTGTTGGTATTTTCATTTGGTATTGGTATTTCTAATTGTACATGCTCTTGTACAATTTTTTTTTTTTAGGTATTACCAACACAATTTGGTATAGGTTCTCCCCCCTCTTTTTTTGTTTTTTTTTTTTTGTGTTATGGTGACCTTTCGGGTAGAAAGACTATTGGTTTTTGTTATGGTAGCCGGAATCTTTCGGCTCTTGGTTATGGTGGCTCTAGTAGCTCTTGGTATGGTGGCTCTAGTAGCTCGGTGGCTCTAGTAGCTCGGTGGCTCTAGTAGCTCTTGTTTTGGTGGCTCTAGTAGCTCTACGGCTCTAGTAGCTCTTGTTATGGTGACAGAAACCTTTCGGCTCTTGGTTTTTTCGGTATGAATTGGATACCGGCTTTTGTGTTATAGTGGCACCAGGTAAAAATATGAATATTGGGCTTTCTTTATGAGCCAAGCATTTTGTATGAAAAATACCTTTGATTTTAAGATAATTTGTACAATATATATATATATACTAGTATCGTGCCCGTGCGTTGCAACAGAATATATAATAAGATAACAAAAATAAATTCTCATACAAAATAACAAATTTTCATAAGAAAACAAAATTAGAAATATATTCTAGATTTATTACAATAATATATATAGAAATAAGGAAGTGAACAAAAAATTGATTTGCATTGTGATCCGCCGTATAAAAAATATCAATTGGAGATGGAGAAATAAGGAAACAAATAAATAAGGAAACGAATAATTATATCACTAAATTTTAGAGTCTGTTTAATTTTAATTGTAACGCATCGTGTGGCGGTATGTGTAACGAGTATGTTTGTAACTAAATTTAAACTTCTACACATAAAACATATGCATTTAATTAAAAGAAGATAGATTATGTGATTGGAGAGTTGACATTAAATTCAAAAATTAATCTTTCAATCGTAGCCGTTGACGGATCGGACACCCGACGTGCTTAATAATGGAATGGAGATATATATATATATATATATATATATATATATATATATAGAGAATGGCTAATATCAAAACGTTTGTTCCTGGGCTCAGGAACAAACGATTCCGTTCTCCCATTTCCAAAGTTCAAACAACAAATCCAAACCATTAGATGTTCAATCTATATTAAAATGTGCTTGGAGACCAAATTTTACATTTTTTGGAATTTTTTTACTATTTATTAAGCTAGTTTGAAAATCGCTGTTTTTATTAAATTTCTGCAGCATTGAAAAACAGCGGTTTTCAAACCAGCTTAATAAATAGTAAAAAAATTCCAAAAAATGTAAAATTTTGTCTCCAATCACATTTTAATATAGATTGAACATCTAACGGTTTGGATTTGTTGTTTGAACTTTGGAAATGGGAGAACGGAACCGTTTGTTCCTGAGCCCAGGAACAAACGTTTTGATATTAGCCATTCTCTCTATATATACACACACACACACACACACACACACACACACACACACACACACATATAGAGTCCGGCTAGCGTTCAAACGTTTGGATAGAGGCCTATATCCAAACGGTTCATTTTTGCGATTTCAAAGTCCCAAAAGTCGATCTGAAGCTCTCAACATGTTTAGAATATTAAAATGTGCTTGGAAACTAAATTTTACATTTTTCGGAATTTTTTTGCTATTTTTTTAGAATTTTTGAAAATCGTTGTTTTAATATGAAAAAATAATAATAAAAAATTCATCAAAACAACGATTTTAAAAAATTCTAAAAAAATAGCAAAAAAATTCAAAAAAAATGTAAAATTTAGTTTCCAAGCACATTTTAATATTCCAAACATGTTGAGCGCTTCAGATCGACTTTTGGGACTTTGAAATTACAAAAATGAACCGTTTGGAAATAGGCCTCTATCTAAACGTTTGGACGCTAGCCGGACTCTATATATATATATATATATATATATATATATATATATATATATATATATAGTGAGTGGCTACTCTACTTCCATAAGCATATGAGGGCATATGCTTATAAGTCGTTTTTGTGTTTTCGAAATCCAAATAGTCGATCTGAAGTGCTCAACATGTTCTCCATATTAGAATGTGCTTGGAGACCAAATTTTACATTTTTTGGAATTTTTTTACTATTTTCTTAGAATTTTTCAAAATAGTGTTTTAACATGACAAAAAAATAAAAAATAAAAATCTGAAAATACTGTTTTGAAATTTTTTTAAAAAATAGTAAAAAATTTCTAAAAAATGTAAAATTTGGTCTCCAAGCACATTCTAATATGGAGAACATATTGAGCACTTCAAATTGACTATTTGGACTTTGAAAACGTAAAAATGACTTATAAGCATATACCCTCATATGCTTATGGAAGTAGAGTAGCCAACCTCTATATATATATATATATATATAGAGTAGGGCTATTGTACTTCGCGAAGTAAAACTTCGTTTTACTTCACGCTCATACACCCATTTCCAAAATCCAAATCGTCGATCCGACCGTTCAAGTTGTTCTCCATATTGAAATGTGCTTGGAGACCAAATTTTTCATTTTTTGGAATTTTTTTACTATTTATTAAGCCACTTTGAAAATCGCTGATCCATTGTGAATAGTAAAAAACAGTAAAAAATTCTGGACCAATGGATCAGCGACTTTCAAAGTGGCTTAATAAATAGTAAAAAAATTCCAAAAAATGTAAAATTTGGTCTCCAAGCACATTTCAATATGGAGAACAACTTGAACGGTTGGATCGACGATTTGGATTTTGGAAATGGGTGTATGAGCGTGAAGTAAAATATTGGGTTTACTTCATGAAGCACAATAGCAAAATTTTATATATATATATATATATATATATATATATTTAAAACAAGTATTATGAAATGTCAAACCAAATATTAAGACTTTCCGAATAAATATTATGATTTTCTGAATCAGTATTATGGTAAGGGTTGGTAATGACCCATTAAAACATATATATATATATATATATATATATATAGGGATGGGATATGGAGTAAAACAAGTTTTTACTCCACGCCTTATTATTTCCATTTTGAAAATTCAAACAACCGATCCGAACCGTTCAAGTTGTTCTCCATATTGAAATGTGCTTGGAGACCAAATTTTACATTTTTTGGAATTTTTTTACTATTTATTAAGCCACTTTGAAAATCGCTGATCCATTGGTCCAGAATTTTTTTACTGTTTTGCTACTGTTCACCCGGATCAGCGATTTTCAAAGTGGCTTAATAAATAGTAAAAAAATTTCAAAAAATGTAAAATTTGGTCTCCAAGCATATTTCAATATGGAGAACAACTTGAACGGTTCGGATCGGTTGTTTGGATTTTCAAGATAAAAATATGACGTGAAGTACAAACTCGTTTTACTCTATAGCTCACCATAGCCCATCCCTATATATATATATATATATATATATATATATATAAAACATGGAATGTAATTGTCAAAATATGGTAAACATATATAAAACATGGAATGTAATTGTCAAAATATGGTAAACATATATATAAAACATGGAATGTAATTGTCAAAATATGGTAAGGTTTGGTAATGGCCCATTAAACATACTGATTGGATATAATGATCACGACGGCAAGATATTAAATTTTTTTTTTTGAAGGTTATGATATTAAATATTCATTCAGCACTATTTTTTTTTCTGTATTATATTACTAAATTTGTTTAACTTTTGGTAATTCTTTACTTTTAATCAATGTATCGTTGCATGACATTTAGCCGTAACAACCTTAACTAAATTAATTAATTATCTCAGAATATTCTAAAGAAAAAGAGAGAAATTAGAAAGCGATGAGGATCTATACCTGTACCGACAAAAATTAAACCAATCTATAAAAGAGAGAGAAAGTAACGAAACTAGAAAGTGGTGATGAGTTAGCTAACCATACATAGAAACTGGACATGCAGATGCAGTTCTCATCAAGAATTATAAATTTGAATTTCTATACCGGTACTGGTAAAAAGCTGAACTGGTAGTGTTGTTCTTTTAAATTCAATCCCAGGTAGTTCTGAGTTCTGACTACAATTGATTATATTATTTCATGCATAATTAATAATTTTAAAAGTTTGATGAATAGTAGAAGATAATATTACATATCTCCATTCCATTATTAAACACGTTGGGTCCGATCCGCCAACGGCTACGATTGAAAGATTAATTTTTGGATTTAATCTCATCTCTCCAATCACATAATCTATCTTCTTTTGATTAAATGTATCTGTTTTATGTGTAGAAGTTTAAATTTAGTTACAAACATACTCGCCACACATACCGCCACACGTGCGTTACAATTAAAATTAAATAGACTCTAAAATTTAGCGATATAATTCTCCGTTTCCTTATTTATCACAATGCAAATCAATTTTTTGTTCACTTCCTTATTTCTATACATATTATTGTGATAAATCTAGAATATATTTCTAATTTTGTTTTTTTTATGAAAATTTGTCATTTTGAATGAGAATTTATTTTTGTTATCTTATCATATATTCTGTTGCAATGCACGGGCACGATACTAGTATTTTAAAAGTACGTACACAGATTTAAGCTCACCAAGCTTTTTTTGAGCTTAACTTCAATACTTATCGGATTGGCTTCAAACGACGAATCCAAACTGTTCAAACTGATCTACGTATTTCACAAGTAATGAGTTTAAATGCAAAATTTATAAATTTTTGAACTGATTTAGCGTAAAGTCCAGCGGTAAAAAAAAAAAAGTTTGTAAGTTAATTTTAATACATTTATTTTAATCAATTTTTGACCGTTTGACTTTATACTTAATCAATTCAAAAATTTATAGATTTTACATGTAAAGGTATCATTCGTGAAGTAGATTGGTTTCAACGGTTTAGATTCATCTTTCAAAGCTAATCCGATAGATTTTGGAGTTTAAACACCCTAGTTCTACTATACATGTAGAGTTAACAGCAGCAATTACCTTTTGACTTTGAGTACGCATACTTGTTTATATATATATATATAGAGTATGGCTAATTTGCTTCCGGAAGCATTTCGGCGAGGTGCTTACGGGGTCATATCTTAGTATTTGATGTTCAAACAACAAATCCAAACCGTTAGATGTTCAATCTATATTAAAATGTGCTTGGAGACCAAATTTTATATTTTTTGGAATTTTTTTACTATTTATTAAGCTGGTTTGAAAACCACCGTTTTTATTAAATTTCTGAAGCATTGAAAACAGCGGTTTTCAAACCAGCTTAATAAATAGTAAAAAAATTCCAAAAAATGTAAATTTGGTCTCCAAGTACATTTTAATATAGATTGAACATCTAACGGTTTGGATTTGTTGTTTGAACATCAAATACTAAGATATGCCCCCGTAAGCACTTCGGTCGAAGTGCTTCCGGAAACAAATTAGCCGGACTCTCTCTCTCTCTCTCTCTCTCTATATATATATATATTTTAATTCCCCTGCTGGTTTTCATCACATCTTTAATTTCCTGTCGTTTTTTACAGTCAGCATTGTGGATTTTGTAGTATAGAGCAAGTATTGTAGTGTTGAGAGGTTACAACTGTTAATAAGAGCCACAAAAGATCTGAAGAGAAGTGGCGCACAAGGCAACTGTAATGGTGAAGAAACGAAACTATCTACTGTTGGCTTGTGTTAAAGAAAAGGCATCAAAAAATTTAGTTTCCAATAATTGTAATATTTAGACAATCAATGTAATAATTATACAATCCTAGATTAAGAAAATAAATAACTAGACATGCTATATGAGAGACTGTTGTCTATCTTTATGATAATTAAAAAATTATCATATTATGTAATTTACTTCTTCAATGAAATAAAACATGGGAGGGAAGGTAGTTTATTGGAAAAGCTGTGTTTATATTTTCTAACCGTTTTTGACAACAACTCCTCAAAATTTGAACGGTTAATGATGTAAAATTGCACAAACTTTTCAAAGTTGGCTGACCTAGGGTTGATTATCTAGATTGGTTTCACAAACATAATTGTATTTTCTTAATCAGGAAGATCTTGCTAGACCAATTACTTATGAAGACAAAGCAGATTGGTCAAATGTCTCTTTCAGCATGAAAATTAAAATTAAGTAAATTAAATAACTGATTAAAGAACAATGCAATGCACAACAATGAAGAAATTTTTTGCGCTTTTATCAGTGAAAACGAAGCAGGTTGGTCAACTGTCTCTTTCAGCATGCAAACTAGAAATAATAACTGATAATACAACAACGTAATGAACAAAAATTAATGAAAAACATAGACTCGTACGAACTATTATCAACCAAATCCATTGATTACCGGTAACCTTACACCTTCCTCCGGCTAGGACTGATTAATGAGCGAGCATGAGCGAGTTGGGGTATGCTCATGCTCGGCTCATTAGCTTAATGAGCGAGTTAGAGCGAGTTGTTAATGAGCGAGTTGTTTAAAATACATCATTCAAAAACTAATTTTCATTTATAGAATTAAACAAATTGTCATAATCCAACCTAATTAAACAGTACATAATTTAACAAAAAATTATCTATAAGCAAATTTAACAAAATCAAACAACTATCTTCTTGTCGTTCTCACAGCCCTACATATATGTCGCATACTCAAAGGTCAAAGCTATCTGCTCCTTGTCACATACTTACAAATTTGCATTATCAAAACAATAATAAAAATGTAGAATTTAAAAATATACAAATTCAGAACTGTACAAAACCAGAACGAGTTATGAGCGAATTTCTAGTGATCAATTTTTTTGTGATCAAATTTCTTAGTGATCAAATTTTTTGTGATCAAATTTCTTAATGAGTGAGTTATGAGCGAGTTGGGGTATGCTCATGCTCGGCTCATTAAGTTAATGAGCGAGTTATAGCGAGTTGTTAATGAGCATTTAGCGAGCGAGTTACGAGTTATGAGCAATTTACTCACCCCTATTCCTCCCAGTATTTATTGCTTATTATTTGTTTTATTTATTGAAACAAATTAAGAAACAATGTACAGCCATGTTATTGTCTAAAAATAAGGAAGAATATCGAACAAAGCATTAAGAATTACATAAAACAGAGAGAATAGCAGTACATGGGCATGCGCATGTATATTAATCGAGGGAATAGCAGTACATTTTAAAAGTATCAAGATTGTCTTTGAACAACGGCACGATCGCATCTATGCTTCCATCTCCCAAGTAAGAAGGGAGAAGGAACAACATTCCTTCAGTAGCAAAGTATGTAGGCATGAAATAGAATGGGCTACCGCTGCCGAAATCCAAATCAAAGAATGGAAATGTTAACCAACTATCCACCTCCAAGTCATGGCTCAAAATTCTCTTGTTGATATCTTCCTTGCTAATTAAACCCTCTTTATTGACCGTATCAAAGCTCGCAAAGTCTATGAATGACTGGAAGTAACTGCCGTTTACCTTTACCACCTCAGCACGCATCAGTTCTACTGCGAAACGGAGTGGTCGGTTAATGAGGTCTCTAACCTTAGAGCGAGGGAAAGCCCACAAAACAAGGTTGCCAAAATACTCGTTTGGCACCTTTGGATCCATTCGCATGCGTCCATTCACCGATATGCGTATTTGGGTAGTCTCGTGACCGTGAAGGCCACGTGCTTTGGTTATGACCCTCCAGAGATGAGCTAATGTGGTCTCGAATCTACTATAGGGTTTTGGGACCCCAGTCGAGGCCTTAGCCCGGAGCTTGTTGATGAACTCATTGGTGAAATGTACCTTGTGGATTACTATTTCTTCTTCATTTGATTCGTTATCAGTAATTGACATAGTTTTTGCATATTTGTTGTTCATGTACTCGATATTACGATGATCATATTGTATGAGAGGTGGGTTGCGGGGTTTGAATATGGTATCTCGTGTGTGCAAAGGGATTGGATCAATGGCAAGACCTCTAGTTGCAAGACCCCATGCAACCAGAAAGTTACTGGTGGCATGTCCGTCTGCGACTAGGTGGTGAGCCGTGAAACCGACAACCATGGATCCACACGTGAAACGTGTGAGTTGCACTTGCACCAGCTCCTCTACACCGTAGAGGCTCGGGTGCAAGCTCTGAATTTCTTTGGTTGGTTTAGAAGGAAGCACATTTCTGAGCTTAGAGTCGACCGTGGCCTCAATAAATCGAACACCCTGATCATTGAGGAAAATGACCAAATTGCCCTCTGCATCCTCACCAAGCCTTCCGGCCCACTCCCGATACTCTGCAAGGACCTTAGAGAGTCCCTTCTCAATGGCAATGTTAGAAGGAGTTGGAGGGTTGAAGGCATAGATAACCGCCATGTGTGTGCTGGAGGCAACATTGTCAAAAACACTCAAACGAACATGATTCTTTGTGCTAGGTGCACTGCCCTTGTAGGTGGGCTTGACAACTCTAGAACTTTCTATGGTGATCTTCATGTATAAAGCTGCAAGCCTTTGTTTGTTGCTTTTCCTGAAATAGATTTTGGGTTCTTATGTAGGGAAGGTACTTAGGAAGGGATAGCTTTGGTACCTAATCAATTATAGGTTGCATTCAGGGGCGGAACAACTATAGGATCAAGTTCTTACTTTTTTTATTTTTATTTTTTAATATTATATATTAATCATAATTGGTTACATGGTGTAGGGCTTATGAGCCAGGACAACTATAGGAAGCGGATCCGTTATTTTTTTCTAATGTTTTTATTGGGGAAACCAACCCGTCCCAAAGCCCCAAGATTTAGATGTCTTACAAAATAACGGATAGAGATACTCAAGTTGATAAAATTTGCCAAAATTTTGCATTTCAATTTTTCGATCGAACGTGTTTTCCGGAATCTAATAGCAGAACTGTTCTTTTCTAGTTAGAACTATCCAATTTAAAACAAACATATCAGATCCATTAATTTATAACATCACCGAAAACTCTCTTAAATAGTGCTAGCAAGTCGATCGGGATTATTTTTAGATTGGATGATCCATAATTGATCAATAGCATGATTATGTGATCCGAATCCGGAGTAACATTAGTTAAGGAATTAATACTGTTATCTATAGTTCAATGACAGGGTCGATGAACTCAGTAAATTAATTGAGTACCCTCTATCGGGGGTTTGGGGTCGTTTTTTTCAATATATATATATATATATTGTATAGTAGGATTCAGGTCAAGTTTTTCTTGTTTTCACACTTTAATTATCCGATAATATCATGTTTAAGTAGATGATCAATAAATTTTTAAAAAAAAATTGTTGTGTGTGGCCTACCAGTTTGATTGGAAATGAAGAAAGTAACACTTAGCTAAATCTAAAACCAGTACAAATTTTGTTAAAAATATATATATATATAGATAACATATATATAAAACCAGGATTGTCAAAAATATGGTAGTGTTAGGTAATGACCTATCAAACACACTGGTCGGATATAATGATGGCGACAACACATTCATTTAGCACTATATTTTTTTTTTGTGTTCTATTACAAATGTGTTACGAATTTTGAATTTTGTAATTCTTACTTTTAAGCAATATGTATCATTGATTGGCATTTAGTTTAGCTGTACCAACCATAAGTGAATTAATAAATAAGGCCAATTTCATCCCAGAATAGTCTAGAAGAAAGAAAAGGAAAAATTAGGAAGTGTTGAGGATTATTTAGCGATATACTGAGAGTATATCCTGCACAGTTTATTCTGGTACCGACAAAAATTAAACCAAACGATGGAGGTTCCTATTAAAAACCTATGTTACCCCGATACTCCTATATGGGCTCTGTACCCGTATCGGATACGTATCGGTTACTGAAGCTCACCCGATACGCATCGGATACATATCGGATACCGATACGCACCCGATACGCATTGGATACGCCAGCTGGCATATCATATATCCCCGATACGGTCTCCGATATGGATTGACACTCAGCGATACGGCTCTGACAAGTCTGGATACGATCGAGATACACATATACCAGCACAGCGTGTGCACCGATGCGCACATACACCAGCGACATGTAGCACCAGCAACATACCATTGTACCACAACACTAGCTCACATTTGTTGTTAGAAGCTAGTAGCTATGCTATTTAATGTATACTTGGACTATCGTATTGTATTGTATCCAGAATTTTTGAAATTTAATTTATATAATAAAAGTTTTGAATTAATAATATAATTAAAACAATAAAAAATAATATATATAATAGGCGCATCGTATTCTTAATGTTTTGAAAATTGTCGTATCGCTCTATCCGTATTGTATTCGATACGATACCTGTACCCACATCCATGCAACATGGTTAAATCCGTATTCTAGGGAGATGTGATATTGTGCATAATCTTGTGCAGAATGAATCCAAATAAGAAGTTCCATTGTTTTAAGTAGATTTACGCAGAATCTTGTGCAGAATGAATACAATTTTCTTTGTAGCTTATTTTATTTAGTATTTTTTTTTGAGGGTTAGTGGAAAGTTTCCTATTTTATCTAGTATCAGTAGATACATGTTTATCCAACCTAGATATTAAAAACGGGGCAGCAAATTGGGCCTAATCTTTTGTTGCTCGTTTTTCAAAATTGATGATATTTCATAATCCTATGCAGTATGTACACACCACTAGTACTCCTGACAATAAACTTTTTTTGTTTAGTGCAATAAGTTGCAAGCCATGGCCTTGCTAATATTTTTAATACTGATTGGTGCAGGGCACCTGATTTGGTGTAATGAATGGTTTTGATACGTAGGTAAACCCTACTCTAGGGGTGTCAATGGGTACGATACGGGTAGGGTGGAACCATTTTCATACCCATACCCACTAAGAATTGATCTACCCATACCCTACCCATACCCGTTAAGAATTTGTCTTACCCTACTCTACCCATACCCGTTATGATTAACGGGTAACGAAACGGTAGTGGGCGAATAACGAAAATACTAATATAATAGTTTTACTATTTTTACAATAAATCATCTAAATTCATCATGTCATACATACGTCATCACAATTACTAATATAAAAATGAAAATACAAATATGTAATCAATTCTAACTAATAGTTTTTTGTAAAGCAAAAATAAAATAAAAATCACAAATATCTCTTCTAACAAATTCAATTTCAATTCATTAACTAAATAACAAAACATTCAGCAATATGGAAAACAGGAAAATAAATAAATTGAATATAATATTGATATATCTATATATAATTTATTTCATATAATTACCCGTTACCCAATGGGTACGAAATAATCTTTATGCGTACCCATACCCGTTTATCTAATGAAAAAAAATCTTTACCCATACCCATTAAGCTAACGAAAAAAAAATCTTACCCATACCCGTCTTATCGAATACGATACGGGTAGGGTAAATGGGTAAACGGGTGTCATTGACACCCCTAACCCTACTTTGATTATATTTAGCGTAAATTAATTGTCAATTTGTCATCAAACAAACACAATGTATTGTACTACATTGTGTCCTGATCTTCTACCCGATCTAATTAAGATTTGATTGCGAAACACCAAAACAAGTAAGAAAGATAATGAAGCAGATACAGCTATTTTAATTAATTTTGTCATTTAGAGACACAATATATTGTTAATGAATAAATAGTATTAAACCCAACTTTCACCTCCATCATTATTTTGTTTATTGGCGTTTATAAAAATTAACAAATTATTAACCGTACCTGGTATATTAAATAAACCCCAGAGGAGGAGAGTGAGTACCTGGTAGTCTGGTACTTTAATTGATAGGTGGTGGATATTTAGTTATTGGTTTCAGTTGTATTCAGCTACTCCAACCTAGTACAGCAAAATTAATTAAATAGGAGCTCAGTGTAGTACAGCAATGTATATTCAAACAACTTATTGAGATCAACTACTCCAGACTAGTACAGAGTAACAGCTTGATACAAAAAATTGATGTTGTGTAGCCTTACTACAATCCTGTTGACTAGCTATAGTGCAACCTATAGATAACTCTGTAGAGGAGGGTTCAAATGCCTTCATTTTTATGTGTCTCCACTGTGCTTTTATTTTTAAAATGTTAATAACTCAAACTTTAAATCATAAACGTCAAAATAAAACCGTTAGATGTGATCTATATTATTTTTTCTATGTGCTCATGAAAAATTATCGCATTTTGATTTTGTTTTTACGTGAATCAATAAGTTAAAAAATCAATGTCTAAAAATTATCCATATTAGTACGTTCTTATAAGCTCTTGATGACAACCAAAATAAAGTTGAAATATCATAAAATTATGTAGATCATATCTAACGGTTTTATTTTGATTTTTAAGTTTTAAATTTTGAGTTATTAAATTTTTTAAAAATAGAGGCACGATGAAGACACAAAATGGAGACATTTGAACCCTCCTCAACTTTGTATACATAAATTGTTAGGTACAAAAGCTACCCTTCCTGAGTCCCTTCCCTATACAAGGACCCAGATCTATGGAGGAAAGGCAATAAAGAAAGACCAGCAGCTAAATAAAAAAAGCTGTTGCATATTAGGTATTAATTTACAATCCACCACCAAAATAATACATGAAGATCACGATAGAAAGTTCTAGGGTTGTCAAGCCAACCTACAATGGCAGTGCACCTAGCACAAACCAACATGTTCCTTTGAGTGTTTTTGACAAGGTTACCTACAACACACACATTGCAGTAATCTATGCCTTCAACCCTCCAACTCCTTCTAACATTGCCATTGAGAAGGGACTCTCTAAGGTCCTTGCGGAGTACCGTGAGTGGGCCGGAAGGCTTGGTGAGGATGCAGAGGGCAATTTGGTCATTTTCCTCAATGATCAGGGTGTTCGCTTTGTTGAGGCCACGATCGACTCTAAGCTCAGAAATGTGCTTCCTTCTAAACCAACCAAAGAAATTCAGAGCTTGCACCCGAGCCTCTACGGTGTAGAGGAGCTGGTGCAAGTGCAACTCACACGTTTCACGTGTGGATCCATGGTTGTCGGTTTCACGGCTCACCACCTAGTTGCAGACGGACATGCCACCAGTAACTTTCTGGTTGCATGGGGTCTTGCAACTAGAGGTCTTGCCATTGATCCAATCCCTTTGCACACACGAGATACCATATTCAAACCCCGCAACCCACCTCTCATACAATATGATCATGGCAATATCGAGTACATGAACAACAAATATGCAAAAACTATGTCAATTACTGATAACGAATCAAATGAAGAAGAAATAGTAATCCACAAGGTACATTTCACCAATGAGTTCATCAACAAGCTCCGGGCAAAGGCCTCGACCGGGGTTCCAAAACCCTATAGTAGATTCGAGACCACATTAGCTCATCTCTGGAGGGTCATAACCAAAGCACGTGGCCTTCATGGTCACGAGACTACCCAAATACGCATATCGGTGAATGGACGCATGCGAATGGATCCAAAGGTGCCAAACGAGTA
Organism: Carex kokanica; assembly: GCA_025461125.1. Taxonomy (NCBI): domain Eukaryota; kingdom Viridiplantae; phylum Streptophyta; class Magnoliopsida; order Poales; family Cyperaceae; genus Carex; species Carex kokanica. The sequence goes on along the minus strand of JAJGRX010000838.1, from coordinate 1,991,902 downwards.
TTTTGGCAACCTTGTTTTGTGGGCTTTCCCTCGCTCTAAGGTTAGAGACCTCATTAACCGACCACTCCGTTACGCAGTAGAACTGATACGTGCTGAGGTGGTAAAGGTAAACGACAGTTACTTCAAGTCATTCATAGACTTTGCAAACTCCGACATCGTCAGTAAAGAGGGATTGGTTAGCACCGCCAATATGAACAAGATAACTTTGAGCCCTGACTTAGAGGTGGATAGTTGGTTAACATTTCCATTCTTTGATTTGGATTTCGGCAGCGGTAGCCCACACTATTTCATGCCTACATACTTTGCTACTGAAGGAATGTTGTTCCTTCTCCCTTCTTACTTTGGAGATGGAAGCATAGATGCAATCGTGCCGGTGTTCAAAGACAATCTTGATACTTTTAAAATGTACTGCTATTCCCTCGATTAATATACATGTGCATGCCTATGTACTGCCATTCTCTCTGTTTTATGTAATGCTTTGTTCAATATTCTTCCTTATCTTTAGATAATAACATGGCTGTACATTGTTTCTTTGTTTCAATAAATAAAACAAATAATAAGCAATAAATACTGGGAGGAAGGTGTAAGGTGGTAACTGGTAATCAATGGATTTGGTTGATAATAGTTCGTATGAGTCTGTATTTTTTTCATTAATTTTTGTTCATTACATTGTTGTATTATCAGTTATTATCTTAGTTTGCATGCTGAAAGAGACAGTTGACCAATCTGCTTCGTTTTCACTGATAAAAGCGCAAAATTTTTCTTCATTGCTGTGCATTGCATTGCATTGCTCTTTTATCAGTTATTTAATTTACTTAATTTTAGTTTGCATGCTGAAAGAAACATTTGACCAATCTGATTAAGAAAATACAATTCTGTTTGTGCAATCAATCATGATACTATGATATATACTCAAACCCTAGGTCAGCCAACTTTGTGCAAATTTACATCATTAACAGTTCAAATTTTTAGGAGCTGGTAAACTCAACCCTACAATTAATACTTGTTCTGTAATACAAAAGTCCCACAACGCTTACTAGTACTTAAAAACCGACAGGAAAAGATGTGATGAAAAGCAATAATATATATATATATATATATATACCCAAATGCACGGTAAATGAGCCAAATCCATATCTTGAAAAACATCAATTAATTCCTTTGTTTCACCATCTTCGTGAAAATAGAAAATTGGTTCGTAAAGGAAAAGATGAGGGACCTAGTTGTAAAAAGTAGGAGTTTGATTACAAAAGTTCAAATCCAATTTCACTTAATTTTTTTCTTGTTTGGTGGGAATAAAACCTCTATTTCTCGTTTCCACACTTGACGAACAGGCTCCGAACTTTTTAATCTATCAATTATGCATGAAACCAGTGGCGGAGGTAAAAGGATGTATGGTGGTCTATTAAGAAATTCTAAAATTGAGCTCTATTCTCCACAAGAAAATTTTATATAATTAATCTCTATATGTATTTGATTTTCATAGTTCGAAATTCTGGCTCCGCCCTACATGAAACAATATAATCACTTGTGGTCAAAACTACCTATGAATCGAATTTGAATTGAGCAACAGTACCGGTATAGAAATTCAAATTTATAATACTTGATAATAACTGCTCTGCATGCCCTGTAATACGGTTAGCCAACTCATCATCACCTTTTAGTTTCGTCGCTTTCTCTCTTTTATAGATTGTTATGGGATTACACAACTTTACTTAAGTTTGGTAGCACATACTATTTTATATACAAGGAAGACTCAACTTTTCATGCCTCCTTTAATTTAAGATAGCAAAAATCTTAAAGCGAACCCCCATATATAAATAGATCCGAATAGGATTTTGCCTCCGCTTTAACTAATTATCTGATCCCATCAGCGGTTCTTTTTCATTCCTTACATGTGAAATGGAAGCTTAGACGTAATCATTAATACTTTTAAAATGGAGTAAAACTAGGGTGTTCCTAAGTTCACCAAATTTTGTTGTGAACTCAACTCTAAAATCTATCGGATTGGCTTTAAACGACAAATTCAAATCGTTCAAATCCATCTACCTTACGAGTGATGCGTCTACATGCAAAAATTTTAAACTTTCAAATTAATTTAATATAAAGTCATGCGGTCAAAATTAGAAGGTTTATAAATTTTCAAATCAAGTGATTTTCTACCTATATTAAAAAATAGGAAAAAACTTCTAAAAATTAAAAATTCGGTCTGAAAGTACATATTCGTATGGGAATTATGTTGAATGCTTCGGATCAACCGTTAGGATTTTGAAAACGAAAATATTGATCCGTATTACAGACCACCCCGTGATATGCATAGTAAACAACATATGGTGTCAGATCATGTTGAACTGTTTGGATAGTAAAACATATGGAGTTCAACATGATCTCCATATAGTAAAAACATATGGTCTCCAAGCATATTTTAATATGGAGATCATGTTGAACGGTTCAGATCGACTGAGTGATTTTGAAATCGCAAAATGACTTATAAACATATGGTGTCAAGATGTATCACCTAAAATGATGTAATTGGATCCCTCATTGTTGAAGATAGTCAAATCCAAATCCAATTCAATTAGGATCTTTGCAATCCGCAACCTTACAAATATAACCCTGTAATTTAGAAATATACAGCTGGTACATTTGAATTTGATGTGAACTGTATTTGGAATTGTAAACGGCTCTTTTGTAAGTAGAAAAAAGAAGCAATGGCTAATTAACCTATATAAACATGAAAACATATGCAAAAAAAAAAATATTTCAATCAATACAATGACCAATTTATTTAGTCCTTGCTCTGTTTTGTTTTGTATAACTAATGTGCAGGAAATTATAGTTTCTTTAATTGTTGGTCCAGAAAGAACTTACCAAGTAATAAAAACAAGAGCATGAACCCTTTTGTTAATACTACAGTTAGATTTGAATTCTTTTTAAAACTAATATTTAGTCTAGTTGTAAAAAAACAATGTTCTTCATGTAGGAGGTTAATCTGGCTGTGAGATTTTTTGTGAATATTAGAGAGTTGTGTGGCTTGATTTTCAATCCTCTTCTTTAATTAAAAAATAAATCTACGATCATCTGGGCATGCAAGGAAGAGTGATTTTTAGCTGTTACGGTCAGAGAAGAGTTATTCTCTAAATAAATGCTTTAGGGCCCTTTCATTGAATTCATTTCATCCCAAGGTACCTCACCATTTGAGTTTGAATCTGGTATGTTTGTTATATGAGGAGGAATCCACTTACAATATTTGTAAGTTACAACATTTTACAATAATTTGGTTTTGTGATTTTCAAATTTCAAATAGCCGATTCAAACCGTTCAACATGATCTCTATATTAAAATGTACTTGGAGATTAAATTTTACATTTATTTGAATTTTTTTACTATTTATTAAGTATTTTACAAACTGCTGTTGTCCAAAATTGTCTAAAAACAACATTTTTGTAATATATTTAATAAATAGTAAAAAAAATTTAAAAAATTAAAATTTAATCTCCAAGCACATTTTAATATAGAGATCATGTTGAATAGTTTGGATCGACTATTTGGACTTTTAAAATTGTAAAACCAAATTGTTGTAAGATGTTGTAACTTACAAATATTGTAAGTGGATCCCTCTAGTTATATATTGACACAAATCTTAAAGGAGGTCTGTGTATTACAGGTTTGGACTGAGTTGGCCCGAATTCTGATCGGATGGTCTGGATTCAAACTTAAATAGTGAGGTAATGAAGAGGATCCGGACTCCCTTTTACTACTGTTGTATTTTTCGGCCTTTGCATATTTTTGCATGGCTTGTAATTTTCTTTTCATGTACTGATTGGTAGCTTCTACCAACAATCTCAAAAAAAAAGAAAAAAAAAAAAAAAGACTTCATAGCTGAATTTTGGGGTTTCATGTAGGGGCTGGTATTATGAGAGCAGAGAATAGGGTTAAAAGCTATGTTACTCCGATACGGCCCCGATACATATCTGATACGTCAACTGGTGTATCGGCTTACGTGGCGTATCCTTATTCTCTTGATACGGTCTCCGATACAGTTTGACTCGCTCCTATATGGCTCTGACACTTCCGGATATGGACTGGATACGTCTGGATACTTTGAACTTCGGATAACCATACACCACACATGGATCATGCCCACGATGCACCAACGCTATCGGTGTGAACCGCGCATGGACCACACCAAAAACACAATTTTTGTGGCGCCAGTGGAGAATCGAACCTAGGATCTTTTGAACCAGCGCCACAACTACACTACCTCACATTGATGTTTGAAGCTAGCCAGTAACTTTTATATTTAATATATAACTAGAATTTTTGATATTTGATTTGTATAATACAAGTATTGAATTAATAATATAATTAAAATAATATAATATAACAGGCGTATCGTATCCTTGATTTTTGAAAATTGCCGTATCGTCGTATCCGATACGATATCCGTACCTGTATCCATGCAACATAGGTTAAAAGTCTTTTAAGTGTTATGATGTATCTAATTTGTTTAATTATTCTGTAATATCACTGTTACTGTCAAGCATTATTTAAGCTATTAACCAATTCACTATCGTTATTGACATTTATCTGCCAATGCATCTATCAAGCTTTTAAAAATATGACATTTATCTGCCAATTCATCAATTACGTAGTCTTTTTTTATTTTATTTTTGGAGAATGCTGACAGTGGCTGTCGCATACAGTCAAATGACTCAAATTAATGCTAATAATTTAAAATCAGGGTTGGTATAAGATTTTGCAAATGGATAACGTGACGTGGACAATAGCAGTGTTTTTGTCTATAAACTATTTTATGTAGATTTGAAGAGTAGAACTAGGGTGTTCCTAATTTCACCAATTCTCTCTGTGAACTCAATTCTAAAACCTATCGGATTGATTTCAAACGACAAATTCAAACTGTTGAAATCCTTCTATCTTATGAGTGATACATCTACATGTGAAAATTTTAAAATTTTAAATTAGTTTTGTATAGAGTCAAGTGGTCAAAAGGTGTCCAAAAAATAAATGCATTAAAATTAATTTATAAACCTTTTAATTTTGACCATTTGACTTTATACTAAATTAATTCGAAAGTTTAAATTTTTTACATGTAGACGCATCACCCGTAAGGTAGAAGGATTTCAACGGTTTGAATTCGTCGTTTGAAGCCAATCCAATAGGTTTTAGAGTTTTTGTTTTTGATGGTTGATGGCAAATGTCCATCAACAGATATATTAATTAAGAAAAATAATTACAAAAGAGGTTATATAACTAAAATTTATGTATAGAGAATATTGGACAAAGGGGCTTGGTGAACTTAGGAACACCCTAGTTCTACTCAGATTTGAATATTAAATCATAGGCGGCAAATTCAAGCATCGGTTGTTGACAAGGAAAAAGATCTCCATAAAATTTTCAAATCAAATATATATAAATTCATAAATTAAAGAAGTTCGTGACGTAACTAATTGATACACTTTTGAATCGATTCTGTGTCAAATTTAATGTAATTTGGACATCAATTACGTTTGATTAAAGATTCATTTAATATAAAACAGTACAATTATTTGATAATCGTTAATTATTATTATATATTTTCATTAGTAATTATTTATTTAATATAAATAAGATAAATAATAATTTATTTCCGAAAATTACTCTTTGATCTAGTAGTAAAAACAATATTCTCCGTACAAAAGGTTATTGGTTCAAAATTAAAATGAAGATGTATACTAAACAGTTATATAACTTGACTCCAACTTTTATTAAAAAAAAAATCACTTCCTCATATAAAATGGACAGCCCAATTAATTAAATCTGTTCCAAGTCCTAAAGTTGGTGCAACTCGTTTTCCTGATATTCAAAAAAAGAATTTACCAGTAGGAAAAATTGATAGAACCCAAATTTTAATAGGTATATGCCGCCTATATACCTTGTCAGCTAGCTAGAAGCAACTTATTTGCACTGAATTGGGACCAAATTCTTTCAGGATAGAACAAGAATTTTCCATTTCTGTTCAACCAAAACAAAGTTTGGTAGGTTAGATTTGTTTTTTTATTTGCTGGTAAGCATATCATATCTAGTGAGTTCCTTAATGTTTGGTAAGGGGAGGGTGATAAAATTAATTGAAAGTTGACCTGATTTTGCTCCTTTAGTTCATCCACCAACTCCAATTGTGCCAACTGTCAATTCTGTATAATTCTGATAAGTATGAACTCCATGTAAATTTGAATTGAGTGAGGCTATAATACTATGCATAACGCGTATTGATTTGTACTATAGATTAATATTTTTATTTTTAAAGTTAAAATAGTTGATCAGAACTTTACAACATGACTTTCATATGAAAATATGCTTGTAGATTAGATTTTACATTTTGTACAATTTTTTTTTTTTTACATTTTTAGGTAGCAGAAAATCACTTGATCTAAAAATTCTAGACCATTAAAAAATGATTTTCTACCTATCTAAATAAATAGTATTTTTTTAAATATAAAATTTAGTCTGCAAGTACATCTTTTATATGAAAATCATGTTGAAAGTTTCAGATCCATAGTACGAACCAATCAACACTATGCATATGTATTTATTTTTTGTACATGATTCACACTTATAAACGAAGATAACATGACTCAATAAAAATAGTAGACGAAGAATTAATAGTCTTTGGTCTAGTGACAAAGATAATGTTTTATGTGTGAAAATTAAATCGTAGGTTTGAAATTCAAATGACGGCTTCATTTGAATATTAACTAGTTAGACGGCTTCAGCTCCAACTTTACTTGAAAAAAAATAGTATATATGTTTTAATTAGTGGAAGTTAAATTTATCTTTTGGACCTAGATAGTTATTATTTTAAAAGTAAGCATGGATAAAATACTTTAACTGACATGTTTTTGTTTACGTTCATTTATATATCAAGTAAGACGCCACTGTTTCACTTATCTCCATTCCATTATTAAGCACGTTGGGTGTCCGATCCGCCAACGGCTGCGATTGAAAGATTAATTTTTGGATTTAATTTCAGCTCTCCAATCACATAATCTATCTTCTTTTGATTAAATGCATATGTTTTATGTGTAGAAGTTTAAATTTAGCTACAAACATACTCGCCACACATACCGCCACACGATGCGTTACAATTAAAATTAAACAGACTCTAAAATTTAGCAATATAATTCTCCGTTTCCTTTTTTTTTTTTTTCCTTATTTCTCCCTCTTCAATTGAAATTTTCTATACGGTGGATCACAATGCAAATCAATTTTTTGTTCACTTCCTTATTTCTATACATATTATTGTGATAAATGTATATATTTCTAATTTTGTTTTTTATGAAAATTTGTCATTTTGTATGAGAATTTATTTTTGTTATCTTATCATATATTCCGTTGCAACGCACGGGCACGATACTAGTTAATTATTATTGGAGCTGTCTGTATTAATTAGTTCTATTGACCTCTTTTTGCAAAACAAGAGAGAAAGCATACTCCATCCAATTAGAAATTTTGATTTTATGAAAAGCTCAGTTCTAGAGCCTGTCTTAGAAGGAAATAATTAAAAAAAAAAAAATCATGATATGAGAAAATGTACCGTGATGTTTATTAATATCCAAAGTTAATTACAAATTAATAAATATACCCAACAACCATTAGAATTTATAAAACTACCCTTACCGGCTATTTTCTGGCCGGTTTTTATATTTTTCGGTACCGGCCAGAAAATGGCCGGTACTAAATATTTTTTTTTTAGACAAAAAGCAAAAATGTTGAAATCTAACACTAAAAAATCGAATTTATTTTAAATATTTGTTAGATTACTTTTTTTATATATATTTAGCATATTTATACTAAAATACGCTAAATTACTTGAAATTATGTTAAATTACCCTGAATTACACTAAATTACGCTTAATTACAATAATTATATTAAATTATGCTAAAATACGGTAAATTACGTTAAGTTTACATCACATTACTTTTACTTTATGAAGTTTACATCACTAATTAGGGGTGTGGTAACTTTTCTGACTTTGCTTGTAGGTTTACTTCACTTTTTATTGTTTTTTATTTTATTTTAAGAAAGATGGATGTTTAACCTCCAGTTGACCATTAGAATTGAAGTTGGAAAATAAACTTTATTAAATACTTCTATTTTTGGGGGGTGTAGTACGTATTAGCAAAAGTTTGACAACCTTTTTATTAACCTTTTCCTTTGCTTAAAGTTTATGTCGTTCCATGGACTCAACTTAAAATTTCTAGGTTGAGATATTTTGCATAGGGCCAATCAATTGAAATATTAAATATGTTACATATGTAGGATATTTAAATATGTTACATATTGAAATATTAAATACCATTTGCACAATTGTGGGCTGAGGTTATTTATTCTCCACAAAATGGATTAAAGGCCCATTTGGGCTATTTTTAGTTACATCTGTGTGCGTTATTTATTTATTTATTTTTTAAAACTTGGTAGTGACTACTAAGACTATATTGATAAATTTGTTTACAATATCAGTTTCTAATTATTATTACAACAAATTAAGTTAGAGTAGCAGTTCTATACTTATATCAGTTATAAAACCTGTGCCCATAACAACCCCCAACACATTTCTGTTCCCTTTTCTACAAAACTTCTGTCACAATTTCGCATATTCAGCAGCTCGGTTGGGAACGGACTCGGCTGCTTTTCTTAGAGAAAATTAGGGTCTTGCTTTTCCGATCCCAACCATTCAAATTTGTTGAGATTTGTGCATGAAAAAGTTTCTTTATCGAGATACGCGAATGAAAAATTTTGAATGGTTGAGATTGGAAAAACAGGATCTTGCTTTTCTCTAAAAAAAAGCAGCAAAGTTGGATCCAGCTCGGTTGGCAACTAGCCACGATGGTAGGCGGTAGCTTCTCCTCGAAAGATTATCTCATTGCACTGTCTCCATAGCGACTACAACACTGACCTAAAACAGGTGATCCAAACATGCCTATTTCGTCCCCTGCTGCTACTGCTTCAATAAAATTGCACAAAAGCTCCAAAAGGTTACCGAATCTGTATCCTCCCTAGTACCACACCGAATTACAAATAAACGTGGCATGATTCCAACCGAGTGATTGGAATTTGGTGTCTATTGTAGATATAGAGGTCCATTTTGAGATTCGTGCCAGGTTAAAAAACAGTATGAATTTACAAATTCTACTATCCGGTACCGAACTGGATCTGAATTCATGGTTACTGTCTTACTGATGTGATGTTTTACTGGAGATTTAAGTGAAGTGTCAGGATTGTTATAATTGTTAGCAGGACGTTGAGAAAACTGGAGTCCAATTCTTGATAGTAATGTTAAATTTGAGTTCAAAATCTGTACCGTTTGATTAGAATTGGAGTTAACTAGAAGTGAGCCTCGCTTTGCTTCGGCGGCTATTATCGAGAGGAGTGTAAAAAGATTGTATCAGAATATTACCGAAAAAAAAGATAATTAACTATTAAGATAAACATCTAACTATATATAAAGTTATACCGGTTATAAACAAAATGCTATATTAATGAATTCAAAATCACAAAATCAAGTTGTTACTGTATAAAGTTATACCGGTATATCATATTCATTCATTTGTGATTTTCTAACTATATATAAAGTTAGAGGATTCAAATGCACCCAAATTTCTATGCTCCCAATGCACCCAATCTTTTATCTGCATTTTCAAAGTCCGAACAGTCGATCCGAACCGCTCAACATGACCTTTATAATAAAATATGCTTGGAGACCAAATTTTATATTTTTTAGAATTTTTTTACTATTTGTCACTGTAGCAATTACTGTAGAATATACTGTAGCGACCCTATGAGGATTATATATATATAATAGATTCGGATCAATTTGAAAACAAGGCTGCTTTAAAATTTGTGTCAATTTATAACAAACGTATGGATTTAAATTTAAATTTTGAGTTATTTTTTAGGACCTGAATTCAGAAATGGAGTTAGGCTACTTTAAAATCTGTATTATCCGATCAGAATTGGAGTTGATTCGGACCAATTTGAAAATTCACAGGGTTGCTTTAAAATTTGTGTTAATTTATAACGATTGGTCCGAATTCAAATTCAAATTTTGAGTTATTTAGGACCTGTATTCAGAAATATTGACCCTGCCCTAGTTATTTTCTTCTCCTCTTTCATATTGTTTATTTCTTGTGTATGAGGTTTTTAAAATTGAGTGAAGCAATGGTACTATGCATAGCTTGGATTGGTCCGTACTACGGATAAATAAATTTGTTTCTAAAGTAGATCAAATGTAGTGCAGATTGGTCCGTACTACTGATCTGAACCATTCAACGTAATTCCGTATGAAAATGTAGTTGTAGATCAAATTTTATATTTTCTTAGATTTTTTTTACTATTTTTTTAGATCTTTAGATCAAGTGTTTTTCTACCTATCTCAGAAAATAGTAAAAAAAAAAACTTAAAAAATGTAAAACTTTGTTTGCAAGTACATTTTCATATAGAAAACACAATGTTCTAAATAGCTAACTATAGCTAAGCTATAGCTTTTTCGGACCATAAAAGCTAAGCTATGAGATAAAAGTGCGCTAATTCAGCTACAACCACTATAGCTGTAATAGCTGACCGCTATTACTGCTACGCGCTATTGCTACCGCTATGCTACATGAGCTTCTTTTTTTGCGATTTACATGAGCTTTTGTTCTTATTTTTTATGCTATATGGTCTGCTATGATAAATATGCTAAACCGAACTATGTGCTTCTATTTCTATTTGTGATTTAGTCTCTCATTCTATATCGGAAAATATTCAAATATTAATTCTTCCTTTTGCTTGCTCTTCGTCTAGTATTCACTTGTAAAATTATTGCCGTTCGTTTCAATTGAAAACTGATTTTAATTATTATAATATATAAAATGTTCAAATAGGTATACTTACTTCATTTCAATTGTAAAATTAATTGCTCTTCGTCTATTATAATCTGTAATACTATGAAGTATGAATTATTAAATAATGTTACTTTGTAGATCTTTTTTCTTCTTCTTATTTGCATGAGGGAAAAAATATAGACTTAAATTAATTGTCATTTGATTGTTACTCCAATTCTCTAATATTGATCATGTTGATAATTAGTAGAAATATAGAATATAAATTTTGAAAAGAAAAAAACACTATGTACAATAGCTTCCGCTATAGCTACACTATTCGCAATAGCTTTTTTTTTTTTGTCTCCCCGCTATGCTGCTATAATCGCTATTTAGAACCTTGAGAAAACACGTTGAACGGTTCAAATCGACTATTTAAACTTTGAAAACTTAAATATTAATCCATAGTACATATCATCAATCAGTGCTATGCATAGTACCATAGCCTCACTCTTTAAAATTTTATTATATCAATGAGTGCTATGCATAGTACCATAGCCTCACTCTTTAAAATTTTATTATATCAATCAGTGCTATGCATAGTACCATAGCCTCACTCTTTAAAATTTTATTAATCCACATGGGTACCTGAGTTGTTTAACAGATTGAAAGGATAGACTACGCCACCTCTTATCGCTCAGAGCACTTTAGCACTATCACTTTTGAACACTTTTTTCAAAGCTCTCTCTATCTCGCCGCATTGAAAGTGCTCCCGCCATCATTTAATTAAACATCATATCCATTCTTTCTCTGGCAAGTTCCTATTGCCAAATATATAGTGAGTCCCTGGAATAGAAAGTATACACTCAAATAAACCACATGTCAACAATGACTTGCACAGCATGACAGCATACTCTTTTAGAGTAACAAAGAAATCATCTCTCCTTGTTGCCCCTTTTATTCATACCTCTCCACAATGCAAAGTGAACCTCCTTTTCTCAAATCCTTATATATAAACTCTTGAGTGAGGCTATGGTGCTATGCATAGCACGGATGGCTAGTATACTACGGCTCAATATGGTACTTTTTAAAATCTTAACGGTTGATCCGACCGTTCAATGTGATAACCATATGAATATGTACTTGCAAACTAAATTTTATATTTTTTCGAATTTTTTTACTATTTTTTCAGATAGGTAGAATTTTGATGGTCCAGAATTTTCAAAAAACACTGATTTTTTCTACCTATCTAAAAAAATAGTAAAAAAATTCGAAAAAAATATAAAATTTAGTTTGCAAGTACATATTCATATGGATATCACATTGAACGGTCGGATCGACCGTTAGGATTTTAAAAAGTACCATATTGAGCCGTAGTACACTAGCCATCCGTGCTATGCATAGCACCATAGCCTCACTCTAAACTCTTTATATCATCATTTCCTTGTCTCCCACCATATATATTGACCACCATTTCTTCTACCACCTCTTTGTACTATCATTAATATTAAATTTAAAATGAAATCAATAAGCATAATGCTGATTCTGGCATTCCAACTCTGGTTTTGTATTGTGGGGATTTCTCATGGGCAGAGCATAGTGCCCGGCTTTATGATTTTTGGTGACTCGGTGGTGGACACTGGAAATAACAACAATCGGTTGACACTTGTGAAGGCGAACTTCCCGCCTTATGGGAGAGACTTTGGCTCTCATTTGCCCACTGGAAGATTCTGTAATGGCAAACTAGCCACCGACTTTACTGGTAATTAATATATATACCTCAGATATCTTCTTTTCTCATGTCATTATGACCAATTTCTAACTAGTCACACTCGGTTTCAGACCACCAGTTTTGATGGACAAAACCTTCTAATATTCGCAAAGACTTTTTAGGTAATTGTAACAGTCGTAACTGGTAACAGTAACCGAGAATTTTGTATTTGTCATTATTGTTTTTCTTATTGTTTGATTGATTTCAGTAGAGACTTTGGGCTTCTCTTCCTATCCACCGGCTTATTTTAGTTCTGAAGCTCAAGGGGAGAACCTCTTGTATGGTGCTAATTTTGCGTCGGCGGCATCTGGTTACTGGGATAAAACTGCAATACTCTATGTGAGGATTTACTACAGCATTTCCTCTATAATTCATTTACCCATTTTTATCGTTACCATTTTGACCTTTTGGTATAATAAAATTATGAAAAGTTTCAACTTCTATGCAAACCAAATTCACAATGTCAATTGATTCTTTCTTCTTCCAGGGAGCAGTTCCATTGACCCGGCAATTGCGAAATTTTGTGGAATATCAGGTCAGAATAAAGGCAATTGCAGGAGAAGAAAATGCAACTGCACTAATAAGAGAATCCATCTACCTGATGAGTGCAGGAAGCAGCGACTATGTGCAAAATTACTACATCAACCCACTTATTAACAAACTAAAAACTCCTGATCAGTTTGCTGATTTGCTTCTTCAATCCTTTGACTCTTTTGTTAAGGTTTAATTCTTTCTGAATATGAATATGGATTCACCAATTTCAATTAGTCTTCTCACCTAATCGGTCCTTAACTTTCATTAAGTTTTACTTGACAACTAATTTTGTTATTTGATAATCAGAACCTATATAATCTTGGAGCAAGGAGGATTGGAGTGACATCACTAGCCCCTCTCGGTTGCTTGCCGGCATCAATCACTTTATTTGGCAAGGGCAAAAACGACTGTGTCACTCGCCTCAACAGCGATGCAATTGGTTTTAATTACAAGCTCAAAGCTGCAGCAGAGGCCCTGAAGAAGAGCCACCCGGACTTGAAGCTCGTAGTCTTTGACATTTACAACCCACTCCTCGATCTTGTCCAAAATCCCAGTAAATATGGTAATACAACTTTAAAACTGTTGAGTGACACTTACTGACTATAGCATACTGATTCACTGACTATACTAAAGCTATGTTATGAGCAATGGATTACTTGTATGCTGTAAATTATATAAACACCCATCTAACAGTAGTAGAGATTGAAATAACTAACCTTAGTCCTAGTGCCAATCATAGCAGCAATATGCATTCCATAGCAGTTATCTGGTGCATTTTTTATTGAATCTTTTATTCAACCTTACTAATTTAATTCTATCATATACTACATTTGTTTTTATCAAAGAAGGTTGTACTTTCTTGGTATAGGTTTTTTCGAGACGAGGAAGGCATGCTGTGGGACCGGGACAATCGAGACCTCCCTTCTATGCAATGCAATTTCTATAGGGACGTGCAGTGATGCATCAGGATATGTTTTCTGGGATAGCTTCCATCCTTCTGAGGCTGCTAATAAAGCTCTGGCTGGAGCTCTCCTTTTGCAAGGGATTGAACTCATCTCCTAATCAAGCAAGCACAATTCCTAGTAATTTAATATATGATGGTGCTAAAGGGCCTTGATTGTTTTGATCTATAGCTTAGAGTTATTTAAGATGGAGAATTAATTATGATATAGAGAAATAAAACATGGTGTGTTGTTAAACTCAAAAGACCTGCTTCAGCTACGTATGAGCTAGAACAGAAAAAAAAGAAAAAAAAGAAGAGAAAATCATGGATTTTTTTCTTTTTTAATTTCTATTCTTAAGTCTTAACCTAATCTTCTGTTCTCATATGTTTTGCTTTCCTTAATCTACAACCTGTTTTTTAACACATTCAGCACTGCCTCTTTCTGATCAAATAAATCCAGGATACATTTTACCAGAGTTATATTTATGTAGCTTCTAGGTAATATAATCCTAGGTAACATCCAAAATCATATAACCGTGCTACAAGTTCTCCAGTCACTCCTGTTCCAAAATTTTCGTTTCGAATGGCAATAATCACAGCAATATAGTTATTATACTTAAAATAAAAACATTTCAAAAAATGTTTTACCCCTTACGTTGATTTTAACAACAATTTTCATATATACCATACATATTCACATTGCATTGCAACAATTTTTCTTAAATAGAAAAATAAATATATTTTCAAATTCTATGAAAGTTCAAATCCAGTGTTTGAGCTGATAGCATAGAGAAGCTTACTCCTCAGCGTACTTGCTCTCTTGTATGTTGGTAACTGGTAAAAAAAAAACAAATGAAAAACACATGCACGCACATTTTAATGATACAAATTTGACAGATTACATGCAGGAACTTTTGAAATTACATTTAATAAACTAAAACTACCTTGAGAGTGTTATAACATGTCGAGGCAGATGGCAACCGGTCAACATCCTGCCCACCTATTGTGGCCCAAAGAGGCACCTCACATACCACCTAGCAAAATAATTTAAACAAAGAAGACAACACAAAACTTATTAAATAATTAAAATGTCAGTCAGAATGAGGTAAACTTCTTTGGATGTCCCTATACTTCGACATACCATAAATTGGTCACTGAAATATGATTTGTCCTCCTCAAGCAGTTGAACTTTCAATTAGCTCCAATTAGTTTAATTTCATCCAAAAACCTATGTATGATGGTGTGGAAAACTATTTCTTCTATGAGGGTAAATTTTGCTGAGTTGTACTTTGTTTTTGCTGACATGGACAGTAACATCAGCAAGAATGGCTGGATTAAAATGTTAGAATGACTAGTTCTTGCAGAGCTGAAATGAAAATTAATACCTTATGAATGGTGAAAGAGGGCTGCAAGTACTTGAAACCAAGTAATGGGGCCCGTGAGCAGCTTGTGACGAACTTTAGAAGCAAGCATCTTTCCTTGGGGTTGAACCCTTTTATAACCTGAAAAAATAAATATTAAATCAATTCAGATTCAGAGTTATCATCAAGATACCAGTACCGTACCAGTATTTTGCTACTTGAAACTAGACATTTCATAGTCCAATGCCTTAGAGAACTTCCTGTTCTTTTTCTTTACCTGCATTTGGTTCATGTATAGTTGGCCTTATTAATGGGTAGAATACAAATTGTAAAAAATTTATAACTTCAGCCAACATTGCAAAAAAACAAATGTTTTGCTTAACAAAAATAAAAAAATCCATATATCACCAAGTTACCTCCCAAAATTGTTTAACTGTGCGACTTGACTCGGAATAACCCCCAGTGTACTTTGTGTTGCTTTGCAAATCGGCCACATCAAAATCTTTCTTTCCTCCAGAGAGTAACTAGATATGACATTTGAGGTTCAGTAAAAAATGCAAAGAGAGAACAGAGAACAAATGTTAGGTTCAAAGAAACAAGAACATGCAAATTACCTGATTAAATTCATTAGCATTAAATAAACTCAACCAAGAAGGTGATATGAGATCACTCAGTCCTCGGTAAAATGCATTTGCAAAAGGAAGTATCTGCACATTGAGATAAAATATTTCAGTGTGACAGTTGATCTTTTATCATCCTTTATGTTATTTCAAGTTTTGAATGACATTTTAACCTGACGATTTAGCTTGAAGTCAGCCATAGCATGGACATACTGCAACTTGTTTTCGCTTGTCACAGGAATATTTTTACCACCAGGCCTAAGCTCATGAACAATCATTCTACCACATAGCATTTCAGTGACTGTAAAATCTAGACAGAGCTCTGATGCATCACCATCAAAATGCTGTCACAACAATTTTTTAAAACCTCAGTTCCATATATCTAAGGCAAATTGATCTACATCTAATAAGATATTTATATCTAAATTCAACACACAAAAATTTTCAGTTCCAGTTTTAAAGCTTTTTTGCAAAGTGACACTGCCACCAATGTTTTAGTGTACAAGCAACACCTGATGTTTCGCACACTCAACACTAACAACCAATTATTTCAGGATATATGCAACCAGCATCCAAACAAATACGTCTGTACTCGGTCAAAAATGTTGACAATCTTGACCCCAACTCTTAGGTCCTTTTTTATATAAATCATTAATAAAACCAAATCATGCAGTTCTAGATATTAGGTCATAACTCTGTTTGAACTAGTTATGAGTTAGTTCAATTGTTAATTCAAAGAATTGATTGGTTATTTGGTCAAAATTTTGACGGTTTACAATAGTCTTAATGAACAATTTTTTTTTTTTCTTCTTTTTTCTGGAAAATTGAGTAATTGACAGGCAATATCTACTCTTTTTATATATACTGCTGCAAATATGAGAATTGTCAGTTGCTAGCTACAAATACAGTAAACACTTGGTTTAATTTTATTAATTTACAGAAACTATCAGAAGAAGATTTACCTTAAGGTGCATGAGGTTTCTATAGAGCTCAGAATCAAGAGTTGACAATTCATCAAGAAAGCTGTAACGGCCGAGCAATTTTTGAACAAATACAAGTGAAAAGGAGTAGTCGAGTAAAATCCCCTCATAAAGTGCTTTCCCAACAATTCGACCAAGGAATTCTAGCATCTCCATTCCATTTGGCAAAATCCTAGCTGATAAGCTGGGAATCAGGTCGCTGTCTGACGTACAAGTCTGTGTAAACAGCCCAAATCTATCAAGAAAAAATTGCACGAACAAATTGAGTTCTACAGAGATAATACGAAAGTTTGACTTAAGTGCCTCGAGTCATTTTTTGCTTCATACATGAAATATTAATAATTTTCATGTTTGCAAGTTGCAGGTTATGCACAAGGTTTTTTAGGGGCAAATAAGGACTAATCTCAACAGTCAAAACTAGAAATAAATACTAACTGCATTTTTTTTTTAATTAGCTAAATACAATATTTTTTAAGAAAAAAAATTACTATCAGTGAAATTATAAAAGATGCAGCAAAATTTCTGTGTGGGATCTTGCAATTTGCATACATGATATATCTTCTTGAATTTAAGAAAAAAAATCTAACAAACTTCTGCTTACTCAGGGTTGAATGCAGCCTTTGATAAATCAGTCAAGAACTCCTTAGTTAGGCCGCCATAATCCAAACCAGCTTCTGGAAGCCCACATTCACTAACAAAAGACACGTGAAGTGATGATTTAAACCTTGACCCAACAGGACTCAATTGCCGAAACCCATCTTCAACAATGTGGTCTCTACGAACGACTATTTCGATTTGACCTGATTCGGAGACCTGTCTTGTTGCTTTGTCGAGTTTGATAAATTCTCTGAAGATCCGAACTCTGGCAGAATATAAAAAAAAGGAAAAAATATAATTGAGGTCCCAGACTTAACTGCCTGCTCTTCTTCTTTTTCTGAGAGTGGTCAATAAAACAAAGAGAATTAAAAAAAGAAAACAACCAAAGATTTATCATATTCATATTTGCAGACAGCCCAGATATTGTTGGACAAATTGAACAAATACTTTTTGAAGTAAAAAAACATAAAATAGTCCCTAGTGAATAGTGATGCTTCGCCTTTGACAGATCAGATGAACTCGTTCAAAGAGTTACAATAAACTGACAATTAACTATAGGCAAATTTATTGTACAATTAATTAAACTAAAATTAGTTTATTTTCTAATACCACAAAATACTGCAGCAATGAAATTAATTTGTGGTTTCCAATTTTCGGGGATTTAATTACTATAACACCAAAGATTTAAGCCATTGACTTCAATAAAGCAGGAACCTTTTCTAGTTAGATTTACCAATAAAATACTGGCCTTGCTGCAAAAGCAAGAAATGCGAAGCTTCATTCTGTAGAATCTTAATCACCAAGGACTATATAAATTTGTCTATATAAGCAAAAAAGAGACTTTAATTCAACTGGTACCAAAACAACTATGCAAGATAAACTTTGAAATGAAGTGTAGTATACCTTTCCACAAAAGGATAAACATGTGGGACAGTTGTCAGAACAGAAGTTGCACATGACAAGTCACCACCTTGCATGGAAACAGCTTCATGAGCTCTAGCCGCTGCAGCAATTGGGATGCGATCATTTCTACCTGGTGCCAGCCACAAAGAATCAGGGCAGAACCGGTGCCGACAGTCCCTTTCATAGAGTAGATGAAGACACCTTGTTGTCACATTCATAAGAAGCTTATCATCTGGCAAACCAGTTTGAACGAAGGAACTGTACACAAAGGTGTTGAGTACTGATGCAATTTTCCTCTGTTGACCAAGTGTGAAAGGCACCTGAAATAAACATTATTTAATCATGGTTAAATTGTGATAAACCAGTCAGGAAAAAAATTAGTTAGAAGAAAAGCTAACACAATCAAACAATATGAAGGGTCGACCGTATGATATATAGCGCCCTGCAAAATTCACTGTTATGCCACAACAAACGAGCCCCATTATTACAAATAATGCAACTGAACCCCTATTTCTTCAATATTTACGTAATTATAGGACAGGTTAAAAAAATATCCCTATTCCAGAGTCATAATTATAAATTGAGGTTAACAATAAGATAGCCACTGTCAATGTCTTCAAAAAAGAGGTCAACAATAAGATAATTTTGATTAATTAAATTTTTATGTAAATATCGATTTATATGTTTTGAATGAGTAATACGTGTTAATTTAAATTTAGCATGCTGTTAGTAATTATTTAGA
The DNA here is from genome assembly GCA_025461125.1 of Carex kokanica. NCBI lineage: Eukaryota > Viridiplantae > Streptophyta > Magnoliopsida > Poales > Cyperaceae > Carex > Carex kokanica. The sequence continues at coordinate 1,972,591 of JAJGRX010000838.1, read as the reverse complement.
AGTTAGAACAGACTCGGTAATTACTAAACTAGTATTAACAACCTTTACTATACTAGAGTTAAAGTCTAAAAATAAAGACCTGGTTATAATTTCTGCGATATAGTGGCAATTCAAAAGTAAGGGCCTCTTGCAATTCTCTTTAAAAGAATTCCTGATAAGTTGAGGTGATTAAACCTTAGTAGAGAAAATAAATGCAATTTCAATTGAGATGTCACACCTGTTTTTCATAGAACTCTATGTCATCTAAAACCAACAATAAGTGTGCATAGACTGCACAAAATAAATGCAGACTGCACAACAGTTCCTTTGATATCTCCTTTTTCACCGCTACAACATCCCACATCTCAAACTCATCTTGACTGGCTGCCACGTCAGCATTAGGAGAACAACTGGTCAGATTAGTCTCATCAGTCTCAAGCGATTTCCCTTTTATCTTTTGCAGCATGTTGCTCCATTTTGTGTCCTTCAAGCCCTTATTTTGCCTGGCTTGAGAGATTACCCCTATACTGGAGTTCTTAATTCCACCAGTAATGGACGGATTTGCACTAAAAATAGAGCACTCTATATCAGCCCATAATTCCACCACAAACTCAGGATTGAATGATAAAACATTGAGGATAGGCAGTGGGCCAACAACAGGGTTCAAGAGAGAGAAGAACCGCAGCATGTAGTAATAAAATTTTATAATATCTGTTAGTGTACTATCCCCCTTTGACACAGACAAAAGCTTTGTTAAGTGCCACTGCTGATGCACAGGTTTCAGAAGGTCAACATATGATAACTTAATTTCGTTGTTAATTACTTCCACAGCTTTGCTGTTGGTCTCAAGAAGGGTCAGTAAGCTTCTAGAAGTACAATTGACGGCCTGAATGTATAGCTGGCAATCAAAGTCAGCAGTCATACAATCAGAATCAGTTGGTAGGTTAATGATATTTGCAAGAAGCCACCCAGGGTAAGGGATTTTATGAGCAAACAATGATTCTTTCTCGGACAATTGTAATCTTGATATTTCTTCAAAAACTTCTCCTTCAGATGTCTACCGTCACCTGCCAGTGTTTGATCAGTAATATGAAAAGGTACAGTGAAGAACAAAACTCAGTTCTCCTAGTGGCATTAACACAACGTGTTGTTATATGTGAAAATTGTAGGTCTGCAACAAACACCATGCATAGTTAGGAATACTTGCAAATAACACCTAGCTTTTAGAGTTATGAGGTGTAAAAATAAAGAGCTTTTGATTCTCCTAACCACAATACTACAAAAGATAAAATAAAAAACAACACTAAGTGCTGCCCAAGTTCATATTGATCGAATAATGAGAAATACGGCTGGATGATCCATATGAACATGCACAGCACTTAATAGCTTCACATTATTATTATTTTATTTGCAAACAGCACAAACAGTTGCATAATGAGACCTGTTGGCGTTAGTTGAACTAGTAACATAGCAGGTGCATATGCAAAACCGTCCAATTTATACTGGTTGTGCTGTCCTATGCTCCCAACCATTGTTGTATTGGTACAAACCACTAGTACTCTAGCACTATACATAGCACATCAAGACCAACTATGAAGTGTAAACCTTACACTCAGAATCCTAAGGCATGGTAGAAGAATAGAAGGATGGCGAACAGCCGGTAATAGCAGAGAAGGTAAGCATCTGAAAAGATACGGTATAGTAAGTATATATACAACATACTCAGCATAGGCCCTGTTCATATCATAACCATCAACATCCGTCCCGTTCAAATGGAAAGGCCGCAAAGCAAGAGTGACTGCACTCGCGGTAATCAAGAAACGGTCATCGCTTGGTGCAATAGATTCCTCTGCTTGTTTGTCACTATTGAGGTTTGTCATATATCTCCTGATACAGCTGTACGAACAGCTCTTTTCTGAAGCCAGAAATGCAATCAACTCCCTCACTTGAACTTCAGCTTCTCTAGATTTCTCACTGTTTAACCCTTTCCATGTTTTCGAGTCGGTCAAGGAGATAGAGAGGCGCATTGCAAGAGCAGTGAGTTGAACTGTTTTTTCAGACGCACATTCAAGTTTAGAGAAATTGCACTCAGCTAGAATAGCAAAGCACAGAGAAATGAGCTTTTTAGCTTGATACTGCCAAGTAGATCTCTCCTCTTGTGCGCTAAGAGATAGTAAACACAAACTTTTTTCTGAGTCTGCAATTGTAAAAGCACAGAATAAAAAACTTGCTGCATAGGAAACTGATGAAAATTAGGAATATACAAGATAGATAATTTCAGAAAAAGAAAAACTGAAGTTTCAATGTAAAAGAGCCCCTATCTTTCCAGGAATTTGCAGTCCCTTACTGGACAAATTTAGAAGTTCCTACTACTTAGCCTTTAATGCCTTTAGAATGATAATAGAAAAATTGATCATTAAAAAATGTTCATCTGTACATCAGTAATGTCTTCTGATATTTCGAGATGTTGCATCAATGAAACTCAAAAAAAACATAAAGTTTTAAAACTAAAGCCTATAATAATGAAGGAACTTCTCTTTGAATTGCTACAGAAAAGAGGGAGCTTTTCAAATACTGGATTGGAAGAGGTTGTTTCACTTTCTTTTCAAATATTCCAAAACCAACGGGGTACCTGATGAATTTATGCTGCTCAAGAGGATAGTGAAGCAACAAGATGTAGAATTTATGATCTGTAAGTCATCTTTCTGATAGAACCATGGCCGTCGAGTACTGAAAAAGAGAAATGGTCTCAGAACTTTATCTGAAATCCATTTCGCTTGCATGAAACTCTTGTGCGAATCAATTAACTCCTCCCATTCCTCAAGAAGCTGTGCCGAGACCTTCTTCAATTCATAGTATCTCCTCCAAACACGCTAATTTTAAAATAAAAAGTACATAAAAATCAGAATCAGTAGGAAAATTGAATGCCACAAGAGAGAAAGAGAAGTGACTAGTGAGGTGCCTGGATGAACAAGGCAGCCACGGCGGCGCGCCTAAGGTAGCTCCTGAGCTCGCGCTCGTGCGAAACCTTCTCGAGGAGAGCATCTCGTGTGATTTCCCGTGCGCTCGCCCCTCTGAGAGAGACCTGTACGGGACGAATCGTTCAGTAAGAGAGATCTTGTAAGTTAGAGAGAAATCAAGGGGAAGAAGAGACGAACCTGGCGTTGATGCGGAGGTACGGACATGTAATATAGGATTTAAGAGGGGGGGAGGTGGTGGAGAGAGAGAGAGAGACTCGAGACTAAGACGGGTTTCATTAAAAAGGAAAGAGAATGTTTTAAGGAGAGAGATGACTCATGACTCGACGAGGCAGAGAGAGAATTCATATAACCTGAGGTAACAGAAATTTTACGTTTGATCCAGATCGTCCGATCTGCTCTGGCACGAATATTAAGGGGACGCAGTGCATTCCACCTCGGGCCGGCTTGGCCCAGATTCTGATCGAACGGTCTGAATCTAAAATAAAATATTCTGTTACCTCAGAGAAGGCGGACTCGAAGAGAGAAGGGTAAAGTATTTTAGTAAATCCGTACAAAATGACAAGGATCCAACAAAGCTTCAGGAGTGAGGCTATGGTGCTATGCATAGCACCAATGGCTAGTGTACTACGGCTCAATATGGTACTTTTTAAAATCCTAACGGTCGATCCGACCGTTCAATGTGATATCCATATGAATATGTACTTGCAAACTAAATTTTATATTTTTTCGAATTTTTTTACTATTTTTTTAGATAGGTAGAAAAATCAGTGTTTTTTGAAAATTCTGGACCATCAAAATTCTACCTATCTGAAAAAATAGTAAAAAAATTCGAAAAAATATAAAATTTAGTTTGCAAGTACATATTCATATGGTTATCACATTGAACGGTCGGATCGACCGTTAGGATTTTAAAAAGTACCATATTGAGCCGTAGTACACTAGCCATCCGTGCTATGCATAGCACCATAGCCTCACTCAAGCTTCAGCATCCTCTCTAATCCAAATCCTCTTCTACGATTCTGCCAAGTATCTGGTTCCGCACTGTTTCAGACTTCAAGTCATTGACGTTCAGGTCCCACCAACAAATAAAGTACCAGTGGGACCTACAAGTCATTGTACTTAACAGAGACAATTCGGAGATCAGGAGATGTAATTGAGAGCCGAGCCTCATCTCTCCAGGCCTCCAGGGCTCTCTGAATGAAAAGGGTTTTTTAAAGGATGGAATGACAATGATTATTTTTACTATTAAATAATGATTTTTTAAAATAATTTAAATAAAGAAATTCAAAAGTAAATTTATAAAAGGGTTTCGGGATATATAGAAAAGTCTAATCATCTAATTTTACACTAATAAGTATTGTTTGATTGTGCATCAACGATCGTAAATTTTTTATTACTAAAATTTCAAATCACTTGATTATCATTTTTATTATGTTGGATTTCAAATTTAAGCTTTATTTTTTTGAAGATTGTCAAAGTTGTCAAAAATAAACAATTGTTAATCCATTCTTTTTTTTAATATCTTGTTTTCAAAATTTTACCATTTTATCTATACTTTTTCAAGGTATACATTTACAAATATATTTGAACGTATATGTATTTCACGTCTCGTTGTTTTTTTTTTCAAATAAATTAAATTGAAAGTAAAAAATCAACTTCTTGAGCAATATATTATTATTATATTATTGCAAAAAATTCCATATATTTTGATGCAATTATCAAGACTCAAGTAGGTAGGCATCTCATAACATACCAGCTTAATTTTTTTAAATTATTTTGTAAAGGAAATACATCCCATTATATTGAAACAATCAATTAATTATGAACGTCTTGATATTGCAATAAAATGATGAGGAGGGTTCAAATACCTCTATTTTTCATGTTTCCACCATGCCTCCATTTTTGAAAACATTAATAACTCAAAATTTAAAACTTAAAAGTCAAAATAAAACCGTTGGATTTGATCTACATCATTTTATCTATGCACGTGTAAAAAATTATCACATTTCAATTTTGTTTTGGTTGTCATAAAGAGCTTGTAAAAAATGTACTAATGTGGATAATTTCTAGATGTTGATTTTTCAACTTATTGATTCACATAAAAACAAAATCAAAATGTGATAATTTTTTATGAGCACATAGATAAAATGATGTAGATCATATCCAACGGTTTTATTTTGACTTTTAAACTTTAAATTTTGAATTATTAAAGTTTTTAAAAATGAAGATATGATGGAGACTAAAAAAATGAAGGCACTTGAACCCTCCTCTAAAATAATTGGTCCTTCTGTTGTACATTTAATTGGTCCTTCTGTTGTACATTCATGGTTCATAAATTGCAAGAGAGTGCGCTAGCTTTTACTTAAAATGTCTTCTAAGAACGAACTGGAAAGTTTGCTTTCTTTTAGAAATATATTCTTACAACTTATGTAACATCCCAATCCCCAATTTTTTATTTAATAAATAAACTTCAAAATAAAACATCTAGAAAATATTAAATGAATTATAGAATTTGGGAAGGACGAAGTCACAAATCCCGACCCCACTCACTTTTTTCTCGATTCAAACGAGGAAAAAAAATTAACTAAGGTCAGGCCGGTCCTGAAGATTTTGGGGTCCGGGGCGGGAGAAAAGTTTAGATTCTTTATATATACAATTTTTTTATGAGACCGGCTAATACGCTTTTATTAGTACTTCAACACTAAATATTTATAAGTAATTTTTGCATTTTCAAAGTCCAAACAGCCGATCCGAACCATTCCACATGATATCCATATTAAAATGTGCTTGGAGACCAAATTTTACATTTTTTCCATTAATTCAGAAGATTCTGGACCATAACAAACAATGATTTTCTACCTACCTTGAAAAATAGTAAAAAAATTCTAAAAAATGTAAAATTTGGTTTCCAAGCATGTTTTAATATGGATATCATGTTGAACGGTTTGGATCAATTATTTTGGACTTTTAAAACACAAAAACGACTTATAAGCATATGGTGTTGAAGTACTTATGGAAGCGTATTAGCCGGTCTCATTTTGTATTGATATGCCAATATATCATATCTATTTATAGAAAAGTTTAGACTCTTTATATATACAAAATTTGAGCCCTAATATTTTATTTATTTTTAATATATACAGATTAATTTTATTTTTTATATATACAAACTAATTTTTTTTTCGGCCCCTTGAATCTTGAGGCCCGAAGCAGTCGCCCTGGTTGTCCTGCACCAGAACCGGCCCTGACTAAGGTTGTCAATTAATTGTCTAGTCCTAATAAGAGGCTCCCATCATAAGCTTAATAAAAAAATAAAAAAAATAGATGAACTTTTAAATCTCTACCTTTGAACAACCAGATAAAATTTCAAGTTGCTATTTTGAAAGGGCTAAACTTCCATATCCCCCTCTTGAAAAGGGGAGACATTCATATCTTTACTTTTGAAGGACCAATTTTTCATATCCCTATATTTATTGTCTCTTATAATATCCCTTATTTTATGGTTTCCTTTTTCTTTAAATTGAAAAAGTATAGGTTGGAATATTTTATTTTAGCCTTCTTAGTTTTTTATTTTTATTTTTAAGATTGGCATCAGGAACTTAGATTTTGAACTAGTACTATCAGTACTAATATGCAATTAGAGCACCAATGCGGGTGGGAAAGAAAATGAGACATGTGATTGTTACATCTTTCCCTTAATGACTACTTCAAAAAGAGGATTAAAGGGCACTCCATACGCAACCAACCAAAAGAAGCATAAAAAAAGGGATTAATATAGAACAGAGAATTAGATGGACCTCAGAATTTACCAAACATGCTTAGGACGGAAGCATGAAAAAATCATGTCATCACTAATTAATCTCCAAATAGAATAAGCTTCTAAAACAAAATTGTTAAAATAGGAAAACTAGATAAAGAATTACGCTACTCCTAGTCCGAATCATTTTTAGTTAGCATTTAATAAAAACTCAAAATTTAGAGTTAGCACGATATTGAATCTTAGCATGAACACAAACCTAGTCGAGCACCAGTAAGGTCCGGTCGGCACACCTCATTCTTTTTTTTCTTTTTCTTTTTTGTTTAAATAGGCGTTGATAGCCTGTTTTTTCTAGTGGACTCCACAGAGATCACCTTCCAAAATCACAAGCAATTTTGATTTTAGGTTCTAAACAAAAAAAAATGCTACGGATTCAGCCGGGGTCAAACCAGCACCAAAATTATTTGCTAAGATTTGAGATGATTTATGACAGGAACTTGGACCTGTAGAAGGAACAAGGATGCGTAATCCTGCATTCAACAACATTCATTATGGACCAGATTTAGATCTCATAACTTAAAATGAGTATTCAAATTATTGTCATTACAATGATCTACAATAACAAAGATAATTGTTCCAGTTAAAATGCCGCTCTTCCCAAATGTACAACAATGTCAGAGTGATGTTTGCAATCTGTTATGTTAAGCAAAGGCACCAAGCTCAATCACTCCCTCTTAATCACAATTAACTCGATGACACTTCGTTTTTCAAAGCTTCATCAATCTCTTGTTGCATATCTGAAGGCACCACATCAAGAGCCCTGAGAAAGAAAGGATTTTCTCTGTATTAAAATAATAGTAGCCATACCACACCAATCAGGTCTCATTAAAGTATGGTAAAACTTGAGTGTACTAAAAATTTGCTCACATCTCAGGGTTTTCTTTAATTTCCGTGTCTGGCTCAGGGTGCAAGTTTCCATCCTAAAAATTCAAACAAAACAATAGTGAGCTTCAATCAACTTATCAAAAATCATTAATCAAAGCAAACTTATAGTGATAAAAACCTGAGAATTAAAGAGTTATTATGACCTGTTCAAGTGGAGTTGAATGTTTCTTGCTTCTTCCCTTCTGGCCACTTCTGAAGGTACCCTGTTGGAAATGCAATAGCAGAAGTACTTCTCAAAATATATATAGATACCAAATTTATATAGAAGTCTTATATGACTGCTGAAGAGCACTTAAAGAAATATAAATAAAGAGATTACAGATATCAAACCTTATTAGCCCACATAAGCCCACATGCATTGCACAAAGATCTGGGCCCTCCTGGCCCACGACGCATTGTCGGTGTGTCATCTGGTCCAATCCCACAATTTTGGCATCTATGATAAATGATAAAATGATAACATAAACAATTGAACTGAACCTACCACCGCAACTTAAATGGAAATAATTTTACTGTCAGGTGCCGAAACCATTGGTCAGGGGTACAACAGGAAATAAGATTAAAACAATTTAACTTACTTCCAGTCTTTGACTGCTTCAGAAGCATCACCACCAGGGGAGGCAGAATCTCCTTCTGGATTTGCTCTTCCAGCAAATTGTCCTTTGTGCCGATGCATCCTAGAAGTAATATACAGATTAATGCAAAACATGTACAAATAAGCAGTTAAGTATACAAGTACAGACTCGAAGTCTGAACCATACTCAAAGCAAATATATTTAAACTCAGGAGTTAGGACTGGCAATAAAGACTTCTGACACAGACCTGACGACCCAACCAAATAAGCAGTTAAGTATACAAGTTTCATTGAAGCATACAAAACGATGAAACTATCCAATGCATTCTAAAATTAAAATTACCATCCAAGTATTATATTCCGACAAGTTATTATGGAACCCAATGCGACTGCTTAAAGGTGGGTCCCCTATCAGTATTTGTAACTAGCAGGTCAATCAGGCAGGACACAACCAATCCAACTGGCTGCCCCTAAGGTGACAACATGACCTAAACAAATTCTCATACATTAGTTATATCAGCATTGTGCTACCTTTCGGCCACCTCCCGACGAACAGCATATCGAATTTTCTTATCAAAGTTTCTCTCTTTCCTCTTTTGTCTGAACCTAATCAAAGCTTCAACCCTTTGAGCTGGAATATCAGTTCTACTGAGAATATCCTCAAAACCCTGCTCAATAATTCATGAAAAACATAAAATAACTTGAGAAAAAGCTACATAATTTTTGACATGGTAAATTAACTAGTACCTTGTTTTGGTTAAAAGGCATGACTGCTCCAGTGTTGGCCATGCTGGCTGGGACTTCACAACCACCTAGCAACAACAATACAGCCTGAACCTGAAAAAAAATTTCATCTTTGTCAGTAATACAAATATAACTATGGTTACTGTTAGTCCTATTTGCTCAAATAAATTATAGGAGGTTGCAATTAATATATCAAAACAATATCCAGCATTTACTAAGTTGGTCATTACCATGTAATTACCAGCTAATCCTTCTGTAGTAACAATGATGAGATCCAAGAATTAATTATTCTAACAATAAATTTAAATTGTAATAGTAACCCAACCTCATCCATTGCTCAGGCACCTACCAAATCTAAACTATATTTTAGAAAGATATCTTAAAAATCAAAACCAATAAAGATTAGAAAACGAAGATAACCTTCTCGGGTGTGACAGAATCGAAGACATAAACCTCGCCCTGGAAAAGAAGAGTCAGCTGGTTTGAGTTCCCGCTGGTGACCGGAACAGCGGTGTCGACGTCATCAGACACTTGCTCCAGCGGCGCAGGCGGTGGCGTCTGCGCCGCGTCCATGCTCTCTCCCCCATCTGAGGCGGAGGTGGCGCCGTTCAACTCGCCGTTGTTTGGATCGGCGTCTGACATTATCGTTTTCGCGCCGATGTCGGAGCAAGAAAACCTAATCGTAACCCTAGATCAGAAGGGTTGTGATGGATGGCATCAGAGCCGCTGGTTTATTCCGGGCTTGATTAATCACATCAGACGGGGGCACGCGTTACCCGCGGGAGTATCGATAAAGTTGATTAGGCACGGTTGCTGTGCACCGTATGATTGACTGGGTGTTCTTTTGTTATGGTTTATGTGGGCCATGGCCTCTAACGAGCGGAGGACGGTGCACAATCAGGATTTTTAGATGCGTTTGCATTATTTCCTGATTTTACAATTTTTCTTGAAATTTTTCTAATGAACCCCCAATGTACATTAGGGAGAAATCAGAGAGTAGCCACAAGAGACAAGATTGTCTAATTTTGGTAAAAAAACCTTAGTTTGGTATGTTTATGTAACAAAGATAGAAGAGTGAGGCTATGGTACTATGCATAGCACGGATTGGTCCGTGCTACGGCTCAATATTTGAGTTTTCAAAATTCTAACGGTCGATCCGAACCGTTCAACATGATTATAAAATGAATATGTACTTGCAAATCAAATTTTACATTTTTTCGAATATTTTTACTATTTTTTAGATAGATAGAAAATCACTGTTTTTGGATGGTCCAGAATTTTCAAATAAAGTGATTTTCTACCTATCTAAAAAAATAGTAAAAAAATTCAAAAAAATGTAAAATTTAATTTGCAAGTACATATTCATTTTATAATCATGTTGAACGGTTTGGATCGACCGATAGGATTTTGAAAACTCAAATATTGAGCCGTAGCACGGATACCGTAGCCTCACTCAAGATAGAATGTACATTAGGCACAGTTTACTAGATTTTTTTTTTAAATATAGTACACTATCTATTTTTCCTGCAAATCCTAATTCCTAAGCCACTCCTAGAAATAATGAACGTCGTGAAACACATTACCGAGTTATAGTAAGCACCCTTATAATCATCTTTCTCTGTTGCTTTTGGCACAATGGGGTGCCCTTTTTCAATCTCGGTTTATTTAAAGCTAAAACTGGCCTTTGGAATTTTGTTTGAAAAAAATAATTTCTATTTCAAAATAAAATTGAACTTTCACAATAATAATTTCCATTAAATTTTATACAGTTAGATAAATTTTGAATATAAATGTTCTTTTAATATACAAACTTATATAATGAAAAAAGCAATACAATTAACCGTGTAGAAAATTTTATGGAGAAATGTAAACATATATTGTTTTTTAAATGAGGAGAGAGTACAGCTATAATAAGTGACCAAAATACATAAAAAAAAAGGTAATAGAATCATATGAATATCGGTATTGATGATGTGACATGGATAAAAAAATTTAAAACTTTTTTTTTATAAAGGTTAGAGGTCAAGTCACCCAACTATCTGAATCGCCACGGGCTCGCCCAACCGTACAAATTGATATCTTGTTTGATGACAAAAATAAACAAAATTGATTGGGGCAGCCGGAACTGAAAAGGAGCATTATTGGAAAGGCCACTGTTTAGTTGCTAAAACTAATAAATTTTCAAATTGACTTCAACAAGGATTTAGAACAACTAGTTCAACAGAGAAAAAAGAAAAGTGAATTCATAAACATAAACATCTTGACATCAGTAATGTATCAACTCACTGATTGTGCAATACAGCATAAATATAATACCAAGAAATTAAGAATTAATTGATACATCAACTAACTAAAAAATGTACACACTTTCCGTTCATTAACAAGAAATTCAGAGGTACTTTGAACAAGAATTTAACAACCTATGTGCCCTTTCAACTGCATCACCCTGTCGTAACAGAGATTTATCTCCCAACCATTTCTCAATTATCTGAACAATTCTGGTTATCTGTTAATCTAATTAAGGTAAACAATAACCAGCAGAATTTATTTCCAAATACTTTCTATTTCTCAATAAATTACTCCGAACAATCCTTTTTTAGTACTTTACCCATTTCTTGTTTGGTCAATTTAAGGTTCCATTTGGCTCCTGACAACTCTTTATTCTACACATACCATTTGAATTTTAGCAGTCCTTTTTCAACCAAAAGTGAACATTTAATCCTAACCACAGATGACCTAAAAGGTGCAAATCAGAATACGTAAGAACCAAATGGGAGGTTCAAACTTCAGGGAAAAGAAATGGGTAATGGTTATGCCACTGCTACTGTAACAAATCCATGAACCAATGATTAATACATTTATTAATGTTAACTCAGCATACCCTCCAAGCCAGAACCTATAGTTCAAGGCTCTAACAAGCAAATGAAACAATTTAGATGCATAGAATGTAATTTTGGATACAGATGCTCTTACTCCATGTAATCCCACATAATCATTACTAGTCGACTCGTCCTGTGGCTCCTCAAGAAGTTGCAAATTCATACTTTCTTCAATAATTACGATCTTGTCCAAGATCATCTCAGCAAGCCGATAAAGGGACTCTTTAGAAAATTTATTCACTGCTTCACCCAATATCCTAGACATGATGAACCACACTGCATTTCTGGCTTCCACGTCATCAGCGACTACAGGTAAGGTGTCAAATAGGCCCTCCAGCATGGAAAAATCTTGAAACAAGAGAAAAGAAATAAATCTTAGTGCAGATAATAGTCTTAGGAAGTTGAGGATTTAACACACTACAAACAATATCTCTCAAACTAGCAACCAATAACCAATTTCTTGGATGAGTGGGGTTCAAATGCCTCATGTCTTTCATGCCTCACATCCTTATCTCCGTTTTCAAAGTCTAAACAGTCGATCCGAGCTGCTCAACATGATCTCAATTTTAAAATGTGCTTAGATACCAAATTTTATATTTTTTTGGAACTTTTTACTTCTTTTTTTTTAGATACGCACAAAAATCACTGTTTTTCAGAAGATTCACGATCATCTAAAAGCAGCGATTTTGTACCTATCTACAAAAATAGTAGAAAATTCCCAAAAAAATATAAATTTTTTGTCTCCAAGCACATTTTATATGGAGATCATGTTGAGCGGTTCGGATCGACCGTTTAAAGATGTGAGGCACGGTTGACGCATGAAAGACATGAGGCATTTGAACCCTACTCTTCTTGGATAATGGGGTATTTACATTATACCGTTAAAATATGAGTTGAACTCAACATATACAAAAATTATTGAGTAACCCCAACTATATTTATCTTGACACACAAAACAGCTCGTAAACAACTAAGCAAACACCAGGAACTCAGGAAGTGAATACCTCTTGTTTAATTTCAGCTTAAAAGGTTACAGTTTGGTGTTTTGTGTTTCCTATTAACATGATTGCTGATTGGGGGTAGTAGATGAATATACAAGCCATTAGAATTTTGTGTAAGGAGGTTTGATTTCAGAGTCTAGGTCAAAAGGACATATCAGTAAAATCGGGGTTTCTATTGAAAATAAACAAACAAGTGGTGCACACCCCCCCACCCCCCCCCCCCCCCCCCCCCCCCCCGTGTCACTCTTGTTTAAAAAATAATAATTCAGCTCAAATTCAGTTTAAAACAAAAGTGGTAGTAGTGGCAACACTGTTGATTATGAATGAAATATAATTTTTGCCCCAACAATGGTACGGTTTGTGGAATGCTAGCAAGAAGGTATATGATACTTACCACTCACCAGGACTGATACAAGATTCTCATCAGCCAAAAGATTAGCTAAAATTAGAACAGCTGAATTACAACCTTCTGAAATCTGTATAACAAATAAGAGTCTTCATTTAGAAAGCGTGGCTGTAAAATTATTATCTGAGAAAAAAAAAATTAATGAGAGGATTTGATTTTAGAGACTAAGCTGACCTCAAATTTATCCGATGCTTTCAGTATCTTGCAAAGACATTGTATAAGCTTTTCTTTAAATGAAACAGTTTCTAGAAAACCATCCACTGCTGAAAGTCCCTCTACTAGGCTAATAGCCTTATCAAGTACTTCAGTTCTAATATAAGAACTCAAAATGCAAAGAAAAAACAAATTAGAAAATGAGATTAACCAAAAAGAATTTTAAAATATTTATCTTCTAGGAAGATCACAAGTGCAATGTAAATCCTTAACAAGGTCGGGCAAGTCAACAATTGTCAGCACAAGATACCTAATTTGAAACAAAAGAATTTCTTACAAATAAATCAAGATTTGGTCACCTTTACTACCCAAACCTCCATTAAAATGCCAAAAGGTAGTGCAAAAAGTATACATAATTGAAACATACAAAATTATGACCATTTTCTTAACAAAACTTTCGATTGAAGGAGTATGTAGAATTAAAAGATTCTCCTAGAGAAGAAAGTCTCACATTCTTTTGTACAAGTATTAACTCTAGAATAACTTATGCACACTTAAAAAAACAAAATAACAATAAAAAAAATTAAATAGAAATTGAAGGATAGTATTTATCTGAACCTTTCCAGCATGTTGTCATCACCTGACTTTTCGACCTCACTTGTAAGTAGACTAACAGCTATGTCAGCCAAACCCAGTTTCATCAAAGGTTCAAGAAGAATTTTTGCCACGTCATCATTATCGATCACAGCCAATAGGAAGTTAATGCACTGCTACACCAAATATATGTTAATGACCAGAGAACAAGCCTTGATTTCATAAAGTTTATTACAAGTTTAAAATACAAAACATGTTTTCCTCATAACTTGAGCTTTAGAGCAACTAATTTGGTACAGCATACACTTGGCACCAGATTTCAAAATTATTTGTTGCTTTTTTTGGATATTAATAGCATTATATCTGCACCTCATGAGGTTCTAAGCAATGACCAAAGCCAAATTTAAGTTCTAAATATTATTTAGTCATACTTATCAGTGATAAGTCGTAGCATACCAATTCAGGTGTAAAGGCTGCAAACTAAGCTAAAAATTAAACAATGGGATCTATATGTTTGGAGTTAATGTTTGCATGTACTGGTTAAAGAACAATTTAACACTCGCAATACCAAAAGGCTAGGGTCCTTTAGTCATTATCTATTAGTTAGAACTTCTTTTTATTGTCTTTGATAGTTGGATTCATTTTCAAACAACAATCCTATAATATTGATGCTGGATGCCAACAAAGAGTTGGGTTCTAATTTGCAAAATAGGGTATCCTGAGAGCATATAGGGTAAAATAATTTATTCAAAAGATCATTTTAAGGTCTATATACATGCCTTCTCAAAAAGAGACATGTTGAGAGTGTTCTGGAGAATCCAAAGCACACGTTGAAGAACCTCTTCAGATAAAAGAGCTTCAGACCAAGAAGCATATCCACTATTCTGTATAGTGGCTTCAAGTAACCTATCAACCAAACAGTAATATCAATAATAATAAACAAGAAATACTAATTTGTGCATGATTATGTAGTTCACTTCAAATGAATCTTGTAACGGTAATATACATACATAAGGAATGAGTGCAAAGACAGTTAGGGTCTCAGTCATCAAATTGAACTTACCAGAACAGTACAAAGGCAAAACAGCATTTGACTAATCATTGATAAATTTGAATACAACACCGAGGCAAGATATTTATTACCTGAAAGCTTCTGTGAGGCAACAGGAATCATCTAGAAACAACTGTTGCACAACTGTTTCTATTAAACCCTCCAGAGAACTCAATTTGCTAGCAAGAGATTCATGACAAGCAAGGTTTCCAATAATTCCCAGACAGATCTCCTGTGAAATAAAAAAAAATGAAAAACTTCTGAATTACTCACAATAAAATAGTTCTGTACAATAGTAGAATGAGTAAGCAGTTAACAGAAATATTTCTTTAAGTTGGATTGATCTTCTCCGTAGGTTAGGGGTAATTACTAAGAAATCTTCAAATAAGTGACACCAATACGCAAAAAAAAGAAAAGAAATACAGTAATCTAGTGTGACTTGAAAAAATTAACCTTTATTCTAGGAGATTTAGAAGCATGCAGATTTGCCAAAAGCACGTCAAGAATGAGATTATCCACCTGAAACCAAACAATGAGATAATAGATGTAGTCTCGTTTTCGTTACATATCAAGTCATATGGGACAGTAATAACACATGAACAATTACAACAGGTTCACCTCAAAAAAAAAAAAAAACACATGAACAATTTATTAAATTGGTACAGATCAAAGTATTTACCACAAGTTCTGCCTGAATTTTGGAGGCAGCTAGATCCCAAAGAATGCATCCACATTCCTCCCATGTTTCTTCTTTTCCTAAATTTTCTTCGGTTGCCGGTGCTTTTTCTTTGTCTAAGTGAGGAGGTAGGAGCTGCCTAATGAGAGATATGACATAGCTCGGATCAACAGTAGTTGAATCATCGATCAACTGCATTGCCATTAGAAAAAAGAATTAATCAATTAAAGCTCAATTAAGTCAAAAATAGAGAATTGGAACATATATAAACATTTGTAAACCCATATAACACAAAAGTTATCATCAGTTAAAATAATTTTGTTATTATTGCCATGAATTCTTGACAGATGCCAGAGAAAAAGAGAATCTGGGAACAGAACAGAAGGACATATAATCAGTAACAACATATAAAAGGAAGAAGAAAATCTAGCAACTATGAACTAAACAGAAGGACAGAGGGGTTTTCTCTGAGGCAATCTATCAAACACCTCATGTGCATGTGGACAAGAGCTCCTTTTCATGAAATTGCTAGAACATAGTCAGTAAGAATTTTCCAGGTACTTGGCCAGAAAAATGGAGACAATTTTTCACTACACTAAAAGGGAACTTTTTTCTATTAGTTGCTTAAATTTTGGTAGGCACTGATACCACATTTAATTTTTCACAGGAACTTAAAGAAATATAGCTCTTTGTTTCCTGGCTTATCCACATGATGTTACTACTTAGCGCAGCAAAAATGTATACTGACTACAGATCAATGTGAAACTTGACTGAAGGGCAAATTCGCAGTTACCTCAGAGGAAGAAGGGGGAGCGAAAGGAAGGTGCGAAGGAGGTTCAGACTCCTCTTCCTCCGCCTCCGTTTCGGCCTCCGGCTCTCCAGTTTCTTCGTTCTCTTCTAATTCGGGTTCTTTCTTCTCCATTTGCCTTGAATTGGGCTTGGTGCCATCAGGTGCCATCAGTCTCACTTAGCTGTAAACCCCGTTAGTTTCATCTTTTGTCAAAGCCTACGGGCCATTTCACTAAAATAATATAATAAAAAAGAGAAGGGTTCAAATGCCATTATTATTTGGATCCGTATCCTCAGCGTTAACTCAAAAGAGAATTTTTAACTTAATGAATTTTAACAGTCTGATTTTAAACCGAGCCAATCTGGCTCGTGCTTATAATATAGGAGTACTTTAATATTAGTGCAGATCTGATTTGCACGAATTTTAAAACAGATCGAATGGTCGAGATGCATTAACTCAAAAGATTCTCTTTTGAGTTAATGCAGAGGATACGAATTCTTATTATTTTGTGCCCTCCATTGTGCCTCTATTTTTAAAAACTTTAATAACTCAAAATTTAAAATTTAAACGTCAAAATAAAACCGTTAGATAAAATCTATGTTATTTTTTTTATGTGATCATAAAAAATTATTACATTTTAATTTTGCTTTTACGTGAATCAATAAGTTGAAAAATCAACGTCCAGAAATTATCCATATTAGTATACATTTTTACAAGCTCAAGATGACAACCAAAACAAAGTTGAAATGCTATAATTTTTTACACGTGCATAGATAAAATGATGTAGTTCATATCCAACAGTTTTATTTTGAATTTTAAGTTTTAAATTTTGAGTTATTAAAGTTTTAAAGAATAAATGCATGATGGAGACACAAAAAATAGAGGTATTTGAACCCTCCTTGATAAAAAAAAAAGTTTCATCTTTTATCCGAATTTTTGTTGTGAATTAAAAAATAACTAAATTAAATACATGATATAGCAGACGAATTATTATGGAAATACAAAGAACGTTGAACCAAAAAAGAATGTAATAAGTAACTTAATTCTAATTTAAGTTCAAGTTTATAATTCAAAGTTTAAGCAATCAATTTCAAACTATTAAATATATTTTCATATGAAAATGTACTTAACATCAAATTTTATGTTTTTTTATAATTGTTTTTTTCAGATAGTCTAATTTTTTTTTGAAATAGGTCGGAAATCACTATTTTTGAATAGTCTAATATTTTTAGATCAAATGATTTTGTACATATATAAAATAATAGTAAAAAGTTCTAACAACAATCAAACCTTTAGTCTCAAACAAGTTGGAAAAAAAAAGTTCTAAACAATATAAATTTGATGTTCAAATACATGTTTATATGATGATCAAATTTAATATTTTAGATCAAATTTTGAAAATGAAAATATAAATCCTTACTAATTGATCTGTGCATATTACTATAGTTTCACTGTTGAACTTTAAATATTAAATATTTTTCATCATTTATAAATTTTAAAATGCGTTTAATATTTTCTTTGGACTTGTATGAAATTTACATTCATTAAATATAAAAAAAATTCGGCGCGTGCGGAATTAAGGTGGAACTGCGTGGAGGACTCAGGAATCAAACAAGAATCAGCAACCTGCCGCGCTCTCCAGGAATTCACATCCTCTGAGATATCTCAACTTTTGCGTGTTTTTCTGGAAAATCTCAACCGGTCAAATACGTTCTGCACGAATCTCAAAGCACAAATAATACTGGCCCCCGCGCTATCCCGGAATAGGCACCGGACACGTCGGTCACGCAAAAGTTGAGATATCTCAGAGGATGCGCACTCGCTCTCCAGTCTCCTCCTTGCCGCCCGAGTCCGGATCCTCTGCATTACCTTGAATTTAAAGCAGACCGTCCGATCAGAATCCACCGAACAGCCCTAAGCAACGAGACTCTCCTTTAGGTGATATTAATTCCATTGCCCCCCTGCCCAATCCCAAAAGGAGAAATAAGGAATGGCAAAGGCATCGATGGATTACGAACTGGCTGCGCTGAAGCTCTTCAGCTCCCATCTAAGAGACGCCAAGCAGGAGCCCCACACCCTTTCTCTCTTCGGCATCCGCTTCCAGCGCGCCTGGCTCCAGGTCACAAATCACTTTCATAATCCCTCCCTTCTCAGTTCTCATCTCAGTCCTCATTTCCAGCTTTACCTACTGCTAACATTTACGTTTTAATAGGCAGGGAGTTCTCATTTCGGGATCAGAGAAAGGCCGGTTCCTCCTCGATGACGGTACCGATGTGGTTGAGCTCACAGGACCCGTGGTCAGGCAGTCTGATTGGAAGCCAGGTCTGTTACTGCCATCTTCTTCTCTTCATTATTTTTGTTTGTGTTTATGGTATTCTAGATACTAATTTAATTATTTAATTTCTGGTGAGAAGTATTCTTCACAGGAATTAAATTTGTCAAAATATATGTAATGAATACAATTTATTTTGAAAAAAAAAAGAACTTTGAATTACTGTCGTTTACCACCTCAGCAGCTTACAACCATGTTTGCTTGATTTCTATGTAGATAATTGTCATTTTTCTGACTGTGGAAATACTAATTTAGAATGCATTTCTTGGGAATTGATGTATGATTTTACACAGGGGCGAATATACCCTCAATGAATGGGGGTCAATTGACCCCATTCATTTTGAATTTTTTTTTATTTATACCTTATTTTAATATAGTTTAAAGTAAAATATTATGAATAGTGTGAAATTGACCCCTATTCGTAGTAGGAAAATTTTATATGCTTGATCCCATTCACGTTTGACCCCCATAGTTTGAAAGTCTGGCTCCGCCCTTGATTTTACGGCAAATCCCAAAGGAAAAAGCAAAAAAGAAAAAAGAAAAAAGAAGAAGCTACAACAACCAAGCCTTTAGTCCCAAATAAGTTGGGATAGGCTACAAATGAAACCCAACTGAAGTCAAAAGGCAAAAAAAAAAAAAAATCTTGAGGGCTTTCATTATGTAACTTCTTAAAAAAAAGGTACTGTTCGATCTCCACAATGCAGGCTATATTGGGAGGGTTTTTATTTTTTTCTACAACATTATTTATGGTCACGCCATGCCCCTTCTAATTGAACTTAAAATATGTAGATATTTCTCATCAGAAGTTACTAACATTTCATTTGCATCTGATATTAGGGATGTATGTGATGGTTGTTGGCCCTTACACTCCACCAGAATCTGGTGATGGTTTTCCTTCTGTTGTGGTAATGCAGCTTCCAATCAATAGATTGAAAAGATAATTTTGAAACAAATATATCACCTAACTAAAAGGAAAAAAACAAAAAATCACACCGGCAAAACATATGTTATCTGTTACTATTTGGCACTACTGGTCATACTTGCTCTGAGCCAAGAAATTGTTACATTTTGTTACCATGAAGCATTTGAGAGTTGCCTTAATGGTGAGGTAGTAGGACTTTGTGTGGATTAATTTATCATCTTTTATACTCCTTTTTTCCAACAAGTAATGATGATCCATGCATAATCTATATTGCAGGTTCAAAAGACTGTCGATCTTTCGTCACATCCCGACCGTGAAGCAATGTGGTACTTGGAAGTTGTTGAGGCTCACAAGTTATTTTATCTCAAAACATTGACTTAGTCTAAAATTGCAAATGCAATTGTTAGTCTTTTTTAATCCAACTTCGATTAGAATTAGGTGTTAAACTTTTTTTTTTTAACTCTTTAGATATATGAAGCTTGCATAAACAATGGAAAGATTGATCCAGCTTAGCTTTTGTTGGAATTATGTTTCCTCGCTAACCTTTCATCTCTTTATATTCTTTTCACATTTTTGTATGTGGCATTTTGTTTTTCTAATCAATAATTGATTTTTACAGTAGTATGGTTTCCAAATCTTGATTGTATAATTATAACATTGATGCTTGATAACTAAATAATTGATTTTTGGGAAAAGTTAGTCATTGATCTATATCATATTGAATTAATTGTATACAAGCCCAAGCCCAAGCCCATTTAAACTCTTAGCATGACCCTGTGCAAAACTTGTGTTCCCTTATCCCCGGCCCAAAATCTTACTATTGTGGGCACTGCGGAGAAAGCAATCTGGAGCGTCAACTAGGATTCTGACGCTCCTGATGTAGTCCTCTCCAGTGATTATCCAATGGAGAGAACTAGAGAAGCATCAACACAAAATTTACAGTCGACTAACTCTAACAGCCACAACTGTTAACGGTCCCACCATCCAATTCTACACCTGAGCTTCTTCTGCTGCCTTGTGGGCTGTGGCTATCGCTTCTCCTCGCCACTCAGAAATGGACTTCCCTCCTCACATCAAACCAGAAATAAAAGCAAGACAAAGTAACAAATTTCGAAACAACAATCCAGATTAAGATTAGATTCCTTCTCTGGAAGCTTGCGAAATCTACTCTTCGTTTGTTTCTTTCTTTCTCTGGATCGCCAACTGAATACTCATGGCTACTTCGTCGTCCCCTTCTCTCTCTTTCCTCCTCTTTCTCGACCTAGCCCAATCAGCGCGCCACACCAAGCATCTTCGCTGGAAGCCTCCGTTGCGTATTTCGAAAGGAGGTTCCTTTAGAGTATTCCAGAGAATTCTCTTTCCTTCTGTTATTTCAAGGTGCAAGGCGAAATCTGTAGCTGATGGAAATGGAGGCAGTGATGGTACAGCTGTCGCTCAAGAGGATTTGGGGGAGGTTGAGGAACAAGGAGCTGATCCGTCAACAGCGGGTATTGCCCCGGCCCGTGCTGTCAGGTCCATGGATTCCATCTCTCTTGGTATCAAAGAGCCTGTTTATGAGGTATAATCTCGTAATTAAGTTGATTTAGTATTAAAAAAATCTGTTTCTGAGAATAGTTTTCTAATTGTAATTATAATTACTAATTTCACTTAAATTGGAAGCACTGCTTTTTAGGTGATAGAAGTTAAATCTGATGGAACAATGTCATCTAAGAACATAAGCAGGCGTCAGCTGTTGAAATCAAGTGGTGTGTAACGAGAAAATCAATTATCTTTTTTATATACACACAATTGCCATATACATGAGGATTTTATTCGTGTTACTAGCTTCAATTTATGATAGGTCTTCGACTGAGAGATATAAGGAGTGTTGATCCCTCGCTGTGGCTAATGAACTCGATGCCATCTTTGTTGGTGAGTTTCTCCTTTTTTACTATTTCAGTAGAATTTATCTCCGTGGAATTTATTGTGCTTATATTCAAAACTCTTAATTATAAAATGCTTTTCTAGATACGGGACCAAGCTATATTGATGAATCTTGGCACGTTGCGAGCAATTGCTATGCAGGAGAGAGTTTTTATATTCAATTACAACAGGTAAAAAGGAAAACAATAAATTCATAAGGTCGGATCAAAGTACTTTCTTTGAGTTATCTTTTTCAAAAACTGACTGTATTTGGTCGATTTCTTACTCTAGCAAAGGAGGGAGAGCATTTTTGAAGTCATTGCTTCCCCGATTAAACTCTAAGAACTTAAACGGGGTACCATCTATGCCTTTTGAACTTGAGGTAATCCATAAATTATTTATTTCATTTACATCCTTCAGTTTGATGATATTCAATACCTGGTTTAATTTCTACAATCTAATGATTCATGTTTTTCCTGTGTAGGTTGTTGAGGCGGCACTGGTCTCTAGAATTCAGCGACTGGAGCAGAGACTAATGGATGTTGAACCACGTGTGAGTATGGAATAGTGAGTACATTTATTTCAGTTAGTTGTTGACATATAGGCCTAGGTTTGCCATTCCCGCTTCTAATTTATATCCTGTGGTTGCACAGAACTCATATCACTAGTAATGGACATTATGTTTTCAGAGCTTTGAGAGACTAAAATTCTCACACCTAGTTGACTTATTTTTTAGTGTTTCAGAAACTTAAAATCTTGCTGTTGCTAGAAACTACACTATTCGGTAGTTGTAGTTAACCTAGTTATACATTTGTTAATTTGAAATCAAAATAACTATCCCTTCTTTTTCTTTTCCCAGGTAGTTGCATTACTAGAAGTTTTACCAAACCGACTTACAGCTGAGGTGCTAGAGGAGCTTCGCGTCAGCAAACAGAAGCTGGTATAGTGAATTGTATTTTTTATTTGTAGAATTTTTTTTACCTTTTTTTACTCTCGGTTTTCATGTAAATAATGACGGTTAATTTGTCATGCAAGGTTGAGCTGGGTTCTCGGGCTGGAGATCTGAAACAAATGCTGCTTGACCTTCTAGAAGATCCTCATGAGATCCGCAAAATATGCATAATGGGTAGAAACTGTACCCTTAAAAAAGGGAGCAGTGACATGGAATGTTCTCTTCCTTCAGACAAACAAATTGCAGAAGGTGTTAGTTATGTTTGCGACAATCTACGCTTCTTTTTGTTTAACATTGAAAAATAAATAGCTTCATGAACCGGATTAGTCATCAATTTGTTCTCAGTTCATTAGTCTGTTGATTACTTTCTTGCATTACTCAAGGAAAGTGCCTTTTTTTTCACTTTAAAGTGCACATTGTGATGAATATTCGGCAAAATAGTTGCCAATTATTATATAATTAGGAGCTATACTTTGCTTTGTCTTCTGCTTCTGAGCTAATTTGCAAAAGTTTTGTTTGTTGTCCTTTAAAGCAGAAGAAGAGGAAGAAATTGAAATGCTCTTGGAAAACTATCTTCAAAGGTACTGTCATTTTTGAAGCACAGATTGACCTTTTATTCGCTAAGAATTATTCCAGATCTGCCCCTTGATTGGTTTTGTCAATTTACTTTCTCCAGATGCGATTCTTGCCATAGTCAAGCTGAGAGACTTCTTGACTCTGCAAGGGAAATGGAAGATTCAATTGCCGTGAATTTAAGGTACTATTAAACAGTGACTACTTTTGTTATTTTTGTTAAGATACGTGTTACATGCTGATCAATGGATTAGGCATTTTTTAAACTGTGCACTTGTTAAAATTACAGCTCTCGCCGGTTAGAGGTAAGTAAATTTGAATTGCTGCTCCAGGTTGGGACATTTTGTGTTGCAGTTGGAGCACTTGTAGCAGGTAAATTTATTGAACATCTTCCATGCTGGTACTAATTTGTCTATTTTTTTATTTTTATTAGTTAATTATTAAACAACTTTTTTGCTTCTTAACATGTATGTACCAAGCATTAGAATCAATTTTATGCATCTTATGTATAGTGTATATTTATATTCAGGGATTTTTGGGATGAATCTAAAATCCTACCTTGAGGAGCATGTGGTAAGCAATGTTTCCCCTCTAACTTTAGCTTCACCTTTTCTCTGTCAAAACCTATGTAACATGGACACGAATCTAACAAGGCACACATTTATTTTTCAATTTCTATTAAAACACAAGTGTTGGCATCATATTGCTCATAGAATCGATACTTGTCTGACATGAACATGGCTTATTTCTGAAAGTGTCCGTGCTACATAAGTTAAATTATGTTTTGCTTTGTCTTTGTCGCATTTCATAACATGAGTTTTTTACCTTAAATCTAGTTGGCATTTTGGCTGACGACAGCTGGTATAATTGTTGGAGCAGCAGCCGCTTTCTTCCTAATGTATACATATCTCAAGGCAAGACGAATTCTGCAGTAATCTCCTGTGAAAATTGCTTGTATGTACCAGAGATAAGACAAATGCTGCTAATAGGGCTCTATGTGGCAGTGGGGGTTTTGGTAGAATGTAAGCTACATTAGTTCAGATTTATGTTAATAATACTAGGTTAGTTGACTGTGATTGTTATTAATTGTGCACTCTGTTGCCAGTGCTTTGAATTAGTCTTTTGCAAACAACGGTGCACGACTTGATCATAATATAACTGGCATTTAAGGGTTCTCAGATGCAATTTTTTTTCCACTTAAATGAAGTCTGTAGTGTACCACCTACACACTTTTAATACAATAAAACTTTCTTAAATTCAAACTGCTTTATTAGCTAATATAAGCTAGTCATGTCCTCCTATTTAAACATATTAAGGCTGTTGCATAACACTCATTCAATCTAAAACAGATTATTAGTTTATTACTCGATATGAAATGGCTACGTTAGATATCAAGAGTTCGTAAAAATATGACGACATTTTGATTTTATTTTGATTAGTATCAAGAGTTTGTAAAAATATACCGATGTGAATAAATTCTACACGTTGATTTTTTAATTTGTTGATTCATATAAAATTAAAATCGAAAAGTGATAATTTTTAATATGCATGTAGACAAAATAATATATATCACATCTAACGGTTTTATTTTGACATATAAATTTTAATTTTTTTGTTATTAGAATATTAAAACATGAAGGTACAAAAATAAAAATAGAGACATTTAAATCTCTTTTTTAAAATAAAAGGTAATAATTTTATCGGAACCGTCCGATTCGAATCCGTCACTCGGAATGTGTGAGCTCCACTTTAGGATGGATTGTCTTGGATTTGAATCGGACGGTCCCGATCTAAAACCCAAAAATTGAGTTACTTCGCTGGATCTGAATTCACAAAATAAATAGGACACCCTATCCCTAGGGCCGGAGAGAAATTGTTAACAACAAAATATCTTTATTTGTTAGTGTTTGACAAACCCCCCCCTGCAAGTTTTCAAAAAGACAAAAATGTCCCTGATAATTTGCTGATCTTTCTACGCTTAAATTTAAAATTTCCATCTTATTAGCAACTAGTTACATAATTCCAACAAACTAAGGTCGTTTGTGGTGATTATTTTTTAATAATTAATTATTTACAATACATTATTTTTAATGATAATTAATTAACCTACCTACAAACGGTATTGGATGATTGGCGAGTGGTCGTACGATTAACATTCGACCTGGAAAATAGTTATATTTTTATTTGTTTGACATGATGCAATGAACCTTAACATATTTAATGGACTGTATTATATGAAGAGGGTCGTTAATTAGTTGATACCACAAAAAAAGCCTAATAAATATTTATATTTTCTTGCGTCACAAAAAAGTTTTTCAGCCATGATGCTATTTTATATCTAAGTATACAAGTTTGATTTCAAGAAATGGGTGGAAGATCAGATTAACTAATAATGGAGGGGTATAGTTGTAAAAGTGTAAAAGAGCAATTGGTCGATTACAAGCTTAATTTCTCTACCTATTTATAGTTGTTACATCATAGCTAACTAATCTCAACGAAGAAACTTTTTCCTGTACAACCGCGAACAACAGTTAGGATTAGAATAACAGGCTCCTGTTATTCCTTTGGAATAACAGCAAATATATTTCCCTGGTATAGTCAGGTCAGGTCAATTAGTTAGTCCTCCTGCCTCTTCTTTCAATTCTTGAAACTGGACCTCCACTTGTCTCAGGGTCCGGATCTCCTAAAGTAACCCAATTTTTGAGTTTTGGATGAGGACCATCCGAATCGAATCTGTCGCTCGAGATCATCTCGGAATTTGAACCTATCTCTCGAGATGTGTGCGCTCCACTTTAGTTGGATAGTCACGGATTCAAATCGGACGGTTCCGGTTCAAAACCCAATTTTTGGATTACTTCACTTGATCTGAATTCCTCGTGTCATAGGCTCCTTTTACATAAGGCTGTACATAAAGTTTATCTCGGTCCAACACCAATCTAGTCTCAAAACCAACGAATTAAAAGATAAATGACATATTTTTCTTATTTTATTAATGAAAGATAAAATGAGAACTTCAGAAATTTAAAATGAGTTTTAATTGACATGAATATTGATTGTCTAAATTTGTAAGCTTTTGGAATTTAGAAGGGTACATATGATTGCTGTCTCTAACGGCATCTAGAGAGGGGTAAATATGAGACTTTTTAAATTTTAATCCTAGATGGTTTGATATTCACTACAAATATATATCTAACGTATACGTAAGTTGTTCTTGGCGGAAACAAAAAAACTTAAACTAAGCAAGTGTATGTAAAATAAATAGAAGAGTAAATAGACACTTGATACGAGATATGTTTACAGAGTTCGACACTAAAGCCTACGTCTTCGGAACTTCGCGACCTTCTTGATGACGCGTCTTTCTTTACCCAATGAAAAAGAAGTACAAGGTGGAACTGGTGAGCCCTAATAAACTTTGGAAAGTCACACGGCCCGAGCACAGAATTGCACTACATTTTTCATTTAAGGATGTAGATTCACTTTCCTTTTTTAGAGATTTGCCTTCCTCTTTTGGAGATTGCTCGGATTTTTTCTCTTTTTGAGATTCGCCTTTTTCTTTTGGAGATTCACCTTCTTCTTTTGGCGTTTGCTTAAATTCTTGCCTATCTTGCACGTTCTCTTCTTGCGCCATGGGAGGTTCATTGCTCTCAATCTCGCTTCCAATGGCCATGGTATTGTTGTGCTCTATCAGCTTGTTTTCTAGCTTGATTGGGAGCTCGCCATGTTGAGCTGAAAAGGATGCGACTTGGCGGGCAAGTTGTGCAATTGGATTTTCCATCATTTGGGTTATGCTAGACTTTATCTCGGCATTTAAGGTTCTCAAAGATTTGATCTCCTCCTCATTATAGGCAATGAACTCTTCCAACATGATAACCAATTTGGACAATTGTGGTGGTCTTTGGTTAGGCCATTTTTGGTATGAGTTTTCATAATCTTGGTCATAAAAATTTGAGTGATTTCTCCAATTGAAATTATAGGTGTTTGAATAAGGATCGTTTTGGTACTCGTGGTTGTGCTACCTGTAGGTTTCATAGTCATGAAAATACGCCATTTATCCTTCCTTCTCCTTGGTTTTGAGAGCTCGCAAAAAAAAAAAAAAGAGTTTCCAAAATAAAATAATTAAATAAAATGAAAAAAAATAAAAATAAATAAGGAAATAAAAAAACTTAAGGAATTAAAAAAAATAAAGAAAGAAAGGAACTTTTTTGACTTTTTGGAAGGGGAAAAAAAAAAAAAGAGGAAAGAATTTTTGCTCGAGAATGAAAGAAAAACAATAGGAAAGAAATTTTAGAATTAACCTCTAAAGTAAAGTTAATATCTATCTGTTATCTCCGGTAACGGCACTAAAAAGTTTGTTGCGTATTTTAGGTATTGGATTTTTAATCGATTGGATACACTTTTTCACTTTTAAATTTATAAATCTTAGTATGCAATGATAGATCGGTTGCAAACATACAATCTATTATTGTAGCAAAATAGATATAGATCCAAAGATAACGAGAAATATTACTTCTTACTAAATTAATTAATTAATTCTAAAAAGGTGCAAATAAAGTAAATGGGGGGGGGGGGGATTGTTGCAACTTGGTTTGGTTGGGTTCAATACTCGAATGAGAGTTTACCTAAAACAAAGCAATTTAAACAAACAAATAAAATGTGTTTTGTGATTCAATAAGAGAGAAGTCTAGGGGCTATCGGCATACAATCACTTGGTTTAAATTCACACTTAATTGGTTTCTAAATTCATATTTGCAATGATGGAGTTTCTAAGCCTTAAATACCATTAAAGGTCGCTTTCGTGAATTAATGACATGTCTAAACAATTCGGGTTTCATGATTAAATCCTTCACCCTAGCGATTTAGACCATAAGCATAGGTTAGCCTAGTTTATCCCTAAATACCAATACTTCACGATTAAGTCCTTCATACAATATTTGGTTCAATTCTAAGAGTCCCAATTAAATATGAGACTTTACGATTAAATCTTTCACCTCAATTCAACCTTTTTTTCCTTGTGGTTCCGGACTAAGAATTAGATTTGGTCATTTCTAATCTCAAATTATAGAGTTATTCATATACATAATTTGGTATCATCAATTATTGATCCAAATCTACTCAAGTTGATTAAACCTAAGCGGGATACTAATTAATAAGCAACACAAATCACACAATTACAAGAATAATAAAATCAACAAGAACAATCATGCAAACAAACAATCATCATAAAAAAAAACCATACAAGTAAGGTAGATTTTAACATAAGTTCATGCTTAAAGCCTAAACCCCTAAAGAGAAAATCTAGCCTCTCATGGGTGCATTAACATCCAAAATAAATACAAGAATAAACATGATAAAAATTGAGAAAAACAAGTAAGAGAATAGACTACACCGATCTCGTCGCTTATTGCCCTCGTCTTCACTTCGTTCCTTTCGAGCAACCTTCAATCATTTGCTTCAATCGCCTTGATTCACTTTGAAAAGGTAGAAGATATGTAGAGATTTTTTTTTGAATAAAAGCTAAAGTAAAAAGTGTCTTTTCTTGCTGCCTCCATACCAATATATAACAATTTTCGTGACTTTGGGAGCAAGCAAACAAGATCTGGAAGTAAATTGGTGAATATTGCATCAATTTGGCAATAAAATATATTCAAATCTAGACTGGTGCGACTGCACAAAATTATACATTCTGAATTTGGATTTGTTTCCTTCATGAAAGTTGTAGATCTTTTTGTCATGGTTTTGCCAAACTTTGATTCTCCCAAATCGGAGTTCGTATGATCAAAATATGGCCAAAACACAAACTATGTGTTTGTGATTCTGTGCGGCCGGATCATCAAACGGGCATAGATCATCATCCATAACTTCGTTTTCAGTGTTCTACCACTTTTCGAAAAGCTTGCGAGAAGATCTACAATTTGCTCAATTTCCTGTAATTTAAATAGACTTTGGAACTAACTTGGTTCTTGGCATATTTTAACACAAAATTACACTAAAATACAAGAAAATTGACTTAGTTTTGAGGTTAAACCATAATGAAAAATATATATAATTGAGACTTATCAATTGCTAATCAATTTTGGTCTAAAATACTACAAATATGGTAAATTTAAAATATTGTAAATTTTGGACACCATTGGTAAAAAATGGTACAATCTTGGGTAATTTCAAACAATACAAGTCCAATTTGATGCATTTCTGATCAATTTTGGTCTAAATACTACAAATATAGTAAATTTAAAATATTGCCAATTTTGGGCATCGTCGGTAAAAAAAATGGTACAATCTTGGATAACTTCAAACAATACAAGCCCAATTTGGTGCATTTCTAATCAATTTTGGTCTAAAATACTACAAATATAGTAAATTTAAAATATTGTCAATTTTGGACACCATCGGCAAAAAATTATCCAATTTTGGACACCATCGGTATAAAAATGGTAAAATTCTAATCAATTTTGTTTAAAGGGGAAATAAATATAATTTATTTATATATGGCTCTTTTAATAAACCATTCAATCTATTTAGGTACAATTTAATATAATTCTGGTTTATTTTGGTCAACTATACCCAAATAACTAATTACAAAATAATAAAATAAAGAAATTAATTAAAAAAAAAAATTTACCTGTTAGTGTTCGGTGTGGTGCGCGTTGCCTCCTAAGCACCAAAATTGGTGAGCAAATCAATTTAAGGGCCCAAACACTTGGTACCCTTCTCCAGTATGCGCACCGAGTGGTGTGCCTAGTCGACGCACCAAACGGTGCCCTTTTCCAATCCGCGCACTAAAATGATGTCCTCCCGCAGGGTGCGCACCAGCCAAATTTGGTGCATGGACTAAGGGAGCGTGAGTGGTAACTTTTTAATTCGGTTGATTAGAGTTAATTTCGAATTAATGAGGTGGTAACTAAAAAAATTTCGGTAGATATGCTGCATGCATAACTCAGTAAAAGACAAGAGGATAAGAAAATGCATGCAAAAGATTGAACACACAGATTCTACATTAAATAAGCATAATCACTAAAAAGTATACTCAATTAGAATACCTCGCAAATAAAATAAACTTACTAAGTTACTATTAGAGCTGATCTTGACAATTGATAATAAAAATAAATTCTAGGTATTACACTACAATATCTTAGGATTTGAATTGCCCTAATTGGTTAGATATATAATAGGTAAAAATGTATTCCTAAAAAAGACTAAAATGTTTAATCCCCGTTCCTCATAAAATTACTAATTATAGCATCGGATCCGAATCTGCTGAAATCCGAGATCGGTTATTATTCACTCTGAAATTCCTGCAATCCGAATCCAACCGTTGAATTGTTCCGAGATGCGTGCAAGGGAAAACCGCTGTTTCAAGATGCGTTCTCGAAAAAAATTCGATGGTTAGATTCGGATTGCAAGAATTTCAGAAGTACTGTTCATTGGTTTCAGAATTTCAACTAATTTATTTCCTATAGCATCAAGTGTAAAGTCTATGCCAAAGGGACGAAATCACGAGTGTAAAGGTTTCAAACAAATAATCCATTACATCAGCATAATTACTGCAATAGGTGACGTGAATAAAAAGAAAATAAGTACAATTCGTATACACACAAATAATCCATTAGAACAGCATATACTAAAAATATTATACTCAATTACAATTCGTATACACTACATATGTGATCAAGAGAATACAACAAATGAAACGCACGCAAAAAAAGAAAAATTCATCGTGAATTTCTTCATGAATTTTTTAGCTTTCAAACAGAGAAAATACAACCAATCAAAAAGAAACATTTCAGCCTCTTTGTGAACGTATTAAAATTAATTTGTAAATCATATTTTTTTGACCGCTTAATTTTATATTAAATTAATTCAAAATTTATAAATTTCATATGTAAATGCATCACTCGATCATGAATTACATCGGTTTTAATAGTTTGAATTTATTAAAATCAATCAGATATATTTTTTAGTTAAGCTTGCCAGTGAGCTTATGAGCTTAAGAACACCTTATTTTACTCTAATTCTATAACTTGTTTTCTTGATTTGACGAATGATTCGCGGAAATGTTGAAAGGAACTTGGCCCGCCAAAAATTTAGAGGAAATCCAACCCGCTTGAATTGCAATTTAAGATGGAAACAGGCCCGTATTAAATTAGGGGTGTTTATCAGGCCTGGTTTAATTACTTTTTTTTTTTCTATGCGCGAATCTTAAAAAAAATCAATGATTGGAATTAGATAACATATTATATGTCAATACTGTGAAATTACTTATGAAGTATGTAAAATACTGAAATTAATGATGAATGATGAATGAAACAAATACTGCAAAACAATACTGTGAATACTGTAAAATTGTATGTCAATACTGTGAATTACTTATGAAGTATGTAAAATACTGAAATTAATGATGAAAGATGAATGAAACAAATACTGCAAAACAACACTGTGAATACTGTAAAATTGTATGTCAATACTGTGAAATTACTTATGAAATATGTAAAATACTGTGAAATTAATGATGAATGATGAATGAAACAATACTGTAAAATAACTCTGTTAATACTGTAAAATTGTATGTCAATACTGTGAAATTACTTATGAAGTATGTAAAATACTATGAAATTAATGATGAATGATGAATATGTAATATCAGTTATCAAGGGTATACACTACCCTCTTTATACACATAGCGCAGAATATGTAATATCAGGAAATATGTAATGTTACTGTTGGTGAAATGGAAGCCTATGGGTATTTGAAAGTAAAATATATACATCATAAAATTACCTGCGTAAAGTTCATAGGCATCTCAGTGATTATATTGTACACATAGCGCAGCAAAAAAATAGCACAATCTATCGATTTTGGTGCCTGCTTTGGGCAGTTCTGCTCAATACTGCCAAGATCTTTCCAAGAAGCGTTAGCTGAAAGAAAAAAATGATATCAACATCTTTAATGTATAATAACTTCAAGTATGGCATGAATCCTGTAAAATAACTCATTTATCTTATAAAACTATTATATCAATCCTGTAAAATAACTCATACATCTTATAAAACTATGATATGAATCCTGTAAACTAACTCATATATCCTACAAAACTGTTAAGTATATTATGTAATAGTTTAATGCATTTCAACACCCAATTCTGTAAATCATTGGCAGAATAATGAAAAAATAGTTGAAAAATACTGTAAAAGGTTGCATAGATAATTTTGAAGGAAAACACTCACAAGTCCTCCAGCAAAGAAAATCTTTAACCCATTTCATGGTGTGCCAGTGGTATTGCATGTATTTAACATGATCAGAAGAGATGTAATAATGCATCTCCACATTAGGAACATCCACTACAAAGAGCGCCCAATGATTTTTCTTGCAAATTGGAATGAACAGTCATTTGATGCTCTCAATTGAGGCCCAAACAACTGCGGAAGGGCCTGTAATGCTGCTTTTTCATCATACTGATGCATCATAATCTGCAATAGACAAAAATAAAACATTAAAATATTACTGATACAACTTATAAAACTATTGTATGAATCATGTAAAATTGTTAGTGTTGTGATCTAGAAGCCAATCATAGGATGATTGTTTTCTAAGTTTTGTTAATGTAATTGAATGATTTGTTTATCATTTTGTTCCTTGAGTATTTCATTACTTATAGATCATTCAAGTTGAGGACTTGGAATTGTAGAACTCTATAAATGAGTTAATAAATACTCTAAAGTGTCCCTAGTCTTGGTAATTAACAAGGAACATTAATTACCGGTATAAGATTAGCATTTGGATTAGATGATGATCATGTTCTGCAGATCATGTGACAAGGGGTTGTCAATCTAATCAAATGGATACCTGATGGAGATCAGGGATTGGACGTGACCAAAATAAAACATTTAATATGGATTGTGTTTGTGTCATTAATGTTTTATTTGTGTCTGGAATTCTAAGATATGAGATGATTGTTTCTCTCACATGAGAGTATATATTCGTGGGTATTATCCAACGCTGTCCGTAACTGACAGTCATACAGATTCTATCTCAGTATGTGTCTCTCATGTGGAGAGATAGTAATTATCAAGAATACCAATGTCCCTCATGTAAATGAGTGATGATATCACTGGGCCCCTTGATGAAATAATACAAGTATGTGCACATATGATTAAGGAGTTAATCATAATTACTGAATTATTTCAGAATCAAGAAACGAGTAGATTTGCAAGGATGACACGTTCCTACCTTGGATCTATTCATGATATCATGAGACATGGAATTGACACGAGGCAATTGTTGCTCAGGGATCGTGATACAGTATGGTACCTATCATCTGTGTCATTTGGGTAACTACAATGCATATTGCTAGGTGCCGCTTGTAGTTTATGGAATCGAAAGGAGTTTCAGATTCCATTGCCATGTGACATAGATCCCACAGGGTCACACCAATAAGAAATGAATTAGAAATGCTCCTTAATTTATTTGACATGTATGACATGACAAATAAATTGGTTTCTCCATCAAACCATGAGAAATATAATTATTTGAGATAATTATATATGATACTACAATTAATTAGATTAATTGTATTTGATTATTGCAAACAAGAAAAAAATAGAACTTGGCCCAATAAACAAAGCCTAATGGCTGTTGTTAATTATGGCCCATGTTTATTTTATGAATTGTTTCCTTAATTAAAAAGTTCACCCAAAATAGTTTACCACGTTTTCTGATAACTGCTGCGTAGCATTTCTTATTTTGACCATATCTCTTTCACAGTAAAAGAAATATCTAGAACTTTGCCTCTCTGGAGGAAAGCCAAATTAGAAACAGATCATGGTCAAAAACGCAATAGAACGTGGTGGTTAATTTGAACCGCCATATTCTGTGACTGCTGCGCATGTTTCGTATTTGGACCATAACTCTCTCATACGATGTCCGTTTTGGGCGTATAATATATGGATGGAAAGGTAAAAGAAAGATCTATAACTTCTCCTTCTGTGACAGAATCTAATTCGAATTAGATCGTGGTCAAAAACGTGGTAGAACGTGGGGTTAACTTTGGGAACAGAATTCACATTCCTTGTTTGCTATATATTCTCACCCTCTCATTCTTTTTTATGAGAATTCGTTTTTGAGAGTTGAAGTTCTGCCAAAACTCTCTCTCTTGTTTTTCTCTCATGTGTTGAGAACCCACAAATCCTAAAAGTTCAAGATCTAGTTCTCTTGGAGGATAGGGATTAAGGAGCAACCAAGTTAGTACTCTCTAGCAAGAGGAAACTTTGGTTTCTAATTAATTTCTTGGTGGATACCGTGGAGGACTTCTACTTTGGAGTCTCATCTTGGTGCAAGGCGTTCTAAGTCACGCACACATCAACCACCAAGGCGCTGCAAGACATCAACCACCATTAGCATCAACAAGGAGGTGGAGGCTACAACCCTACATCTCAAGGACCTTCCTTTCTTGTTAGAGACAAGAAACTAAAGGTATGATGCTTATTGATTTGGAAATAGATTTTGGTTTGATTTCAATCACACATGATGATATCTTTTGGTACTTTTCTTGTCAAAATTTTTGAAATTCCGCTGCTTTAAGTACCATAAGAACCCAACAAAAATAACTCATACATCTTATAAAATTTTTGTATGAATCCTGTAAAATAACTCATATAACTTATAAAAATATTGTATGAATCCTGTAAAATATTACTGAAGTATAAGAATCTGCAATAGACAAAAATCAAACATTAAAATATTACTGGTACAACTTATAAAATTTTCAAATATTGATTGAGAGATCCTGTAAATATTACTGGTACAACTAAAATTTATTTTCCTACCATGTAAACCTATTGGATAGATCCTGTAAATAGATGTTGTAAACTAAAATTTTCAAATATTGATTGAGAGAAGCGTGATTTGGTCGGGACGAAGGCAGTCGCCGGAGAAATTGAGAAAGTTTACAGATCGTCGATCTACAGATAGTCGATTTGAAGAAAAAAAATCAGCAAATTGACAATTGCATGGTGTCAAAATAAAAAATAGTGGAAAATCAGGATATGAATCTAACATGTAGCAAACAATCAGCTAGCATGCAATTCTTTTCTATACCGATCCGCTAATATGCACATGCTTTAATCAATATTTCACTTGAATCTTATGAGCAAAAGAGTGTTTGAAACTTACGCTTGGCTCCTTTCATCAACTCGCTGGCTCGTTCAACCACTCGCGTTCTGTTAGAGCTCTCTTCAACTAGATCCATAAAGCAAGGGTAAGGCATTTCTATTGGCCCGGAATGTGAGCAAATATATCATTTCGAGCATAGCGCCAGTCACCTTTCCTTTACTTGTTCACGTATGGTTAAATCGAAGCAAAATCGAAACCGTGGTTCAAAACCAGTTCGAAGCCATGGTCCAGTACTTCATCGTCGTCGCTGCCGTCGACAGGTTTAGGGTTTAGGGTCCAGTACTTCGTCGCCGTCACTCGGAGGAGGATCGAGCAGATTCCACGACGCCACCATCGATTGGAGAAAAAAATTGAGTTTAGGTTGAAATTTGTTTTGTTGTGGAGGAGAAAAATCAGAAATTGAAAAGGGAAGGGATTGAGGAAGAAAGAGAACAGGAGAGAGAGTTTGAAAAAGTATTAAATAAGACAGTATCGGATAGGGACTACAAATGGTTAAAGCAGTTTGAAAAAGTGGTTTGGGTAAAAAGTGGGTACAAAAAGTTGGGTACCAAAACCTTTTCTCTTATTTTTTTATTTTTTGTAATAAGATAGGGATCATAATCATGGGAAGCTTGATGGGAATCATAATAATTAATATTTTTACAATGCAGCGGAATTTTAGTAAATTTTTAAAATGAAGCCC
The DNA here is from genome assembly GCA_025461125.1 of Carex kokanica. Taxonomy (NCBI): domain Eukaryota; kingdom Viridiplantae; phylum Streptophyta; class Magnoliopsida; order Poales; family Cyperaceae; genus Carex; species Carex kokanica. The sequence goes on along the minus strand of JAJGRX010000838.1, from coordinate 1,936,530 downwards.
TTTATGTTCTATTGTGCTTGGTTTGCTCAACATATAATTGGAATTTGTGATACTTTACCTGTAATCTCTGATTTATTTTCTGAAATAGTTAATATTTTAATTTTGATTGACTGGAATAAACTGAAGGAGTTAATAACTCAAATTTGTCTAAATTTTAAATATTAATATAAACTTGAAGCAGTATTCGCTCTTCGCAGAGGGGTATTTTCTCTTGCCGATAATAATATCCTATGCATTTACAAAAATTGAATTTAGTTGCCACGACAGCAATTTAGTAATTTTGTACATCATATTGCAATTTAGTAATTTTCTACATCATATTCAATTTCATGACAGCACAAATTATTTTTTTAAAATGAATCAAGAGAGCAATCACTGTAATTCGGAAAATTATGTTGCTCATTCCTCTCACCAACAATTGCAAAAATATATGTAATAATAGAGGAGGGATCAAATTACACCTTTTTTGATGACACATTTTGACATCTACCATTTTCAAAGTTCAAATAGTCGATCCAAATCGTTCAACATGATAGATATATTAAAATGTGCTTGGAGATCAAATTTTACATTTTTTTGAATTTTTTTACTATTTATTAAGATGGTTATAAAATCGTTGTTTTCAGACCATTGAAAAACAGCGATTTTGTAACCATCTTTATAAATAGTAAAAAAAATAAAAAAAATGTAAAATTTGATCTCCAAGCACATTTTAATATGGTGATCATGTTGAACGGTTCGGATCGACTATTTGAATTTTGAAATCGCAAAATTAACTTATAAAAAAACGGTATCATGATGTGTCACCAAAAAAAATGTAATTGGATTCCTCCTCGTAATAATAATAATTTAGACAAATTATTAATGAAGTAAGATTTCACTAGGGGAGGTTTTTCTTTTTCTTTTTAGAATAAAGAAAAGTTCTTCTCCCACGGACAAAAACTACTTTATTTCACCAACTCTACAGGAAAACACGCTGCGGATGTCTGACACTCTGACCTGTCACACTGGCCAAACCCTTGACGTAGAAATTTGAAAGTATTTCCTTCCTCTGTCGCCACATCCCCACCGGAACCTTTTCAGATAGGATAACACCGAAAACGAAGTTCTAGAATGAAACATTATTTATTCGGCGGTTAACGAAGTGACCCTGTTTTTGTCTATAGAAACATCCAGCCACAATAATATGTGGCGGGTCAATGAAAGAAGAACAAATTGGATATTTTGTAATGTAAGTACTGGGACCCACATGTCAAAAATACTCCCTATAGAGCTTTATAGACCACAGACGATCCAAGTCCTCCCGACGAAGCAAATGTAGACTGAAGTCTAAAGGCAGCAGCCGCCGGGCCATGCCGTGTTTGATCGTTCAAAATCAAAAATTAAAATCGATTCTCAATTACGTTGATTTTCCCTCCATTTTCCCACGATGTCATCCACAACTCGTCATTTCAAACCGCAATTCTACCAAATCCACTTCAGACCATTTCTCTATTATTCTTCTCCTCCTGGAAAAGAAATCAAGAAACCAACTAATAGATAACACAAACACAACTGTTCCACTAATAAGCTCTAAATCATGGCGGCGTCGAACTGGAGACGGCTGCTCCGATCGGCCACATTTCTCTACTTCTCTTCATCGGTTCTTCTTCTTGGATCGGTTGCGTTTCTTTACTCGTACATCACCTTCTCTCCTTTCTCTTCCGTTTATCCCTCTTCTCCCTTGGATTCGTCAGTTTTTGGTTGTCAGCCTGACGGAGAGGGATCGTGGTCGATTGGGGTTTTCTATGGTGACTCGCCGCTCTCTCTTAAGCCCATTGAACAGGTAAATGTTTGATTTTTGCATCATTTCAAGAAAGGTAACAACGGTAAACTTTTGCCTTAAAGCATGGTTATTTGGTACTTGAGTGTGTATCAGTTGTGAGGTCATATTTTAAGGTAGTCTCCTCTTGTTCCCTTTTGCTGTCACAAATTTCTTAGTTTCTATGAATGTTCTCATGAGTAAACTTGAATTAGCCTTGTTGAATTTGGTTTATTATGTGTAGCGAACTTGGTATTTGCATAAAAACCTCTGTAGACTTGCTTCTTTTCTTTAATTTTTCCAAGGAAGAGCCTCTATAAACATTTAGAAAAAAAATTGCTAACAAGCAACTTCAATTTTTTTTTACTGTATATATAGATTTTTGCTCAACAATTTTGTTATATGATCTGTTATGTTTTGGAAAGAAATTGAAAAAAAAAAAGGAAATTTCAAAGCTATGTTAGTTTGTTTTTTTAAATTCTCTGCAACTACCCATTCAGTTCATAATTTGATAGAATATCTCCTAATTAACACACTTCACTTTTTTTACATTGAAATTCAGGGGGATGTGTGGAGGAATGGGAGTGCAGCTTGGCCTGTGGCCAACCCAGTTGTCACATGTAGATCTCTGTCAGATATCGGTGTGCCTAGCAACTTTGTTGCTGATCCATTTTTATTTATTCAGGTATTAATTTGGCATGCAGTACATTTTATTTATTGCTTTTTTATTCAAATTTTTGCAAGATAGAACCATGAGATAGCTTCTCTGGGGTTCTTTCATCGCAATGGTGTGTGGCGTGGATCCGTATCCTCCCAGGTACCTGATTGAAGACAATTACGATCGGACGGTTTTTTTAACATGGCACGAATCACAAAACAGACCCCCTACAGTCTCCATAGGCACTGGATTGAGTTTGGCCCAAATAAGATTAATCTGGGCCGTCCGATCGTAATTGTCTTCAATCAGGTACCCGGGAGGATACGGATCCGTGTGGCGTTGTCGGCCTTCTGGTTTATATCATATAAAAGAACAAGTATATGTAAAAACTAAGTTCCACCTGGGTTATCTTAATTACAAGTGGTTGCAACCAACTGATGGGATGTTTCCCTTTGTTTTCTCCTTTTTTATTTTTTATACTTATTGTAGCTGTCAGGTCTTCTGTTTGACAAAGGAAAGTTTCTTGATTGATTCTTGTGAAAAGGATTAATCTAGAACCATAAACAGCCCAATATTAAATTAAAGATGGTTGAATTGACCATCTCCATAGAGATGCCCCTAATTAATGTACCAATCAAAGTTCCCCTTTTAAGCTAACTTATGGAGAAAGTTGTTCCAAGTTACAAAAAATAAAATGCTTAAATCTTAGATTTTTATTTGTAAGGAAGAGGCCATATTCTACCTCATCATGAGGTGAATTTCTAATAATTAAGGCAACCAATCATTGTATTTAACTTTCAAATAAAGCAAACAATTAGTAATGCCACACATTTAGAAAGGTTTTGAAGTTGTTTGTGCATCATATTACTATCTGTCAGTTTTTTATCTCATCATGCCTTCAAATTATATTTTCATCTACAGGGAGAAAACCTCTATTTGTTTTTTGAAACAAAGAATTCGATAACATTACAAGGTGATATTGGCGTGGCCATGAGCATTGATCAGGGTGCCACATGGCAACAACTCGGCATCGTGTTAGATGAAGAGTGGCATCTTTCCTATCCCTACGTTTTCACTGAAAACAATCAAGTAACATCTATTTCCTCACACAAAATATTTAACATTTTTCTGAAAGTTTCTCCAACCTGTGCTTTTAAAATTAAATTGCTAAGTTTAATTGCACAGATCTATATGATGCCTGAAGGAAGTAAAAAAGGCGACCTTCGACTCTACCGTGCTGTAGATTTTCCTCTCAAGTGGCAGCTAGAAAAGATAATTATAAATAAGCCCCTTGTAGATTCTTTCATGATAAAACACCAAGGCAAGTATTGGATTTTCGGTTCAGACTTCAGCTCCCGTGGTGCCAGAAAGAATGGTGAGCTTGAAATTTGGTTTGCTGACTCAGCTTTTGGCCCTTGGAAACCGCACAAGAAAAACCCAATTTACAACACTGACAAAAGCTTTGGTGCGAGAAATGGTGGGGGTCCATTTTTGTACCAAGGCCACCTGTACCGGCCTGGGCAAGACTGTGGCAGTACGTATGGTAGAAGTGTACGCTTGTTCAAAGTGAATACTCTAACAACTGAAGAGTATGAAGAAGTAAAGGTACCGCTTGGATTTGAAAAGCCGGTAAAGGGAATTAATGCATGGAATGGTATGCGGTATCATCAGCTAGATGTGCACCAGCTTCCATCTGGCAAGTGGGTCGGGGTAATGGATGGTGATAGGGTTCCATCAGGTGAGGCGACACTTAGGGTATTAAAAGGTTACATTGCTTATGCTGGTGCAGTTATTTTGGTTATTTTGCTAGGGTTTATGCTAAGTGTGATTAAGTGTGTTTTACCTTTAAGCCAGTGCCTACCAATTGTGGGAAAAAGGAGTGATGTTTTCCAAGCGGAAAGGAGGCTATTTTTCTATTACAAACTTGGCTCCATATTTACACATCTGAGTAGGATAGGTTCATTTTTTGAGGGAAGAATTAGCCCAAAATCTTGGAGAGGTCGGTTCATTATAGTTGCAATAATGTTGGTGTTGGTTGTGTTGACTTGTTTTGGGACGAGTTTTATTTATGGAGGCAACGGGGCTGCTGAGCCTTACATGTTGAAGGGGCACTATTCACAATTCACGATTCTGACTACGACTTATGATGCCCGAATTTGGAATTTGAAAATGTTCATAAAGCATTATTCGAGCTGCTCTTCAGTACGGGAAATCGTTGTGGTTTGGAACAAGGGACCACCACCAGAGGAATCTGAATTGGAATCTTTAGTCCCTGTCAGGATTAGAGTTGAGAAGAATAATTCTCTGAATAACAGATTCAACATAGACCCATTGATAATGACAAGGGCAGTTTTGGAATTGGATGATGACATCATGATGACATGTGATGATGTGGAGCGTGGGTTCAAAGTGTGGCGTGAGAACTCGGATCGGATTGTCGGGTTTTACCCAAGGCTCGCTAAGGGAAACCCGTTGAGATACCATGATGAGAAGTACGCAAGAAATAAAGGCGGTTATAATATGATACTCACTGGGGCTGCATTTATTGATCATGAAATGGCATTTAATAGGTACTGGAGCTCAAAAGCAAAACCAGGTCGGGAGATTGTTGAGAAACTATTCAACTGTGAGGATGTGCTTTTGAATTTTCTTTATGTAAATGCAAGTGCATCGAGAACTGTACAATATGTGAAACCAGCATGGGCTATTGATACATCCATGTTTTCTGGTGTCGCAATCAGGCAAAATATGCAAGCACATTATAATGCCAGAAGTGAATGCATTCAAATATTTACCGAGTTATATGGTAATTTGGCTGGGAACAAATGGCGCTTTAGTAGCAGGATAGATGGTTGGGATGCATGAGCCAAATAAGTTGGTGCTTCAATTTGCGTATATATTAGTAGGGATGTTGAATTGTATAGGTGAAGTAGAAATTAATGTTCAAGGTTTATCAGGCCTAGTTCCTTCAAGGTTTATCAGACCTAGTTCCAACCTTAAACTGTCAAGAAGTATGTTCAAAATGTAAATTCTGCTTGAAGTTTTGATATTTTACCATGTATTAATTTTGTCTTTTATATTTAGCAAATGCATTACTTGTCATTATGTAGCATAGATGAGTACAATCCGAGAAGAGTTAATTTATCACATATTTACCCTTTACATTTTCAAAATTTATAAAAATGAACTCGAAAAAAACAAAAATAGTACAAACACATGCTTTCAACCTTCCTTGATAGCATGACATTAATTATTGACAATGACGAAACAATAGAGCAAATGCTGCCTTTTACATCAAAATTTGAAGTTGTTCTTGGAGTAAACAACCGCCTCTTGCTGCATCAATTGAATTAAAGAATTAACATAAATATCACTGTATTTTTTCGTAGGTAAAATTTAGGTTGATGGCCTTTAAGTACTTACAATTAAACAAAGGATGAGACAGCCAACAGCTCCAGGAAATAATGCATACCAAATATTCAACTTGTGGAGTTTGGCACCATCAATGAACAAAATTGGTAAACTTGCAGCTGCAAAAATCCATTAAAATTTATTACTTTCTCATCAGGGCTTATTGTACCTTGGTGCACTATTTGGTACCAAAACGGACACGACTGTTTCAGAGCGAAACAACATTTCTTTGTGGCCATAAAGAAAAGAAGGTCCAAGTTTCAAAGCCTTATACAAGAAAGAAACTAGTTTGGAAATTTATTTACCAGGTGGATGCATAGTGCCTGTGGCAATCATGAATCCTATAGAAGCAGCTAGAGAAGCTCCTCTTGCAAGCCAACCAGGCCCAAACAAAGAAAATGCCAATACACCAAAAGCTGCACAGGCAATCTGAGCTATAAACATGTTGGTTTTCTGCAACAAAATTCAGATTTCCAAATAGTGCCAGTTAGATTTACAAATAATGATCCACACAGCGTGCTAGCAATGCAATCTATTTCCCCTACCACAAAAGTATCTGTATCAATAGAGAAATGTATAAAATAGATGTTTTATCAGAATGGCACTAAACCTGTGCCTGGTAATAGAACCATACTAATTGCTTACACGCCATATTTCTTCTCTCCAACTTTTCATCATCATTTTCTGGATATTTACTTCTACAGTGGAGCGTTGGAACCTTATTTTTCAGCTTAATACTGGTATTTGCCAGAACCAACAGTAATATTTCATGAAAAAGTAGAACCTACCCTAGCACCAGGGGAAGTTGGAGTAGCAAAGAGCACGGCAGAAACAGCGCCAAGTGGTGCAATAGTAAAAGAGAGCCCCTTTGAAGCCACCATCTGATCCAACCTTCCCAACATAGCCATTGCCACAAAAGCACCTTAAAAATAAAATTAGAGTTGAGACATAGCAAGAAGTTTGCTAAACTGGCACTATAACTGGCAAAATTAGTTAAGTTTAAGGTTTATTTTTATATAACTTACCTTAATTATCACTCGCTAATTCTGTCAATTCAAGATATGAACTGGATACACAGATTGTTGAAGATAACAACACCGAAGGCCCAAGCCCAACAATCTATTCTAGCTAGATTATTCAAGTGAGTCGGTTAGGAATTACTAGAAATTTCTAGTGCAATATAGTATTTTGTAGAATATATAATTTAGAGATAGGACTAAAGTAGGTGGTTGAAATAACTTGTTCATTCTAGAAAAATCTTATACCGACTTTACACTTGTATATATATAGATGTAGCATATGTGGCGTGAGTGTGAAAATATATCAGGACATTGTGCTCCAATCACTTGTACTTCTCTTAAGTAATAAAAAATATTAAAGTTATATAAACTCCTCTCTTTTACCATCCACAATCCGATTACAATTTCCAACACAGATATGAGTTTTTAGTTCAAATTCATCTAAATATTGCTTATTTAATTTCTTATTAATATAATTGTTAGCTTATTTAATTTCTTATTAATATAATTGTTAGCGGCAGTCTTTATCGCTAACCATAAAAAAAGAAAAAGAAAGATATGAACTGGATATACACAATTTTGTCAGTTTTGTTTAATATAAATATTTATTTTTCCCTCCTAATTACAATATAGAGAGACTATTAACAATATAACCAAATACTTACCACTTAATACTAGGGTTCTAAATGGCGCTATCGGCACTATAGCGCGCTATTTAGCGCTATAACACAGCTATATGAGCATAGCACCGTTTTTTTAACCGTTCCGTTATGACGCGATAAACGCTATTTAAATCTTTGCTTAATACTTATTGCTAGGATAAACAAAACTGTCAGGTAATTTTTTATTGCCTATCTGAGTTAAAAAAAATATAAAAAAAATTCATTGCAACAACATATACAACTGGGGAAGAGAAAGAGAGATAAAGCTACCTGCTGATGGCCACAGTACATCACTGATGCTGACGTCAGATGCCGGTAGCAATTTGGGAGAGCTTAAGCTACTGTCCCTGCTCGCCCTAACTAGAAAACTATTTTTTGCGAGGTTTCTACTTTCTCTTCGTATTCTGAAAAAAGGAAATGGAGATGTATATATTATCCTGGCTCCGTTTCTGGAGGGAAACAATGAGTGAGTGGAAAGAGGAGAAAGAGATGCGCCGCTTCTCTGACCATGAAAGATCTTGTACGAACTAGGCAATCTTTGAACAGACATTTCTTTTTTCCTCTCTCTCTCTCTCTCTCTCTCTCTCGGGAGCTGGAATGAGATGGAGTACAAGAGAGAGAGAGCAGCATTTATGCAGTTTAATTTAATTCAAATTGGATGAAAAATATTAGCTAGGATAAGAAAAAAGAACAGCTCTTAGAGAGGAGAGAAGGCGCTAATCACAGCAAAGAATAGTTCAGAGTAGGTCCGATGCCCATCGGACCTACTTTGGTTCGATGGGTGTAATGACCATCCGATCAGCATCAAGATTCGTGTACTCGCATCAAAAGCCGTGCGAGTCTGTATCAATTTCCGTGCACACAGATTTAATGCTAATCGTACGGTGCTAGGGTTAATTGAACCTAAAAGTAGGTCCGATGGGCATCGGACCTACTCCTATCACAGCAAAGAGATATGAACTAGAAGATAGAGGTTAGGAGAAAACCAGAAATTACGATTCTGTGAAAACTAACTTGTATAACCAATTATGTGGCGAGTTACTGAAATTAAAGAAAGTTGTGCTGGTGACTCGACTCGACACAATAAAAGTAGGTTGAGAGTTGACACAGTGTTCTACCACTAATCAAGGGTCAGGTGCTCTTTCGTTGCTGCGGAGAGTCACATGAAACAGCTGCGCTTGGTTCGCGGCTACACGCATGTGATAAAATCAAATCAAATCAAATTAAAAAAGAAAGGAAAAGTAAACAAAAAACAGCTAGTGAAAAAATAGATAGTTGACCCCCCACTATTTCCGGGCCTCTAAGCAGTTCTTTCTTTCTTTGGTAACTAAGTCAATTATTGTTTTTCATTTATCATTTATTTTATTCAAAAGCAAATGATACAAAAAATATTAAAATAGAAGTACATGGAAGATATTCAAACAAATCACAAGTTCACAACCACATAACATGATCACCTAATATTTTTATCTGCAGCATTAAAAATAATATTTTTTAGTATTGAGGTAAACACTGTTAATAACAATGTTTTTGTGCTGTGATAAAACATTCTCATAATGCTGTTGTTAGCAGCGTTTCTGTAGTACTTCAATTTTTCTAAGTAATATTTGCTCTAGAGATGTGTCTCTTCAGAAGATAAACTTTGTCAACAACATTTTTTTTTGTTCTGTTTCGATGCCATAGATTAAATTAATATTTTCTGAAAATGCTACAAATTAAAATAATCGACATTAACCACCCTTATTTAAAAACTAGTCAGTCCTATTTCTAATTCTCAATTTTTTTAAAAGCTTCGTATAAACTGCGAAGTTTTGATTAACCACAGTCTTAGAATTAGGAGTGCAAACGGATCGGATACGGATCGGATAGTGGTAAAACCATATCAATATCTGTTTTTAATTTTCGGATACGGATATGGATCGGATATTAGATGGATACATACAGATACGGATTGGATATCGGATATCCATAGATATATACATAAATATTTTCATAATATTTAGTATATCTACTATTCGGATACGGATAATTAACATTCAAAACAATATCCGTATCCGTATCCGCACCGATATTCGGATATCAGATATCCGTATCTAATTTTCGGATATAGATGCGGATGCAGTCGGATAATATCCGACCCGTTTGCACCCCTACTTAGAATATTTTTTTCTAGCCAACTGTGCTATTACCTTATCTCCTATTTCTAATTCTCATGTCCAAGTAAAACTGAGAATTATTAGCTATACATGGAATTTAATTTGGAGCTAGTTTTGAGCATGTTTGAGGACCTAAAATCGGTTGTCCTTGATTGCAAATTTTAAATTCCTTCTGACTAAATATTGATTGATATTTGAGAAGAACCTAAGACAAGGTCGAAAATTTACGGTCAAAATTTCATGAGCTGAAATATCTTTATGGATTCTTTGATTTGATGGCACATGTGGGGAAGTATTCTTTTATTTTAACTATAGGTGGTCCCAAATGAACATTCTTTAACAGCCACAATTTTGTTTTCATAAGAGTATAATTTGTGGCATAAATTCTCAAAAAAACAAAAACAAAAACAAGAAGAAGAAGAAGGTATGAGCCGTCATTTTTTTAATTTTTTATTTAGAGACTATAAAGACCAAGATGTTGAAATCTAACATTAAAAATTCAATTTTTTTTTAATACTTGTTCGATTACTTCTTTTGATATATAATTAGCATATTTATACTAAGATACGCTAAATTTTAGTATATTGGGGAGAGATGTTAGATTTTAGCATATTACAAAATAAAAAAATACTCAATTTTAGGATATTAGTTATTGTCAAATTAAATTCACTAGCCATATACGAACACTAAACTACGTTTTTTTCTAGGTACTAAGTTTTAACAATTTCACTAGTTCAGATTGATCCAGTTGGTTTAATGTGATTTAGGTTTCTTATCCTTTCTAATCATCAGTAATTTTGATACAAGTTCTAACTTTTTACCATACTGCATACAACACTGTCACTAGCCGCATACGGGTCGTTGTGTGTCTACCTATGATAAAAAAAACTTTAACTCAATTTTTGAGGCACTAAACGATATTTTTTTGCAATTCTGATTCCGTCGACTCCCTAGGGATGACCCTGAGGGTGCCATTGCCCCCGTCTCGTCCCAAGTTTTCCGAATTGGGGTCGTACGTGCAAATCCGAGTTTTTTTGCCAAAGTTATGAGCGTTTAAAGTTAAAAAAAATGATACTTTCATGCAAAAACACCGATGACGCACCGATGCTGTATGCACGGCTTAATGACGGTAGAATTGCATCGATGTTTCATTACTAAAAACATCAGGTACGCATCGATGTTTTGTTCTGGCGAAGAGCGAAATTAGACAGGTTTGCTTAATAATTATTTCAGCGGAACGGATGGGCCGTACTAATTAAAAATTTCTGGATTTGGATTAGATACATCGATATAATTATACTGAGTCTTAAATTAATTTTAAATTTAGGAGTACGCACTTGTCTAATCATGAATCTTCATGGATCCGCCAATGCACACGGTTTTAGTTAACTTAACCATACAGGATTGTTAGAAACATTCAATCATGAATTGAATTAAACAAACCGATTATTATTGTTGTCTAGGGTTTTGCGGTGCTTGTTTTTCATACACTGTTTTATTGTGTCAACTGCATGCGTGTGATTGTATTATTTATTGCTAGTATATAAGCTCTCTTTTTTTTTTTTTTTTCGTTTCATCAGAACTAATTGATATATTTATTTTGTTATGTACTAGTTTTTCTATTTCATCGTGCGTACATAGTCTAAAAAAAATAATATTATTGCAGTAGAGAATACTTTTCTAATTTTTATTTAAAAATAAAAAATCATTACAAAAGAAAAATAATATAGAATGAAGTATTTTTTAATGCTAATATTAACATTTCTAGATGGGGAATTTTACAAAATGCCCTACTTACTGAAAATATCAAACAAAATACTCTTCCCTTAAAATTATTGGCATTCTTATAACATTCTTTTATTTTATTTTTTATATAAATACAAGGATATCATTTCTTTGTTTGAGAAAGTAATTAATATAAGGATATGAATTCTTGAATTATGTTTCCGATACGTTATTATAAATAAGAGGAGGGTTCTAATGCACCCAAATTTCTATGCTCCTAATAAGACATGTACAAAATCATTGTTTTAAGGAGATTCTGGACCATTCGATGAAGTGATTTTGTACCTGTCTTAAAAAATAGTAAAAAAATATAAAATTTGATCTCCAAGCATATTTTATTATGAAGATCATGTTAAGCAGTTCGGATGGACTGTTCGGACTTTGAAAATGCAGATAAAAGAGTGGGTGCATTGGGAGCATTGGAACCCTCCTCTATAAATAATTAGCAGAAAGATTGATTGATTGAAGGCTGAGAAATAAAGATAGTTATTGTCTTATGAAGGAATATTTGAAAAATAGATCTAAAATCGTAAAAAGAGAGACGTACCTTGTGTGTATCTTCTTTAGAATCACCAAGCAAGGAATAGGAAGAAATAGTTTGATCTATTCTTTAGAATTAAATTATTTTAATTGTGTAGTATATCCAGAGGACATAGATGACTTTTGAATTTATAGAAAGACAAATTCTACTAATCAAAAAGTCGTTGTAGTATAGTGGTAAGTATTCCCGCCTGTCACGCGGGTGACCCGGGTTCGATCCCCGGCAACGGCGTTATATTTTTTCATTTTTCGGTTTTTTTTAGTAAATAGTGTCCTTTTAGAGTTTGTGACGGATACTATTTAACCATTAGTTAGGTTCCACGTAGGCCCACGTAGGCCCCACAAATACAAACATGTGGTGTCATAGGTCCAAGGAAATTGGTGTTGCGTTGTTATAATTAAACTTAAGTTTTGATGATTTCAAAATAATAATTAATATCAAGTGATATTAAATTTACAAAAATTATGATTTTAGAAATGAATCAATACACATTTTCCAACATACAAATTAATAAATAGAAGTTTAAAGAGATCCAAATTAAAAAAAAAATTCAAGTCAAAATATACTCAGGCTGTATAGTTTTTTTAGGAAGGTGGCAAGTTGTCGTTTTGCGATTTTCATTGAGTGCTCAAACAAAAAATTAAAATTGCTAAATCCTAACTACAATCTCAACAGTATTTGTCCCACTGAAATTTCGCACACTGTTTCTCTTGCCAGTATCCCCACTGTCTTGTATTTCCGGTTGAAGATTCTGTTATTTCTTTCACGCCACAGCGCCCACAGCCCTGATGCCCAGGTCGTGTTCCATATTCTTCGTCGTGTTGAATCAAGGTTTGTACTGCCACAAATTGATAAGCATAAATTATATACACATTTGATCTAGTTTTTATCATAAAATAACTCTAATTATCATGTATTTTGAATATAAAATGAATTAATTACATCTAGAATCAAGTTACTGCGTTTGCTCGGCTTAAATTTGCAGGAAATGAAGGAAAATGAAGAAAAACGAAGAAAAATGTCCAGTGCGGACGCACGGATTGCGATACGGCCGCACTAAGTACTTAGAAGGATTTCTGAACACGCGCCAATTTGAAAAAGGTATAATGAGGTTTTCATCAAAATCCGTGCGGACGCACGGATATCGATGCGGACGCGTTCTGGTCGCACAGGAAAAGTCCGAGCCTAGTGCGGACGCAGTGAGAACCAGTGCGGATGCACTCTGGCCGCACTTAAAACGCATTGAAATTTCAGCTTCCGACACACAGTTCGTATTTTGGCCATAACTTGGTCATACGAACTCCGATTTGGGTGAATCAAAGCTTGACGGAACCAGGACAACAAGATCTACAACTTTCATGAAGGAACAATATCCAAATTCGGAATGTAGAATCCCGTGTGGACGCACTAAGGTCGCATTCAGCCTAAAAATCGAGTTTTCTATTTCCGGCGCTTCTAAAAACGATTCAGGAGTGAAATATGGAAAGTGGGGACGTGGAAAAACTTGTGGAGCAAGTATCTAATGACTCCCCATGTTCATTTGCTCCAGAATTAACAAGTACTTCTCCTCTAAAAAGGGCGCCCACTAACTCCACCTTCTAGCCTCTAAATTGGGCATGATCTCTTGCTATAAAAGGGCTAGAACTTTCCCTTCCAAATCATCCACTACCAATCCATCCAACAACACATCTCATACTCTCTACACACAATTCTGAGCAATATTTTCTGAAGAAGGTGAAGCTTTCAAGCAAGGAGAAGAAGGGTTTCTTGAGCAAGATTCGGCAAGATTGAGGTTCTAGATTCAAAGGGTGTAATTATTCTTTATTTCATTTCCTCTTGTTATTTGCCAAACTTTGCAATGTTTCTCTCCAAGAGGGAGTAGTTCTCTCTCTAGGGGTTTAGGTCAATGCATGAACTTGTTTAATTCTATTTTATTCGATTATTTGCTTTTATTGTGATTGTTTTATCGGATTTGATTGTTAATTTCTGTGATTTTAATAATTTGTGTTAAATACACAATTAGTACTTGAATTGTAGCATCTCGTTTTGGTTTCAAAAGAACCAAAATTGACTAGGATCAATATGATAGTACCAAATTGTGAATGCAAATACCTTAGGTTTTAGATTAAGATTCTAACCAATTTAATCTAAGCCGGAACTACAGAAATTAAGGTTAGGGACTTGGTGAAGGACCTAATCGTGAAGTCAAACCCTAATTAGGACATCTCAAATCGAGTCGGATATTGGTATCATTGACTTAATTGAGAAGTACCAATATTCGAGGAGAGGAGAGACTAACAAGAGCTTATGGTCTAAGTAGCTAGGGTGAAGGACCTAACCGTGAAGTCCGAATTACTTAGACACGTTATTAATTCACGAAAGTGACCCTTAATGACATATTAGGTTAGAAACCTCATCAAATCATACATGAATTTAAGCAAATACCGAATGAATAGAGTTAAAAAGGGATTGTAGACCAAAGACCTCTAGATTCTCTAAACCTTGAAATCAAACCGACTTTTCTCTCTTTTACTTTTACTTTTAATTGTTTAAAACTCCTTTCGGGTATTGAACCCAACCTTAGATTTTTTACTACAAACCCCCCAATTTACTTTATTGCACTTTTCTTTCTTTTCTGAAATTTATTATCTAAAGTTGAAAATTTAGTATTTATCTTACTCCTTGTGGTTCGATACCCGACAATATACTACACGGTAGGATTGTATACTTGCGATCTAAACCGAAAGTGTATTTGAGGATAAAGCTTTTTACATATACCCTTTGCACGTATCACAAATCTATGTAATTCGGTGTACCGCTCGGTACCCCTCCCAAGTTGATCATGGTGAGAAGTGTCAACCAGAAGTGTGATGCAAATCCACAATTCCAAAATAGATGTTCGCTTGTTTCGATGTCATTGGCTCCACACATGACACAGCCGATATTCATTGCTTGGCAACCTCTTTTGCAGAGACTATCTCTCGTTAACAGTTTGTTTTTGAGAAGTACCCATAAAAATACTCTAACCTTTGGTGGTGCCTTGATTTTCCACAGGCGGCTGGTAAGGGCACGAGATCCCTCTGTTGTGTAGAGTCTTGTAGGCCGATGATGTGGTAAAGTTCCCGCTCGCATCCCATCACCAAGTCACCTCGACTGAATTCTGTTGAGTTCTTGTGGAAGCGGTGTAAAAAGTTCTAAGGCTAACCAAATCTTTTAAAAAGAAAGATTGATCATCACTGGGCTGTATATTATTTATTGTTAAGATCTTTTTAAGCTATTCTTATGTATTTTTTCTTTTTTGAAGGAATATATACTCGGGACTGTTATTGAAAATTTTCCTTCAGTATGTTTAGATCTTAGAATGATTGCAGCAATAACTCCATTATAATGTTTTGGCCAGAACCGTCTGGTTTGCAACGGGAACTAACTTGTGGTCAGATTATGCATATGACTGGCAACAGCAACATATCTGAGGTAACTTACACAAGCTTCTAAGTTGGAACAATACTTAATATTTTCTCGTTTCCACAATTACAAAAAACTGCAGTCTAAGTCAGTTGAAGTAAGGCAGTTCATCCAAATACAGATTGTTACCAGCAAGACAAATATTTCTGATATCATTCGTTTGCTGCTGAGGATGACAAGATCAAGGCGTTAATGATAATAAATCCAGATTTTCTACTGACAAAACTCTCGTTAATTGAATTGTTAAAAGTTCAATAGATAAATGATCAAATAACTTAGAAAATATGGTGTGAAGTATGCAAAGAAAAACAGGTCTAAATCTTTTTGCATACTTTAATTTTTTGTTTGATTTTATGGAAGACTTTAATTCTAACTTAGAAAATATGGTGCAAAAGGGGGGCTTCCTGCAATTTGTAAACTATCTTCTTCAACTACTTTGCAACCTTCAAGTTAGCTTCCAGATTATTTTGTGCATTAATTTGAGAAATAAACAAAAAAAAAAAACCAAAAATTATTCCTGCGAAAGGAGGTGTTGAAAGGGGTTTGAAAATTATGATCCGATTACAGAAGCCAACACTGTTATTCTTTAATTTCCTGGATTGATTATGAGAAGAACTTGGCTATCATTCTTTTGAGGGGGAGGGGATGGGGTTTGATAGAAAAACCGTACAGCAGTTAGACTCAAAGCAGTGAGGGATCCCAGTACCAGTTGCTGATTAGGACCCGGTACCAGGTCATGCCAGTACCAGTTGTTATATGTTTATATCAGAAAGTGTCACACTTTTTTAGGGAATTAATGTTGGTGGCATTAATCCATTTAGAAAAATATAGTTAAAACTTACGTTCCGGCTTCCGAGACACATGAGCCCTACATAATTTAGGTATATTTCCTCACTTGAATAACCTGATCACCAATTAGTGGCCATAAGGGGTAGATTAGCTTAACCAATACAAAGCTTTCCTTTCCATAACAGGATCAGAGCCTACCCAATCTCACTGTAGGATATAAAATTGCATAGGCCATAAAAAATCTGGTCTCATACAAAGTAATCCAGTTATTTGGATGTGGATCGATCTGAATCTCTCAAAAAATTCGAGCGCTTTCAAGGGCGGACCCAGGTGTATCCCGGGGGGGGGGGGCAGCTGCCCCCCCTGGATTTTGAGTTTTAGTAGAGATTTATCGGTTCCAACCGACTTTGCCCCCCCCCCCCCCCGGAATTTTTTTTGTCCCCCCGACAAAAATTCTGAATCCGGCCCTGAGCGCTTTGTCAGTTATAAATCTCTATTTGGATGAATTGCCTTAGTTCAACTGACTGGAGCTTAAATTGCTCAACTGGAAGAGCAAACACTTTTCCCTGGGAGGCTGCATTGTGATGCTGCCAGCAATTGTGTCTGTTGTTCCTATCTATATACTAAGATACCTCAAATACATAAATGGACTAAAAAAACTAGATCGGATTAGCAAACTATCTTAAATAAAACCCATGTTTACAAAACTGTTAACTGTTTAGTACATTCTTTTGAACGTATTAAGTGCCGGATCATTACTAACGGTTTATACTGAAAATTAATTTTTGACTAAGTTATTGAGCTCTTCATTTGGTGTTTGGATTTTACCAAACGTGTGATAACCGGAGTTTACATAGACGATTATTATAAGGAACATATACATTTTGACTTTTGATTTTTTTTTTTTTTTAATTTGTATCTCTTTAAACTTTTATTTAGTTTATGTTGGACAATGTAGATTAATTCATTTTTAAAGTCATTATTTAGTTAAATTCGTAAAAACTTAAGTTTAATTTGAACAACACAACACCATTTCCTTGGGCCTATGACACCACCTCCATGCAATTACTTTGGGAGGGCTATCTGGTATTAACAGGAGATGCAAGGAAAGGAAGCCTTGTGTTGTGCTGTTTTCTGGCACATTTTATTTTTAGCTTATGTTCGTTACTTTTATGATTTGTTTTGCTGCTTCCAATATTTTGTGTTGTTTTTGGTTTGATGGATATAATTGGGAGCCGGTTTTTTTATTATACCCTCAAAAAATACAAAATATCAAATCTTCTCTCAGTTTTTTTTTTTTAAATATCCTGGCCGCCCCCCTGTGGGGTGGTCCACTATTCAAACCAAACCGCCCCACAAGGGGGCGGTCAACTATGCATACTGAATCACCTCACTGTGGGGCAGTTTGGTTTTTCATTTTTATTTTTTTTGAGAAAGGAACTAGATTTGGGATATTGGTTTTTGTCAAATCAAATTCTCTCAATTTTAAGATGAAATTGAATATAATTGGAATTTTTTCATATCACACGGACTGTTTCTTGTTTGAACATACAAAATGAAAGATACTCAATATTAGAATGCTGGTTACTGTCAAATTAAATTCATTAGCCGCATGCGAACACTAAACCTCAGATCAGTAATTTTGATACAAGTTTCTGACTTTTACCATACTGTATACGACACTGTCACTAGCTGCAAATGGGTCGTTGTGTGTCTACCGGTGATAAAAAACTTTAGCTCAATTTTTGAGGAACTAAATGACGTTTTTTTGCAATTCTGATTCTGTCGGTTCTCTGGAGATGACCCAGGGCGCCATTGCCCCCTTCTCGTCCCAAGTTTCCCGAATTGGGGTCGTACGCGCAAATTCAAGTTTCCTAGCCAAAGTTATGACCGTTTAAAGTTATTTAAAAAACAACGATGCTTTCGTGCAAAAACATTGATAATGCACCAATGCTTTATGTACGGCTTGTCGACGACAGAAGTGCATCGATGTTTCATTACAAAAACATCAGCGACGCACCGATATTTTTTCAACACTACCCTGCTTAATTGTCAATGCTAAGGCTAACGAAATATTGATGTTTCATTGCAAAAACAATGATGTTTAAGTCCCAATGAATTCTATGCTTATTAACAAATTTAACAAGAAATCATGTAATCAAATTCTCAATCTCATTAACAAAGTCGGCCTAATTTAGTGTAATTTTGCATAATTTAGCGTATTTCATTATAATTAGCGAAATTTGCGTAGTTTACCGTAATTTAGCGTATTTTAGTATAAATATGCTAATTATATATCAAAAGAAGTAATCTAACAAATATTACAAACAAAATTTGAATTTTTATTGTTAAATTTCAGCAT
The DNA here is from genome assembly GCA_025461125.1 of Carex kokanica. Lineage (NCBI taxonomy): Eukaryota > Viridiplantae > Streptophyta > Magnoliopsida > Poales > Cyperaceae > Carex > Carex kokanica. The sequence goes on along the minus strand of JAJGRX010000838.1, from coordinate 1,917,881 downwards.
CTTGCTTTTCATATTTTCTCAAAATCTCAAAAAAAGAAACCAAGCCAAATCGCCCTACAGTGGGGCGGTTTAGTATTTTGAACAGTGGACAGCCCCATAGGGAGGCGGTTTGGTGTTTTTTTTTTTTTTGAGACTTCAAAGGGGGCAGTTAGGGTAGTTTAAAAAAAAACTCGTAATATTTTGTTATTTTACGAGGGTATTAATAAAAAAAATCGGAATTGGGAGAGTTTGCGCGACTCTTATCTTTTGTGGAGCCCATGTGCAAGCATATTATGAACCTTGAGGTGTCTGTATTAAAAATTCTTAAAGGCCTATTTTTGTAAAAAGGTTTAAAAAGAAAAAAAAAGCGCCGTTGCCGGGGATCGAACCCGGGTCACCCGCGTGACAGGCGGGAATACTCACCACTATACTACAACGACTTGGTTGAACGCTAAACGACAAATACTTATAAGAAAGAAACCCACGAACTATTTGAGTATCCTCTCCGCAGGAGCAGCCGTAGCGATTTTCCAATGGCAACAGCGGTACTGGCTAGCCACTGTCGTTTCTTTTTTTCTTCTCGCCCCTCCTCCTTTCCACGCAGCGACGTAGTAACAACCAGGAGACGTCCTCCAGTTTTTCCCCTCGCCTTCTCTCCAGTGATTTCCGCTTATTCTTCTCCTAAGCAGAGGGAAGGAGAAAGAGAGAACACGGTTGACAATGGGAAGACGATAACAAGCGTCTCAAACCCGCTTGTGAAGCACTGCGTGAAGCTCCGCCTCAGCTCGTCCTACCGCCGCTCCAACGGCTCTGTATTAATCGTCGGCCTCACACCAATTTTGTATGTATTCTCTCACTCTTCTTCTTCTTCCAGTGTACAGTATTAGCATGTGGGTTTTTGGTAACTATATGTAATCTTATCCATAGTACCAGCAGACTGGTCTCAAAGTGAATCTAGTCAGAACAGATACATCTGATTCTTTATTGATGTAGAAATTTTTTACCCTTTCTAATGTTAATCTGAAAAAAAAAAATTAAATCTGAATGATTACTTTAATCTCAAATTGATAAGAGAATGGTCATTATTTTTATAATGCAAATTAATTTGTAGACACCATTCAGATTGATCAAATTGATTTTGAGTTTTTCACTATGTGAATTAATTGTACTGCATTACCAAATCCAGGGAAATATGCAAGTTTCAGAGAGAGGAGAATCAATCGTTTTATATTATAGAGCAACTGTTTGTATTAGAAGGCACAAGCATACCCGAGGAATTGAATAACATTTCTGTTAATGTTGTTCATGTGAGTGCTAATGTCTTGAAGAAAATCTCTGGCATGCAATCCATTGATTCTACCAAGGTGATTGCTATAATGAAAATGCCTAGGGGTTTTTGTGACTTAGATAAGAATGGCTCTGATGCTATGTTTCACAGTTTGCTTCCTTCTCCTTCTCGACTATTAGTCCTTGATGGAATTCAGGTACTACTGTCTATTCAGGTTTTATTCTCTAATTAACAGAAATATAAATTGTGTATTATATCATCTAAGCAACTTTTTTTATGTAATTGTAGGACCCTGGTAATTTTGGGACATTGATTAGATCAGCTCGTGCTTTCAAATGGGTTAGTTCCTGTCATGTGTGATGTTTGGTATTGCTATTTTTGGTTAATGTCACATAGGATTACCGTACCTACATATTTTTAAAGTACTGTGATATAGGACTAGCATTTGCTTGGACTGTTATCATTCTGAACCCGTAAATATCTATTGCCTCTATAGTTTTCTCACACTATGGATCTTCACCTAATAAAAAAAAAATAAGAATTAATCCGGAAACAAGAAAAAATTGGGCTAGTTTGATTAGTAATAGTGTTAATAATCGTACCATTTACAGGATGGAGTCTTTCTTCTACCAGGTTGCTGTGACCCATTTAATGACAAGGCTGTGAGAGCTGCTCGTGGGGCCTCCTTTCAGCTCCCTGTCATATCTGGCAACTGGTCCCAGCTGAATGCATTTGCTACCAAACAAAAAATGAAGATTTTAGCGGGCCATCCCGCAAATAGCGGCAATAATCCAAAAACATCTACACTCCTAACTAGAGAAGTAGTAAATAAAATAGCAAGTGAGACTCTGTGCTTAGTGTTAGGTAGCGAAGGTAATGGTCTCTCTTATGAGGCATTAGAGAAAGCTGAGTTGATAAGCATTCCCATGGAAGGCTTGTACGAGTCATTAAATGTTTCGGTTGCTGGAGGTATCTTTTTGTTTATGTTGCAACCTCAGAATCCAAGAGTCTGATTTTATAAGGATATGTTATATTGGTTAAAAATTTGTTTGATAATCCCGCCAACTGATAGGGCTGTAAACGGATATGGATATCCGTCCGGATATCCGCTCCGAAACCGCTTATTATCCGAATTCAGATTTAAACGGATACGGATAATTCTTTGAAAGTATAAATGGAGCGGATATCCGCACTATCCGAATCTGAAATTTCAACTTCTCCGATTCGCTGTAACTTGACTTTCAGCAGTTAATATTTCCTAACTCATCTCCATTCCTATATCTTCTCCATTTCTTTACCTTTTTTTAATTTACTTTTGTTTTTCTTAATTGTTTTTAATTTTTTTAATTTAGTATTTGTACTTAAAGTTCATATGACTCAATTATCTGACAATTATTCGTTTCGTAACAGTATTCGAATCCGTATCCGTGGATTCTCCGCTCCGTATTCGTATCCGTTTAAGACGGATTTGGTTTTGAATTTTGATATCCGTTTACTATCCCTATCCGTATCCGTATCCGCTCATTGAAAAACGGATACGGATTTGGTATCAGCATTATCCGCTCTGAATCCGCTCCATTTACAACCCTACCAACTGATCAACATAAATATCAAAATAAATAAAAATAATAATTTCTTGAGGTCAAGTTATTGTGATTTTTGCAAGTGCCGAGGAAATTTATGGAATTATAATCATTGAGTGATTTTTTTTGTGTAATTTCCGGCCTTTTTACCATCTTGCATCACATAGAACTCTCTAATTGTAATTGAGATAAACTCATGAAATTATTTTAGTTTTTGTGAATTATATTGAAATGTAAACATGTTTTTATAAGAATCTACACGAACGACTATTAAAGGACTTCTGTAAATTCTAACTTAAGATTGATTCAGATTCTGAATTGTTTCGGATTCTGTTTGGATGGTCCAGATCATAGTAACATGACTCGCGAGTTATTCGCGAATAAATCGGATTTGAGTCTGAGCCGATTGAAACGACGTATAATTCGGTTAAACGAATTTTTTCCGAATTATTCGCGAATTTAACGAATTTTACGAATTAATCGCGTTTTTCTCGCGTTTTGTTCGGAAAATTTTCTCGCCACAGTTCCCAACCCACGTGAACCCACGTGAAATGCTGCCCCACGCGCGCGAGATAATTTCAAAAAAAAGCAGGAACTGTAGCCTTTTTGACTATGAATTAAATGAGTGTTTGACTGTGGGGCCCAGCTCTCATTTAAGCCCGTATCCATCAAACAAAAGATCCAATGGATCACAAAATCACAACAGACTTCATAATTTTAATAATCTCTGCACAGTTTCCATTATACTTTTTGACTGTGATCTTCTATGGTAATATATGCAGTATCTTGTATAGTAAATCATCGATAATTAATTAAATATGCACTGACTGTCTCGCATTGTAATTCCGAATCATTCCCGAATTATACCCGAATTATTCCCGAATCACGAATTTTTGACCTTGCCGAACCGAACCCGAATTATTCATTTGTTACTATGGTCCAGATCACAATAACTGACCTAGCTCTTGTCGATCTGACTTGATCCGTATTTTGATCGGACGATCCGGATCACAGTAACCAATTGAAAACCATTGTTCCATGGGGGTAAAGATTTTAACAGAGTAGTTGTGGCTTCATGCAGTGTACAGACTATATAATAGGGTGTTCCTAAGTGCACCAAGCCTCTCTGTGAACTCAACTCTAAAACCTATCGAATTGGCTTCAAACGATGAATCCAAACCGTTGAAATCCTTCTACCTTATGAGTGATGTGTCTGCATGCAAAACAAATTAAAAATTAAAATTAATTTTGTATAGAGTCAAGTGGTCAAAAGGCGTCCAAAAAATGAATGCATTAAATTAATTTATAAACCTTCTAATTTGACCACTTGACGTTATACTAAATTAATTTGAAAGTTTAAAATTTTCACATGTAGATGCATCACTCGTAAAGTAGAAAGATTTTAACGGTTTAGATTCGTCGTTTGAAGCCAATCCGATAGATTTTAGAGTTGAGTTCACAAAGGAGCTTGGTGAACTTAGGAACACCCTAGTTCTACTCATAAAACAATATTGTATATAGTTTGTGTACTGTATGAAACCATAACTGATCTGTTAACATCACCCGGTCCAAAGAGGGATCCGTATCTTCTGCATTAACTCAAAAAGGAATCTTTTGAATTAATGAATTTCAACCGTCTGATTTTAAACGGAGTCAATCCAGCTGTGTCTATAACATAGGGGGTCTTTTAATATTAGTGCAGATCTAGTTCGCACAAATCTTGAAACAGATTGGACAGTTGAGATTCATTAATTCAAAAGATTCTCTTTTGAGTTAATGCAGAGGATATGAATTCGTCCAAAGAGGAGCTGAAGAGTAAACGCTTACACTACCTAGCTCCAGAGTCCAGACTCCAGTCGCGAATAAAGGAAAGCGAAAAAGAAAAGAAAAGAAAAGGCTAGCGGAGCGGCGGCGTGATGCTTCGCTTTGGGAAGAACCGTCTCTTGTGTCCCTCCCTCTCTCATTTCAGCACCACCTTCGCCGCCTCCATCTTTCGTCTCCTCTCAACTGCAACTCCGGAGGCCTCCAGTTCCCAATTTGCGGTAAATTACCTCATCCAATCATGTGGCCTCCCCAGCAATAAAGCAACCCGACTATCCAGGTACTTGCCTCACCTCAAGTCCCCAGAGAAACCTGATGCCGTGCTCCGATTCCTGAGACAGGCCGGAGTCACTGAACCCGACATCAGTGCCGCTGTGTTGCGTGACCCATCCTTCCTTTGCTTCAGTGTGGAAAATTGCGTGAAGCCCCGGATGGCTGAGCTGCTGGAGATTGGTTTCTCTCCATCTGACATCTCCCTTCTCCTTTCACTTTGCCCAAACACGTTTGCATACACCAAATTGCAGCAGAAGATCCAGTTTTGGATGTCGATATTGGGTTCCATAGAGAAACTGTTGGTTGCTCTAAAGAGGGACATGTTTCTACTCACAAGAAACCATGAAAATTATGTTATGCTCAACATATCTTTCCTCCAAGAACAATGCAGCCTATCGATTTGTCAAATTACCAAAATGATTATGGCGTCTCCTAACTTGATTTCGTCTACGCCTAAATCTTTAGAAATCAAAGTAAAAAGGGCCAATGAGTTAGGTTTTTCATGTTCATCTGGAGTATTTTGGCATGCATTGGTTGTAGTACACGGCCTGAACCAAAACACAATAGATGCAAGGCTGCTTTATTGGAAAAATCTTGGGCTTACACAGGAGGAGGTATGCCTTATGATCAGTAAAGCCCCTTATTTGCTGCGGGTAACAGAGAAGATGGTAGGCCATAAATTGGAGTTTCTGATGAAGGAAGCAGCTTGTGATAAGTTGCATATCGTCCGAAATCCAGCTCTTGTCATGTACAGCATGGAAAAGCGGCTAAATCCCCGAAACATAGTCAGGAAGCTTCTGGAATCGAAAGGACTTCATGTGGGGAATCTATGTTTTGCCTCTTTTGTGATACCGACTGAGAAGCAGTTTGTGAAGAAGTTTGTTTTGCCATATGAACATGCTGTTCCCGGGCTCCACCAAGCATACATTGATGCTTGTGCAGGGAAAACTGCGACTACATGCTGAATTACAAGTTAGCACCTCTTTCTATTGATAGGTTAAATGTGGCTGCAAAATGACTAATTCCGTTGAGCTTTGATTCCATTTGATGTACTAATGAATTACAGGTTGATGTTGGGTATAGATGTATTTCCTTAATTTAATTTTGAGTTTATTCTGTCAGTCATGTCAATACCCTTAGGATTCTAAATCTATCAACATTGTTCATGGAACAATCTATCAAGTCTAGTATATGTTCTTAATCTGATGTGAAGTGCTTAGTCTTTTGAGAGTTCAATCAACTTAACCTGAAATTCAGTTTAGAATGGTTCAAAATTTTTATTATTTTATGTTCCATCGTTGTCTTCGTTTCATAAATTCTTTATCACATAATATAAAAAACAAATAACAAAATAGATTTGATTTGTGTTATAGCATTTTCGTTTTTTATTCACGAGAAACTCAAAAAAAAATTGTTAAAAATTGTCTCCATCAATGAACTTTTACATATCACGATACAAATAAAAATCAAGTTGAATTATGTAACTTTTTGTGTGTACATCCAAACAATAATATAGATTACATATGCTAAATTATTTGGGCATTACAATCTATATCTGGGATCAATTGATTTTTTTTTTTACAAAGAAGGGGATCGAAAAGTAAAACTTATGCATGTGAAATCTCTTAAATTTTAATTTTGATTAATGAACTTCAATTTACCCAATTTTAATTTTCTTAAATTGTCCGTGATGATTTTCATTCAATAGAAACAAAATGATAAATTGTGATACCATCTTTCTGACTTTTTTTATTTGTAGAATTTAAAAAATAATAAATTTAAAAGGCAATGCGGCCTGAGTAGAATTAGAAAAATCCAGAAACAGGAGTGTTTTGTTTTTTTGTTTATTTTTAGAAAATGCTATATATAAAAATTTCGGCAGAAGCTCATTCGAGTCTATTTGTTGCTCATTGGGCAATAAACACATTTTTTTTTTAAATGCATGATCCCATTCTATAATATCTTATGTATAACGCCCAATGGGTTATAGTTGTTTGATATTATTTGCACAATGCAAACAAATTTAGTTGTATTCAAGTCTTTCTTTATATACAAGTAATTAGTTGTATTTTGTTTCGTATTTGGCAAGATTGTGCATGAGAAAAGTTTTTTCTTTATTAACTTTCTAATTTTAGAATAAAGATAAGATAATTTAATTACTTAATATTTGATATAAAATCTTGCAATAAGATAAATAATATAGATTTATCTATTCCATAAAAACGTCACATGTTACTTAATTAAATAACAATTAATTATATTCAATTTGCTACATAAAAGATTGCATATTTTGTGGTTGAGTCACAATTCATCCGTCTAAGTCATAAAAAATAGAGGCGAGTTCTTGAGTTGTTTGAACGTGTTTCTCAATTATTGAGCAATTATATTATATTTTTAGATAAAATCTACAAAAATAAAGAAATAATACTTACAAATAAGTTTAAACAAACTCGGATCTAGAAAAAATTTAGTACATGTAATATTAGACATTATAATAAAATAAAATTATATTTTTGAAAAGCCAAAATAAACTAATAAAATTCAACAATTTTGAAAATCGAAGAAAATAACTTTTAGATATTATTTTTATTTTCATTGATTTTCTCTAATCTCTCATTAAATGATTCGTTAAAATGGAAAAATATTATTATTAGATAAGTGTATTTTCTGTCAAATTTTATTTAAAAAAATATGAGTATTTGTCAATCATTTTTTAACTCTATTCACATAGATAATAAATATTAATTGGTTTCATTCACGAGATTTGAATAGATATATAAATAAAAAAATCAAGTAACATTTGCATGATATATCATACTTAATTTATCTCTCTCTCTAACTCCACATGCAAAAATTGTTATAACATCAATTTTACATGATCACTTACAAAAATGATCTTGATGCCAAATTTTAATTACACATGTGCTAGATCGCAATGTATTAATATTTAGTTCTCATGCGGTATTCGGAAGGCCGCTGCATACCGCATATACGGTATGCAGCCGAATATACGGATTCTTACTCGGATTTATATATGCGGATTTTTTTATTAAATATTTAATCTCACAGTACTTAAATACAATAAGACAACATGTAGAGAGGTTATAAAAGACTTTTGAGTGGATGTAGAGAGGTTATAAAAGACTTCTGAGTGGGACGCTTGAAGAGAACACCTATCTGGCGGGTCTGGAACTCATTTAATGGGTTATGGATTCGGGTCCAGAACTCTTTTAATGGGTTTTGAATGTTTTTTTAATTTTTTTAAAACATGAATTCAATATTCGGTCCGAATAGCTATTTTCTATTCGGCCGGACACTGAATAGGAATAGACGGCAGAATATTCACCGAATAAAACCGAATTTTACTACACTGCTAGATCGCCTCACTAAAAGAAATAATAACATAGGGTATACGGTTCTTCTCACTCAGTATCTTGGTTAGTTATCGGATCCATTTCTACTTCCAGATCCGCATGCCTTTGAATTTATAGGAATTGGAAATTTGGAAAATATTCGTTAATTAGAAATAATTATTAGGCGATCTATAGGGATAGTAATTTAGTTAACAAATGGGCCCAAATTAATTCAACCCAAATACATTTATGCTACGATAATAATTTGGCGTTTAACTAATTTATCTTAGTCAATAAAAAAGTAAGTATTTTGAGAATTCAATCAACTTAACCTGAAATTCAATTTAGAATGGTTCAAAAAAAATTATGTTTCCTTCAGTCTTCGTTTAATAAATTCTTTATCACATAATATAAAAAACAAATAACAAAATAGATGTGATTTGTGTTATAGTATTTTCGTTTTGTATTCACGAGAAACTAAAAAAAGAAAAACATTGTTAAAAATTGTCTCCGTCAATGAACTTTTACACATCACGATACAAATAAAAATGAAGTTGAATTATTGTAACTTTTTGTGTGTACATTCAAGCAATAATATAGATTACATATGCTAATTTTATTTGGGCATTACAATTTATTTCTGGGATCAATTGATTTTTTTTTTTTTTTTTACAAAGAAGGGGATCGAAAAATAAAACTTATGCATGTGAAATCTCTTCAATTTTATTTTGATTAATGAACTTCAATTTATCCGATTTTAATTTGCTTAAATTGTCCGTGATGATTTCCATTCAATAGAAACAAAAAGAGAAATTGTGTTACCATCTTTCCGACTTTTTTTATTTGTAGCATTTAAAAAAGAGGAGGGATCAAATGCCTCTATTTTGTGTGCTTTCATCGTGCCTTCATTTTCAAAAACTTTAATAACTTAAAATTTAAAACTTAAAAGTCAAAATAAAATCGTTAGATATGATCTACATAATTTTATCTTTCCATGTTTAAAAAATTATGATATTTCAACTTTGTTTTGGTTGTCATCAAGAGCTTGTAAAAACGTAGTAGTGTGGATAATTTTTAGACGTTGATTTTTTAACTTATTGATTCACATAAAAACTAAACTAAAATGTGATAATTTTATATGAGCACAGAGAGAAAATAATATAGATCATATCTAATGGTTTTATTTTGACGTTTATGATTTAAATTTTGAGTTATTAACGTTTTAAAAAATGGAGACATAGAGGAGACACAAAAAATGGAGGCATTTGAACCCTCCTCTTTAAAAAAATAATTAATTTAAAAGGCAGTATGGTGTTTTTGAAATCTCAAATACTAGCAAAAACATTGTGTGAGAAAGCATTTTTTTAGAGATAAAATGCTGGCTACGAAAGCATTTCATTTCAAGTGTAATAATATCCATCGGACAGGATTAGGGCTGTAAACGGATATGGATATCCGTCCAGATATCCGCTCCGAATTCGCTTATTATCTGAATTCAGATTTAAACAGATACGGATATCTCGGATACAGATACGGATATTTTTTGCATAGGAAAATTTGATACGGATAATTCTTTGAAAGTATAAACGGAGCGGATATCCGTACTATCCGGATCCGAAATTTCAACTTCTCCGCTTCGCTGTAACTTGACTTTCAGCGGTTAATATTCCCTAACTCCTCTCCATTTCTATATCTTCTCCATTTCTTTACCTTTTTTAATTTACTTTTGTTTTTCTTAATTGTTTTTAATTTTTTTTAATTTAGTATTTGTACTTAAAGTTCATATGACTCAATTATCCGACAATTATTCGTTTCGTAACCGTATTCGAATCTGTATCCGTGAATTATCCGCTCCGTATTCGTATCCGTTTAAGACGGATTTAGTTTTGAATTTTGATATCCGTTTACTATCCGTATCCGTATCCGTATCCGCTCATTGAAAAACAGATACATATTTGATATCAGCATTATCTGCTCCGAATCCGCTCCATTTACACCCCTAGACAGGATGCATTTTGCTCAATACTTTAATAAAATTGAAATCCATAATTTATTAGTCAGAATAAACAAATTTCAATTCGTGTCTAACAAATTAAAATCTAACTCCATAATAATTTGTAATTCGTGCCCAATATTTTTCTTTATCGTATAATAGGTGTACAACATGCAGCAATCTTTTTTATATATTTTAGAATCTTCATGTTTAAAACAATACATTTAACATTTTTCTTATGAAAATAAGTAATAGTTTTGGTTCCCCTACCGCTAAACCACATTTTGATTCCATAATCATCGTTAAACTAATTTAGTTTTAACAAGCTTTAGTATACTTCTCTTGTGTATTAGAAAGTTAGCTCTGTGAGAACAAATGGGCCGTATAAACAAAATGGGCCCAATTAGGTCATCTGTTCGGGGAAAATGTAATAATTTTATAATATATTCCCTTCAGAGATGGAGTCAATATATTTAGTAGGGTGAGTCAATTTTGCAATGAGACATAATTTTATAATTATTTTAAATTTCAAAAATATATTTCTATAATTTTTTTTTCTGAAATATACATAAAAATAAAACTGTATTTTGGAAAATAAAAATTCAGGAATTGTATCGACCACGTCATAATTAGTTAAATATCATTCAAGATAATTTTAACTTTTACCGTAACAAACTCTTAAAAATACCTAAATTATATTTTAATTTTAATTTTAAGCTCAATGAAATGAGGTTGAAAACAACTCCAATGTCATTTTAAAAAGAATACACTACAGTGAAAAATGCATAAAACGTGAGGTATCTAATAAACGCACATTGGAGAAAATATATGTCCCCAGTAGGGCTGCACAAAAAATTCGTAGTTCGTAATTCGATTCGAGTTTGATTCGAAAAAGTTTGTAAAAAGTTCGATTCGAAATTGAGTTCGTTCGAAATTATTTCAAACCAAACTTAGTTCGAAATTAATTCAAACCAAACTCAAACTGGACCTAGTTCGTTCGAAATAGGTTCGCAAACCAAATTTAGTTCGAAATTAACTCAAACGTGAACCGTTAATTTCTGCTGATAACTTATGTTTACTGATGAAAATATAAGTCGTCCAGTCCATAATTGTTTTGAATTCTGACTTTTGAAACAGAAAGCCCGGTCCAATTACAAGCTCAAATAAAAAAATTCAACAACAAAGCCCAAAATAAAAAAATTAAACAAAACCAGCCATAACCCATAATCGTTTGTTGCGAACTTTTGGTATTCTCACTGTTGGTTGCGAACAAAACCAACAATAAAAAACCTAGCCGACTTTCCCTCTCTGTTGGTTGCGAACTTGCGATACCAAAGTCCAAACCCTAGAGTTTTCCTCTGTTGGCTACTTGGCTGCGATACCAAACCGGGACCGGCCGCGAGGCGAGGCGACCCTCGTTGATCTCTGCTTTGTTGGTTGATTATTGGGACCGGCCGTGAGGCGAGGCGACCCTTGGTACCGGCCGTTTCTCTTTGCCCTTCTTGCGATTTGCTCCTCTCTCGGGTAATTAAAAAGCACACCCTTTTTATTGTTGCTTGTTTTATAGATCAAATAGCATTAACTTCTCAGCGCTATGCTGCTATCCAATAATAACTAATATACTCTATTCCTATAATCATCATGAAAATAGAATATACTTATTTATTTTATCTCTTCCACAAATATTATGGTATGAGAGCCTTAAAGATGGCACACGCCAGTTTAATTTTTTTTTCCTTTTTAATTTGATCCCTTGTCATACCAGAAACTTCCCATACAACAGTCTAAACCAGAAATAAAAAAATATAGAAAATCAGCAAAACCAGCAACAGAGATCAGTCATTTACCAGCATCAGAAAATCAAGTAAAAAAATAGCAAAGCCGATTTCGCAAATCAGAAAACAAAAGCACTGTCTTTGCTCTCAGCCTTCTCTGAACAGCCTACCTCTTGTCTTCTTTGAACAACATTCGTCTTCTTTGAACAACCTACCTCTTCTTTTTTAGAAGGGTTTTTCAGTAGCTAGTGCCTAGTTGTAATGAACTTTAATGTTTTATTTAGGATAATATTTGAGTTTGTAATAATTCTAAGACTTTGGTGATTGTTCTATACTTCTATTGATATTTAAATTGTACTTTGAATACTTTGGAGTGCTTGAGTTTTTATTTAAATTGTACTTCTATTGATATTTGGGTTTTATTTAAATTGTACTTTGAATATTTGAGTTTTTATTGAAGTGTTGTAATTTCGCACTATGGCCCAGTCATAAGTCATAACTCGTAAGTCGTAACAAAGTTCGTAAAGGTTTGAAATTGAGTTCGTAAAAAATTCGGTTCGAAATTGAGTTCGTTCGAAATTAATTCAAACCAAATCTAGTTCGAAATTAATTCAAATCAAACTCAAACTGGAGGTAAGTTCGATTCGGTTCGGTTCGTTTGCAGCCCTAGTCCCGAGTACCTATCTTCTTTAATTTTTTTTTGATTTGCCAAATAGATAGGTCCCTACTAACCTACCTCTTTTGTTATTTAATTTGGTACCGAATTTCTTGTGCTATTGAATTGGGTACCGAATTCCCCCAAATTTTTATTTATACCATAAACTCAAAATTAATAAACCAAAACATTTTAATTCCTGATAAATTCGAAAAATATCCAGGCCGCCAAATGTTTCTGCTGCCCCAAAGACAGAGGGCCACCAATTGGCCCTGCGACTCTAGTCTGGAGGCCTCTCAATGGATTAGCGGCCCCATTTTTTTTTTGACACAGGGAACAAGGGTTAATAAAACACGTTGTTCGTTTTTGTTCTCATATATAAACGAAAAAAATGTTGTTGTTTTTGTTAATAAAATTTCTGTAAAATAAAATGGGGCCGCTAATCTATTGGGAGGCCTCTAAACTGGAGCCGTAGGGCCAATTGACAGCCTGCAATCTTTGGAACCGCAGGGGCATTTAGCAGCCTGATTAGTTTTCGAATTCTCTCGAATAGAGTGTTTTGGTTTATTTTTATTATTATTATGGTATAAATAAAAAAATTCGGCCTAATTCCTGCTGGGCAGTTGTATTGCCTGTCTGTTAAGATATTCAAAATAATTCCCTCAGCAGATAGAATGATTGGCCGATATTTTTATTAATAACCTAAAACAAAAAAACAAATATCAAATCTAACCCCGATCTGAAATTATTTTCAAATCTAACCTAACCGCCCCCCAATGGGGCGGTTCACCCTACCCACCCAACCGCCCAACCATGGGGCGGTCCACCCAGCCAAGCAAACCGCCCCCCCATGGGGCGGTTCACTATAAATCCTATAAAAACCCAATTCTGGCACTCCATCTCACACTCTCTTGCCCCCAAGTTCCTCGCTCTTTACTGTGCTCCGCAGGTAATTTTTATTTTTTATTTTTATATTATTATTAATTATGTCATTATTACTGTGTATTACTGTTTATTACTGTGCATTACTGTACATTACTGTGTATTACTGTTTATTACTGTTTATTACTGTTTGTTATTACTGTTCATTATTTATTTTTATTTTTGTAATTAATTTTATTAATTTTATATATTTTTTATTGTTGTTGTTTACTAATAATTTAATCTTGTATTATTATTTTGTAACTGATAAAAGTTTGTTTATTAATGTAGCTATCAAAATGTTGGTTACACTGTATGTGGGCGGGAAGTTCGTGGTGGGTGTGGAGGGAGTACATTACACGAAAGATCCAACCCACGGCTTTGAGGTAAATGAAAACACCTCATTTCTAGAACTTAAGCAAATGGTATTCGAAAGGACTGGTGTAAACCCCAACCGGTATGACATAGATTTAGTTACTCGGGTTGACACAGGGAGGGATAGACCTTACTATGTAAAGTATCCAATAACAGATGAGGATGGTTGGAGATGTGTTTACAATAATTTTCAATCTACGGGTACCCCGATAATGGAGTTATATTCCAGAAAGATTCTACGTCAGTCCGGGATTGAACCTTCTATAGACAATACAGGTCATGATTGCCCGGTGCAGCAGCACTCGGGTTTTGACCACTCGGGTTATGACAACTCGGGTAATCGAAACTTGGGTCATGTATCACCGTCTGAACCATACGCACCACCCATTCATACTGATTACACCGCTGATTATACCACTGATTATACCACCGACCTACCACCACCACCTCCTATTCAACCCGTAATCGAAGCCAGATTTCCTTCTGTACCACCGTCTGTACCTATACTGGTACCTGTTATTGTTCTCCGGAAAGATGCTATGTTGGAGGCTAAAGGGGTTGATGCCATACCGGAACATGAAATGAACTCGGGTGATAGTTGGGACGGGGATTGGGATTCTGATCACTTATCAGACGGTGATGGAGATTCACCCAGGTAGGACAGATTTCCGATTAGAGGTCGGACAGACAGACATCCGGTAGCCACATTCAACGATACCACTGCTTTTGAAGAAGCAGACATAAGCTATTTTGGGAAGCGTGTCGTTTACACTTCAGAGCTTGTTCCGAATCAGGTTTATACCACCTTAGATGAACTTGTGAAGAAAATATATGAAGTTCATATCCGCAGCAACTGGGAGTGAAGAATACAAAAAAGAGAGTCAAAAAACTTAGTTGTTGTTTACACAGACTCACCGAGCTGCGAGTTCCGACTGTATACAACACCTGTGGGCAGGCGGACGGCATGGATCATTAAGAAATGTGAACCCCCACATACATGCAAGTCTGCGTCGTCAATGACAGACCATTCACAACTTACAGCATCACTTATTGCCGATGTAATTGAGCGGGATGTTAAGGATGACCCGTCGATCAGCATTAAGGAGGTCGGTAGAGCGGTGAGACGCGCTTACGACCATGTAACCCCAAAATACAACAGGTTGTGGAGAGGGCGTGAACTTGCGATATGCCGATTGTTCGTAGTTGGAAGGGTTCATACAACTTGTTGGCACCACTGCTCCACGCCATAGCAAGTACAAATCCCGGCACAAAGTATGAATGTTGGAATGTCACCGATCCTTATGAGCACGACGCGATGCAATTCAAGGCAATAGCATGGGCGTTTGGTCCGTGCATTCAAGCTGTGCCATATATTAGACCAGTTATCAGTATAGATGCATGCTTCCTGTCTGGCCGTTACGATGGGAGGTTGTTGATAGCATGTGCATATGATGCCGAAAACCAGTTGTTGCCTTTGGCATTTGCAATTGTCGAGAAGGAGGATGGGGAAAATTGGGGCTTTTTTATGAGTTTTTTGCGGAGAGAGGTGGTTGGGGACAGGTTCTTTTGTGTCATATCAGACCAGCACAAAGGAATCAAATATGTCTTTGATCGAACAGAGTTCGGGTGGTCGACAGCGCAGGGCGACTGTGTGCACAGGCTGTGTATGCAACACGTTGCAGACAACCTCCACAAGCATGTCGGATTCGACCAATGGGTTGCAGATACATTTAAAATTGGTTGCAGAAGGAAGAAGCCGAGAAGGCTGGAGGAGATGTCCAAAGAGTTTGCCAAGGTATGTATATTTTAGATGAAATTTTAGTAAACTATTTACTTATATTTTTTCTAATCTGAAAATTTATTTCTGTGTAGTACTGTCCGAAGGCAAATTTGTACTTATTGAAAGTGGGGAAAAATAATCTGAGAGATCTGCAAGAACCACCCGCATATGAGAAAATATTTCAAGCAAGAGATGGAGGTTTGAGATGGGAAATAATGACCACAAATGGGTCCGAGTCCTTGAATGTTGTTTTCAAGCAGAGCCGAATGTTGTCCGTGGCAGCAATTGTGGAGGACACTTTCTACAAGCTAAATACATGGTTCGTTGACCGCCGTGTTAAATCAGAAGAATTACTTGCCAGAACCAGACATTTTCAACGAGGGTGGAGGGCAAATTAAGCAAACATAGGGAGAAAGGTTTAGTTATGACCGTTGTCCCGTATGGGAATCACACCTTAGAATTCGAAGTGCACTCTCCGAATGAGTATGCTCCAACCAGCCGTAGAGCAGATGGGACTATGGAGTTTATTAAAAGGCCTTACAAGTATGTTGTCATTATAGGAGAACATCCACATGCCAAGGAATCCAACTAGCTCACCTACCTTGTTCTCATGTTATTACGGTGTGCCGAGTGAGAAACTTCCGTGATGATGATTTTGTCGCCGACATGTACCATACCACTTACCTTGTGAGTATTTGGGGTGCATCCTTCCATTCTTATCCCAATCAGCATGCGTGGCCGGCCTATGTTGGGGATAAAATCGTCCCCCCCCCAAAAAAGTAGATCATGTTAGGGAGAATATTTTGTGTATGCACTGAACTTCTTTTTAATATAGTTATTTAACTTATTTTTATATCAGAAAAGGAAAAAGGCCCCACAAGCGTGTTGTAATGACAATGGATGAGATGCAGGGTAGGCAATGGGACATCAAGCTCGCCGTTCAACTTGTGACAGGCAGCGAGCAGGTACATTTCATTTTATATTTTATAATTTATTTTATATTTTACGATTTCAATAACATACCATTTTTTGTGAACTGGAATGCAGATGCCATGAACAAAGCCAACGAAAGAGAAAATGCTAGAGTTGTTGCGGAGGCAACCGGTAGCGATAGTAGTCATGCAGAGGCATCCGGTAGCAGTAGTAGTGTCGCACAACAGACTGGAAGCAGATCTAGAACTCGTCGAATTCTAAATTTGTTCGGTCGTCGTCGCTAAATTTGTGAACTGATTTAATTCGTAGTTTGTAACTATTTTTGTATGCTTCATTTTTGTTATTTTCATAACGCAATTAAATATACACAAATTGACAACATAAAATACAAATAAACAATAACTTGATGGAATAAATACTACTGTCACGTTAAGAAAATTTTATAATAAAATTTAAATCATTTGTTAAATTAGAATGGTTAAAACGGAATCGAAATTTGATTGACGAGTGCGGAATGGGAAATTAAAACAAGTTAAATGGGTTTATATTGAATTTTAGAATTATTCGGACCATTGATCCATCCTAGCACGAATCGCGAAGCACCCTCTTGATAAACCCTAACCCCTCTCTCTTCTCCCTTGTGTGGCCGGCCAAAGAGAAAGAGAGAGAGAGAGGGAAGAAAAGAGAGAGAGAGAGCTCCAAAATCCCGTCGGGTTGCGCCACCGTCCGGGAAATCGAGGGTGAAACCGAGAAGGCAGCCGTAGATCTCTCCTATTCCTTCTGTCGGTAATTTCTTTTCCCTTCTTCGTCTGAAAATCTGAGATTTCTCGAATCCGCGGATTGTTCATTTTAAACCCGAGATTCGTGTTAGAATTGATTGAACTCTAACTCCTTTGAGTTTCTCATCTCTCGTTTACCGATTTTCTCTGTGATTTCGTCTCCCAATTTGGATTTCCCAATTCTAGGGTTTTGATACCAAATCCCGATTTGAAACGCGGCATTGATTGATTAGGTTAGTCCGACCAACTAGACTTGTCCTCGGTAGGGTTACCGCTGGATCGGGAAAGGTTAGAACGTGTAATGGTTAAATTGAGGTTTCGACCAAATTAGGGTTACACCAACCGACCGATCGAATTGATGCGTAAACCAGAATAGCGAACCAGTACCGGAATGAGACCTAATTGAGATGGTATACGTAATGTAGGTGTAGGCTCGGTTGAGCAAAGGTTTGCGAGGCATTCCGAGGCGCCGGATCGATAGTCACGCGGTACGCCTATTGCCAGCAGGTGCGGGATTCTTGGACTTGTTTGATAATTTAGATTCATGAATTAAACTGCTTCCAATTGTCATGTTGAACTGCTTGATTGATTGCATAATCGAATTGTTTGAATCATATGCATAACCGTATTAATTTAGAAATGATATGTACTGAAATCGCCTTATTGCGGGCCGCAACAACTCCCATTACGGGCCGCAATCAACAGCGTAGCTGAAAATATAGGCTGACTGACTCTCTGAATACTTTGTTGCGGGCCGCAATGAACGTAGCAGAATGAAATACTCTCTGGTTGAGAATGGAGTACTTTGTTGCGGGCCGCAATGAGGGCCTGGAAAATGCCAATAAGAGCTGGAAATTTTCGGATAATTAAGTTGTGAGCCGCAATAACCCCATTTCAGTCCGAAATGAATAGCATAGTTGTATTTGCATGTTGAATGGTATATCGTTTGTTTGTGTTCTTTTGTTTTGGAACTACGGTCGAAAGTCCCCAACAATTTATGACTATCTAGGATGGTCAGTAACGTTTCGAAATCAACGCTGGGCGATGACTCGAAACCATGTGCGCATATGAGTATAATTAATCACTGCTGGGCAGTGATTGATTAAGATCAGTCAATGCTGGGCAATGACTGATCGTGACGGAGACATTGGGTGACTGTGAGGAAACAATGGAATGGTGTCATATCCAGTCTGGGACAGGAATGACAGTTTGGTTTGACGTGTTGTGAATGGACGATTCTGAGCTTATTGCATACGAATTTTTATCTGATTATGAACTAGACCTTAGTTAATGGTTAAGCCAAAGCACTGCGGATGGGTGTCAGATAAAGGATCCAGCTGGTGGGCCATCTGTAGGGGTCAGTGACACTACAGATGTGGGTTGGAAAAGGGTCCAGCTTGGTGGGACATCCGTAGGTGCTACCAGCGGTAATAAACTGAGTTAAGTCAGAAACGTGCGTGTTTGACATTCATCTTGGAAATTCCGTAACTTGTGTTTCATTTGGCAAATTGTTGTCGATCATATGCACTTGTTTTACTTATGAATATGCATCTGTCTGAACTGCTTTTGTATGATTTCATTTCTGAATATAGATTTTGATTGCAAGTCCAATAATCTAAACTGTGGCAAATTTCGCACTGGGAATTTATTCTCACCCCCACTCTTGGGTTATTTTACAGGATCTGGGGCGTCGGGTTCCGGAGAGGCACGCGAGCTATAGACCCTTGGTAGTTGCCTCTGTGTGGCCTAATCTACCATTTTGTTGTATAGTTTAGGGTTAGGCCTGATGGTTAGTATCTGTACGAGATACTTTTGTTGTATGATATTTGACCAGACTGTATAACCTTATATATGGATTTATATATATATAGGGATGTGTTTGATATTAATGAATTGTACATATTCTGATTGAACGGTTAATTGCCTTGTAAACATACACGGCATTGTATGTTTACGGCAGGGAACTGTTGCAACCCGTGGCTGCGGGGTGTGACAACTACAACGAATACAGTCTACAACATAAATCCTTAATAATTAGTACTACTTCTTACAACGAGCCTTGAAAGTACATAGAACAAAGTCATCGTCAAAATCTGCCGGATCTAGACCAGTTGTGGTCATTATTTTACAAAATTAAATCATTTTCATATAAAAATTACAATAGAAAAAATATATCTTACAAAAATAATATAAACTTATCATAAATATATATCTTCATATATGTTATAAATATATCTTAATAAAAAGATATCTACAAAAAAAACAAATATTTAATATATCTATAAAAAATATATATATCTTATAAATATATCTTAATAAAAAGATATCTACAAAAAAGAATATATCTTAAAATATCTAAAAATATATATATATCTTATAAATCTATCTTACTAAAAATATCTTAATAAAAAATATATTCTAACATATCTGTAAAAAAAAAAAAAAAAAAAAACTAACCGCCCGATAGGGAGGCGGTTAGGGGGGGTACTGGACCGCCCAATGAAGAGGCAGTTGGCTAGGCAGAGTAGACCGCCCAATAAATGAGCGTTTTAGTTAGATTTAAAAATAAGTTCAAATTGAGATTATATTTGATATTTGTTTTTTTAGGTTATTAATAAAAATATCGGAATGATTGGCACTTTCGTCTTTTGTG
Source organism: Carex kokanica (assembly GCA_025461125.1). Taxonomy (NCBI): domain Eukaryota; kingdom Viridiplantae; phylum Streptophyta; class Magnoliopsida; order Poales; family Cyperaceae; genus Carex; species Carex kokanica. The sequence continues at coordinate 1,897,720 of JAJGRX010000838.1, read as the reverse complement.
ATAAGACAAATATATTTTTTTTTTTTTCCTCTTGCCAAGTAGGATGCTGGGATGGAAAGAAATAAAAAAACTTGAGCCCACATTAAGACAAAAATAAGTAGAGAAATCATAATGAGTGTATGGTATTATGCATAGCACGGATCAGTCCGTACTACATATCAATATTTTCATTTTTAAAATCCTAACGGTCAATCCAAACTGTTCAACATGATTTCCATATGAGAATATACTTGTGGGCTAAATTTTCTATTTTTTAGAATTTTTTATTTTTTTTTAGATAGGTAGAAAATCACTGTTTTTGGATGGTTCAGAATTTTCAGATCAAGTAATTTTCTACCTATCTTAAAATATATTATAAAAATTCAAAAAAATATAAAATTTAGTCTGCAAGTACATATTCATGTGGGGATCACGTTGAACAGTTCGGATTGACCATTAAAATTTTCAAAATGAAAATATTGCTCCGTAGTACAAATTAATCTGTGCTATGCATAGTACCTTAGACTCAATCAATCATAATTGACAACGACCTTGTCAAAACACGTCAAATATATAAACAACTCAGAAGATATTATCTCATATCAGTAAACATAAAACTAAAATTCTTCTACTAGAAATATATTATGGTAAAACAACAAACAACTTATGGTTGATGTTCTTGCAAGAAATTTATTAAATTTGTTTAAGAGCAGGTAAATGTATATTTCGATATTCAACAAAATTGTGATTATTCTGATGTGGTCACATCAATCATCATTTTTTGCACGAGCATAATATATAATCGACCCGTGTGGATGTGGCCAAGAAGAAGAAAGAGATATTTGGCCTATTAAAAATTCATCCTTCCCTCTTGTCCCATTAGCTACATTACAAAAATTGAAAAGAAAAGAAATATCATGTAGATATTTAGCTTATTAAATTTTGGGATGTTATCTCCAGACCGATGTATGTTCTCTCAGCAACATAGTACATTAAATTTATTCAAATATCTCTGTCTCACTTTGTTTATCTTTTGCTATTAAATTAATGTTTTTTCATTGCTATATTAAACTCAGGTAAAGAAATTAAGAGCATCTACATTCCTGGTATTATTAGAATTTCTAATCTGATGTGGCAGTTTATAATTCAATTTTAGAGATGTGGGAGAGTTTCTTATTTAGAAACTATACAGTAAAGTTTCTTTAATAAGAAACTGTTTATAAACTCCATGTTGGCTAAATGATTGACTCAAATTAATTCTCCTTTTTAGTTTGTTATTGACGTGGCTTCATAGAAACTCTAAAATTAATTTCAGAAATGTAAGAGTTAGAAATTTTAGAGACCTTAATTTCTAAAAAGTGGTTAACAGTTATTTAAAAACTCATTTGAGTTGCTGGGATGTAGATGTTCTAATGAGAAAAATGTCGGAAACACTGATGTGTAAAGATACCTAGAAAAAAGTCAATAAGGTTATAATAGTCATTTTCTATTTATGTTCATATTTAATAATTTTATATTTCCACAATTTCAATATCAATCTTGCCAAACATAATAGTGAAATAGTGAAAAACACTGGAAGAGTGATCAATTCCACAATTCCTCTATTCCACTCCTATTCCACTCGTTGCCGAACAGGACCCAAGCAATTAAATCCTCAAAGCCTGCCATGGACTAACCAATTTAACTTTAAAGCTCATTTTGTATTAACTATCAAAGGAAGAGACCTAACTATTAACTATCAAGATTTTGTATTATTGGTTGCAGGGGTGAAGTCAGTATTTCAGATTATGGAGGTCAAATGTAAATGAGAATCAAGTGTATAAAATGTTCCTACTGCTAATGGGTCAATTTTCCACTATTCATAATATGAGTAGAACTAGGGTGCTCCTAAGCTCACCAAGCCCTTCCGTGAGCACGACTCGAAAACCTATCGAATTGACTTCAAACGACATTTTCAAACCGTTAGATGTTCAATCTATATTAAAATGTGCTTGGAGACCAAATTTTACATTTTTTGGAATTTTTTTACTATTTATTAAGATGGTTTGAAAATCGCTGTTTTTATTAAAATTCTGCACCATTCGAAAACAGCGATTTTCAAACCATCTTAATAAATAGTAAAAAAATTCCAAAAAATGTAAAATTTGGTCTCCAAGCACATTTTAATATAGATTGAACATCTAACGGTTTGAAAATGTCGTTTGAAGTCAATTCGATAGATTTTAGAGTCGCGCTCACGAAGGGCTTGGTGAGCTTAGGAGCACCCTAGTTCTACTCTTCATAATATTTATACTTTAAACTATATTAAAAAGAGTGAGGCTATGGTACTTCGGCTAGTGTACTATGGCTAGTGTACTACGACTCAATATGGTACTTTTTAAAATCCTAACGGTCGATCCGAACCGTTCAATGTGATATCCATATGAATATGTACTTGCAAACTAAATTTTATATTTTTTCGAATTTTTTTACTATTTTTTTAGATATTTAGAATTTTCAGTGTTTTATACAAATTCTGGACCATCAAAATTCTACCTATCTAAAAAAATAGTAAAAAAATTCGAAAAAAATATAAAATTTAGTTTGCAAGTACAGATTCATATGGATATCACATTGAACGGTTCGGATCGACCGTTAGGATTTTAAAAAGTACCATATTGAGCCGTAGTACACTAGCCATAGTACACTAGCCGAAGTACTATAGTCTCACTCTATTAAAAAATAAAGTATAAATACAAAAATTTGAAAATGAATATCGTCAATTAACCTCATTCATACAAGGTGGATTTGCCTCTGATTGATTGAATCCGCGTATCAAATTAGCTTTATATGTTGAATTTGAATCTAATGCGTCATTATAAAAAAAAAACAAAAACAAACCCCTGATCATTTTTTTTTTATTATGTTTCCCTTTATATTCATTGCAAAATGATGATAACATTCACAAATACAAAAAAAAAAAAACAAAAAAAATTCAAGCATATTGTGGAAGGGACATTTACTTGTATGCGACTGAGATTATGATTTGCTCATGATAATGTATTACAAGTGATTTCCTTTTTTCAAATCAATTGACAAGTGATTTGAAAAATCCGGGATAAAATTTTCATGACAATTGACAAGTGAAACTATTTTTTTTTTTACTTCAAAGAAACGAGAAACATTCTACAGTTATAAATGCATAAAACGTGAGAAATAAATCTGTTATATTCCAAAGGAATAACAAAAACCTGTTATTCTGATTTGAACCGTTCAAATTTTTTCATACGTGAATCTCAATGAAGAATTTTTTTTTATACGGATCTCAACGAAGATCAACAGTTAGGGTCAGAATAACAACAGATTTATTTCCTAAAACTTGAGATGTATAGTAAATAGAGATTTGAAAAGATAAGATAGGTCCCTTTTAAACTACCTTTCTTGTGGATTTTTTTTAACTAAAAACTTCATTTTTGGATTAAGGAAATGATTATCTTTTTTTCTTTTAAAAATAAATTGAACTGCATTAGCTAATGGTATGGTTCCACCAATTGCATGTTTCAATGGAATATCATCTTGATCACATATTTGTTCGAAAATTGCTGAAACTATTGGTACGATTCCATCAGCCTATCTATAGTGGAACCACTCAATTGATACAATTTCATTTATTTTTTGAACGAAAAAACAATAAAATTCTTTCTCAAAGAGTTATATTTTTTAAATTTTTATAAAAAAAATCCTTTCATGTTTATTGTCTTGGCACCGAATTCATAATCGCCAGTTGTCATCATGCTTAATTAAAATATTCAAAATGGTTTCCACAGCTAGGGCTGCACAAAAAATTCGTAGTTCGTAATTCGATTCGAGTTTGATTCGAAAAAGTTCGTAAAAAGTTCGATTCGAAATTGAGTTCGTTCGAAATTATTTCAAACCAAACTTAGTTCGAATTAATTCAAACCAAACTCAAACTGGACCTAGTTCGTTCGAAATAGGTTCGCAAACTAAATTTAGTTTGAAATTAACTCAAACGTGAACCGTTAATTTCAGCTGATAAATTATGTTCACTGATGAAAATATAAGCCGTCCAGTCCATAATTGCTTTGAATTCTGACTTCTGAAACAGAAAGCCTGGTCCAATTACAAGCTCAAATAAAAAAAAAATCAACAATAAAGCCCAAAAGCTCAAAATAGAAAAATTAAACAAAACCAGCCATAACCCATAATCGTTGGTTGCGAACTATTGATATTCTCACTGTTGGTTGCGATTTGTGAACAAACCAGCAATAAAAAACCTAGCCGACTTTCCCTCTCTATTGGTTGCGAACTTGCGATACCAAAGTCCAAACCCTAGAGTTTCCCTCTGTTGGCTGCTTAGCTGCAATACCAAACCGGGACCGGCAGTGAGGCGAGGCGAGGCGACCCTCGTTGATCTTTGCTTTGTTGGTTGATTATTGGGACCGGCCGTGAGGCGAGGCGACCCTTGGTACCGGCCGTTTCTCTTTGCCCTTTTTACGATTTGCTCCTCTCTCGGGTAATTAAAAAGCACACCCTTTTTTATTGTTGCTTGTTTTATAGATCAAATAGCATTAACTTCTCAGTGCTATGCCGCTATCCAGTTTAATTTTTTTCCTTAAAGATGACACACGCTAGTTTAATTTTTTTTCCTTTTTAATCTGATCCCTTGTCAACAGCAAAGCTGATTTCGCAAATCAGAAAATAAAAGCACTGTCTTTGCTCTCAGCCTTCTCTGAACATCCTACCTCTTGTCTTCTTTGAATAGCATTCGTCTTCTTTGAACAACCTACCTCTTCTTTTTTTTCAATAGATACTGATGTACTTATACAGGTTTACTAGTTTGATTTTATTTTGACTCTCTCTTTTAAATGAGCAAAACTTTCTTTAAGGTCAAATTTCCAAAATTCATCTTTAATTCTGAATTTCTGATGCTTCTGTTTTCAGCTAAATATTTATTTGCCTAAATTTTTTATAGGATGTCGCGGGTTGAATCTTCTCATACTCCCACTAATGAGGTGGAAGAAGAGGTTACGGGAAATAGTTCGAAAGTCGAACGCAAAAGAAAGTCGGACGTGTGGCATTGGTTTAAAGTGATTTCTGTGAATGTGAGAGGGCCCAAAGGGGCAACGGTGCCGCAGCGCAAGGCAGAATGTTCCCAATGCAAAAAACCTTGTGTGACAGCCAAGGGTCAATGATGCAAAAATAGTGTGGGCTGATAATGATATTTTTTTTTGAATTGTCAGGTAGGTATGGGCTGATAAAGATATCTGGTTCATGTTGATACCAGAAATTTTGCTTTTCATGGTAGGATTCTGAGTTTTTCGGGTAATCCAGGCTAATGATGCAAAAATAGTGTGGGATGTTGAAAACCTTGCTACTGCATCTATAAAGTAATTTGTAGATGTTCAGTAGCTAGTTTAATGAAGCGAAATATATGGCTGAAGCTTTGGATACATGTGAGGATTTTTTAGAAGGGTTTTTCAGTAGCTAGTGCCTAGTTGTAATGAATTTTAATATTTTATTTAGGATAATATTTGGGTTTGTAATAATTCTAAGACTTTGGTGATTGTTCTGTACTTCTATTGATATTTAAATTGTACTTTAAATACTTTGGAGTGCTTGAGTTTTTATTTAAATTATACTTCTATTGATATTTGGATTTTATTTAAATTGTACTTTGAATACTAGAGTTTTTATTGAAGTGCTATAAGTCGTAACAGAGTTTGTAAAGGTTCGAAATTGAGTTCGTAAAAAATTCGGTTTGAAATTGAGTTCGTTCGAAATTAATTATAACCAAACCTAGTTCGAAATTAATTCAAACCAAACTCAAACTGGAGGTAAATTCGATTCAGTTCGGTTCGTTTGCAGCCCTTACCACAGCAGATAGAAATTTATATATATTTTGTCTCTTGCCACGCAGGATGTTGGAATGAAAAGAAATAGAAAACTTTGAGCCAACATTCATACAACAATAATTAGAGAAATGACAATTGAAAACGACCTTATAAAAACATGCCGACTATATTACTTTTTTATACCGAGAATGGTATCATTTACGGTACCCGTAGCCGAATGAATTCATATCCTCTGCATTAACTCGAAAGAGAATCTTTTGAGTTAATGAATCTCGACTGTTCAATTTATTTTAAGATTCGTGCAAATTAAATCTGCACTAATATTAAAGAGCTCATATGTTATAGACACGAGCCAGATTAGCTCCGTTTAAAATCAGATGGTTAAATTCATTAACTCAAAAGATTCGCTTTTGAGTTAATGCAGATGATATTGATATTAAGGCGAATCAGGTGGCTGACCAATTTCAAGCATGGCTTTACACATATACACAGTACTACCCAAAACCAACCAACCAGATACGGACACGTGCACCCATGGGCCAGGCATGAATTAGGTATTGCAGAGATGACGCGTGACAGAATCAGAAATGGCAAAGGTGTTGCTTTCACGTCATGAATTAGTTGTTGCTTTCTATCTCAACCGTTCAAAGTTTTTTGTACTTGAATCTCAACAAAGATCAACGGCTGAAATTAGAATAACAAGTTCTGTTATTCCTTTGGAATAATAACAGATTTATTTCCGGAGAGATCAGGAGGAACAAAGCACAAGCTGACCATGCATGTTGTCACATCTCTACATGTTAGTAGGTTATTAACAGCAAGCCATTATATTATAAATATCATGACCATTCGAATGGTGTAATTATCCTTCATCATTTTTGTTATATTATGCGAAAAGATATTTCAAAACATAACACCACGTAATCAAATCACAAAATATTTATCATGTCTTGTCAAGTTATTATTTAACAATTTCATTCTAACCACGTTATAAAAGTGATCCAATGTGGGCCCGGTTGTCCAGTCAAGGGCCACCCCACCTAATACAAGGGGACAGGTGCCACCGTGCCAGCTTTCTCAAGAGGTCATGTAGACATGACCATTGATGCCGGGCCCACTTTGTGCGTGTCTATAACCTGTAGGAGATTTAACTAACCGCTACAAAACCAGTTCATTTGATGAGGTGTTCAAGTTTTTTTTTTTTTTTGATAAAAGTAGTATAGTCCCACCTGTTTCATTGGAAACAGATATGTTTACAAAATGTGTCTGAGGCAAGTTTAGATTATAGCTAATAACAAAAAATCTCTCTAGATATGAAACAAACTAGGAGACATCTAATCCAACTAGAGCATAATAGCTAAAGTTTGCTAGATATATATCATACAAAACAGTAAGTACAACAATATCACATTAAGAAGAAACTAAGGGACTGCAGAGGAATTAGCATTGGAGCTGAAATGAGCATTGGGGTCAGAAGAAGCAAAGTAAACCGCATCAATTGCATCATATTCTGCTCTATCTCGGAGGTAGTCAGAAAGGTCTGACTCCTCTAAACCAAGAATTGGATCTTCCTCTGAATCCCAGCTACTGCTTCCCGCTGCCGATGATGAGGTGTTCAAGTTAGATTGACTTCAAACAACGAATCCAAACAGTCGAATTCCATCTACCTTAGGAGCGATACGTCTACATGTGAAAATTTCAAATTTCTGAACTAATTTTGTATATAGTCAAGTGGTAAAAAAATGTTCAAAAAATGAATGTATTATAAACCTTCAAATTTTGACCGCGACTTTATACTAAATTATTTCGTAAGTTTAAAATATTTGCATGTAGACGCATCACTCGTAAGATAGATTAATTTCAACGGTTTAGATTTGTCGTTTGAAACCAATCCGATAAGTTTTAGTTTTGAGTTCACAAAATGGCTTGGCAAACTTAAGAACGTCATAGTTCTACTCTCAAAATTATATAGAAAATTGTGTATAAATATAATTTTTTTGAAAATAAATGAGAGTCAATTAACATACATTGAACATTCCTTCTGCCCTGATCCCAAGAGTACCCCAAATCACTAATAACTAATATTATACTGCACGTTGGTTAAAGCAAAACACCTAGAGTATATTTGGTTGGATTGAGAATAGGCTATTATTGGGGTTAGGCTATTCGGAATAGTCTATTCGGTGTTTGGTTGGGTTAGAATATCTAGAATAGTAAATGCAAATTTTTTGTCTTATTAGAATAAGCTATTCCTAAGAGTTTTGAGATTTGACTATTCAATAAGACAACAATAGTTATTCTTGATTTAGCTATTCTAGCTATTATTATTTTACAACCAAACATACCCCTAATGAATTAGATATAATCAAAACCAGCGCCACAATGGAATCCTTCCAAATAAAAATTATAATATAAGTCATCCTAGTGAGGTTTCAAATAAAAATATTATAATCTAATTCTCCTAGTAAGCTTCCTTTATATGTCGCCAGAGAGAAAATGACGCCTATTAGTAGAATTGTGGAATTGAGATAGAATATTCTCTAAAACTATTCTGATATTTCGCTTATATTGTGGAATTGAGATAGAATATTCTCTTAAACTATTCTGCTAATTCACTTAATATGTTTAGCAAAAATGATAATTATAATTGTGAAAGCTATTAACTACGAACAAAGTAAAAAATGACCGTTTTACCTTGATGATTTATTTTTTGTTGTTAATGTTTCTTTTATAAAATATTGCTTTGCTGTAAAATTAAATGTCAGAATTAAAATTGTCAATACATAGTAAAAAAAGACACCATATTACGTCTAATATAAATTATTAAATTTAGTTAAAGTAGACAGGCAACATTTCAAAGTTCTTATATCCAATGAAAATAAAATCCATATTACAGTTTGGCACTAATAAATTAACAAAATAAACCAAAAACACAGCATCACAACTCGCACTTCTTTCGATTATTCATATCTTCAAACAAAGTATTTTTTTATAGCATGGTTAAAAAAGAAGAGGAGGGTTCAAATGCCTTCATTTTTTGTGCCTCTATCATGCCTCCATTTTTAAAAACTTTAATAACTCAAAATTTAAAACTTAAAAGTCAAAATAAAACCGTTGGATATGATCTACATCATTTTATCTATGTGCTCATAAAAAATTATCACATTTTAATTTTGTTTTTATGTGAATCAATAAGTTGAAAAATCAACGTCTAGAAATTATCCACATTAGTACGTTTTTTACAAGCTCTCGATGACAACCAAAACAAAATTGAAATGTTATAATTTTTTACACGTGCATAGATAAAATGATGTAGATCATATCCAACGGTTTTATTTTGACTTTTAAGTTTTAAATTTTGAGTTATTAAATTTTTTAAAAATAGAAACATGATGAAAACATGAAAAATGGAGGCATTTGAATCCTCCTCTTAAGAAAAGGGGAGAACAGTCAAGGTGCAGATTAGTTAATTAATACAAGTTGCATTACTAACTATGCAAGTGGTTAATAAAAGCAGCCAAAAGTCCCTAACAAAACAAAACAAATTTGCTCATTAAACAATAGCTAAGTGCACCAAAAACAATTTAAATTAGATCAATGATATGCCACCAAATGAGGTTCTCGGCGTTTTGCTGCCGCGTCTGCCTCATGGGCCCCTTCCTCATGAGTCATGCCTTTCCCTTTTGAAAAAAAATCATATATATCCTCCTATACTTCTAAATTCATTTGACAATTATTTTAACTGAAAATAAAAATATATATTTAGGAAAGCCATAAATTTATATTTTGGTGCATGTTTTCTCATTGACAACTTGGATGTTTCAACAATCAACAATATAAATAAACATTTTTTTCTTTGTATCTTTTCTTTCTATTTTATTCCTGTCTTGTAAATTCTTTTTACTTGCTTTAATAAAGTTTAGTAGGCAATGCCTACTACTTCATAAAATAATAAAAAAATTCAAAATGTTTAGTGTATTATTAGAAGATACTCAAATTATAAACAAATTTGAAGACAGGTTATTATGCATGTCAAAAAAACATATCTATGACTTATTTTTATTTTAGAAACTTTTTCATTTAATTTAAAAATATGAAAAATAAATTTATTAAAAAAATCAATTGGCGAGTAATTTTATTGTAAAAAATCTCCTTTATACAAAAGGAATTGATCCTCCTTTAATGTTAGTTTTAAACGTCCAAAGTATATGCTTTGTTTGATTTTGACTTTATCTAATGACATATGACTCTCTAAGCACCCAAATTATTTTAAAGCAAGAACCGCAGCCGTTTGAAAAATATAATTATATTAAGGCAAATACGGCCAGGAATATATATCCTATTTATGAATTCAGAGTAGGTCCGATGCCCATCAGACCTACTTTGATTTGATGGGTTTGATGGGTGTGATAACCATCCGATCAGCATCAAGATCGTGCACTCTGCATCAAAATATATGCGAGTTTATATCAATTTTCTTGCGCACAGATTTAATGTTGATCGTACGGTGCTAGAGTTAATTGAATCTAAAAGTAGGTCCGATGTCCATCGAAAACACCCAAATAGTTTATGGAGAAAGAGTTCAAGCCTTAAGGTTCTCTTAAACTATTGGTTTAAAATAAATAGGCTCCAAATTTTTATTCTTAACAATTACCCTTTCTTTCAATGAACCCCCTAAAAACTAATTTCACTCACAATTTTTAAATTTGAATTAGAAATGACAAACTGCATTTGAATGTTTATAGAGTGATTATATACAAATTACTTTTTACCTAATTTGGAAACAATGTAAACTATTTTAAAAATATAGAAAATTGGGTAACATACCTTAAAATTAAAAAATAATAATAAAATTCATAAAAATATATAAGTAAGAATAAAATTATTGAAAAATTTATTGTCACTTTATACTAAAAAATATTAATATTTAGAAATATTTAGGGTTTGATGGAAAAATTGTCCCAAATTGTAGAAATAAAAAAAAAAAAAAAAAATTGAAGACAGGAGAACCATTTATGGCAAAGTAAAAGCTTGAGGGGCCTCGTAACATTACCCAAAATATATAAAAACCAATCAACAATGTTCCTGACCTAATTTGAATTAATTTACTATATTCACAAGCAAAACCTCATTTTCTGATTTTCCTTTAAAATAGTCTTTCTTCATATCTTGCCAAAATCTATGATGTCAGTGTAATAATCTTTTGATTAGGAACGAAAGAGATGTACAATTAAAAATGTTATTTTGATATTTATCTTTTGTAATGCTCAGTGCATGTGATGTCAAGGGCGGACCCAAGTGTATCCAAGGGGGGCAGCTACCTCCTCTAGATTTTGAGTTTTAGTGGAGATTTATCGGTTCTGATTGATTTTGTCCATTCTGGAATTTTTTTTGCCCCCCTCTGGACGTTTGATTTGTAATTCGGGTTAAATTTAGGGTTAAAATTGAAATAAATTTGTTAAATTTTGATTGGTAATTAGAATTATAAGTCAAAGCATCAGAAATTACAAGTCAAAGTATTGAAAAATATAAGTTAAAGCATTGTTTTTTATCGAGTACCTAATTGGTTAATGGATTTAAATCCGATTCGATATTTTTTTTGCCTCTCCCTGACGAAAATTCTGGATCCACCCCTGTGTGATGTACGTGTTGGCCCATCTGGAAGCAACTTGTAATAATTAAATTTAGCAATTAATTTATTGTTTAATTAATTGTTTGTCAATATTTGTATATATTAATAAAGTTAGGTCATTAATTCAATTGTTTTTAATATTAATGGATATTATTTATTCAAATTCCAAACATACGAATCTTCCACGTGGAAGTCATTCTCTTCGTTGCTAACAATATTTACATTTTTTAAAGACAAATATCTTCAATTTTATCGAATATTATGTGAAAAGTATGCTATTAATAGTTCCCATCTTTGTCAATAAACTATTCCATGCTTTATTTAATTGAAGTATTTTGTCAATTTGTACTTAAGCGTGTTGATCACATAAGCGTGTCAATTAGTGCTTAAGCATGATTGTCAATTGGCATAAAAAAACTCGTCGGTGCTTTTGTCATGACATGACATTGATACAAATCCTGATTAAGTGGTTAGAGCATCTATATCTCTGGTACTATGAGAGTTTCTAATTTAATGTGGCAGTTTCTAATCTAGTTTTAGAGATGTGGGAGAGTTTAATTCTTATTTAGAAACTATACATGAAAGTTTCTTATTAAGAAACTGTTTATAAACTCCACGCTGGCCAAATAATTGGCTCAAATTCTTTCTCCTTATTAATTTATTGCTGACATGGCTTAATAGAAACTCTAAAATTAATTTCAGAGATGTGAGAGTTAGAAATTTTGGAGATCTCAATTTCTAAAAAGTGGTTAACAGTAATTTAGAAATTCATTTGAGTTGCTGGGATATAGATGCTCTTACTTGGTGCCTTGTCATAGTTATTAGCTTCAAGATATATTGAATTAGATCATATGCAAACTCTAGGAAATTAGTGAAATACAAAAAATATATTTTTGTATTTTTATTGTCTGTCCGTTGTGTAAAGTTATCTTTGTAGTTTTGATACTAAAAAAATTAAATTTGCCAATTTTGAGTGACATCTTTCAAAAAATCATATTTTAAGCAAAATAAAGAAAAGAAAATTAAATAGTAATCAAAATATAGACAGTAAGAAAATGAAATTAGAGGGGGAACAAACAAAATAAGGAAGTGTAGTGTAATTTTATTTTATGAATAGGCTCTTAAAAATACTAATAGTTGTAAATATTATAAAATTACAAGACAAAAATGTAAATTTCAAATATGGGTCAACCACCCCTCTATGCACTATATGTACGCCATGGGTACTAAGTTGGATGCATGTTTCTCGGAATACGTGCGCTCTAATTTAGTTGAATGATTACATATTCAAATTGGACGGTCCCGATTTAAAATTCAATTTTTGAGTTACTTCACTGGATCTGAATTCCTATCGGTACGCCATGGGTACTAAGTTGAATTGTTGCATATATTTGGGTATAATATTTTGGATGACTTCTTTTGGAGAATCAAATTGACAGCTCAAAATAAAAATAAAATAAAAATAAAACCAAGTCGAAGCCGAGATTTTTATTAATACCCTAAAAAAAAATAGCAAATTTACTCTAATTAATTTTTTTTTAAAAATGACTTAACCGTTCGACCGTGAGGTGGTCCACTATCCATATCAGACCGCCCAACAGTGGGGCGGTCAGCTTTTCATATCAAACCGCCCCACGCTGGGGCGTTTAGTTGTTTTTTTTTTTTTAGAGGCTGCCTTTATACAGTGAAATACATTTATAATTTAGAAAATTGAGAGCGGATTTTCCATTAGCATCGGATCAATTTATTATGATAATGTGGATTAAAAATTTTCAATTATAACTGTAGAGTTCTAACATAGTATGCATAGTCAACTTGTAAATTTGTAATGTACTTTGTACAGTACCTTTTCGTTACAGGAGATAAATATTTATATCGTGTAAATTGTACGATTTCATGTGGTAGATCACGGGACTCTGCAGTAAAAACAATACATAATCCTGCCGCAGAGATTTTCCTTTTTCTTTTGATAAGAAAAATAAGTCATTTCGACAGGAATTCGTATCCTCTGAATTAACTCAAAAGGGAATCTTTTGAGTTAATGAATCTTGGCCGTCCGATATACTTTAAGATTCGTGTAAATTAGATCTGCACTAATATTAAAGGGCCCCTATGTTATAGGCACGAGCCAGATTGACTCCGTTTCGAATCAGACGGTTGAAATTCATTAACTCAAAAGATTCCCTTTTGAGTTAATGCAGAGGATACGGATCCATTTGACAGCGGGCATCTTGCCGAAACTTTTATCCCTAACATTTAACTTTTTTTTTTTTTGAAAATCTCGGAATAGAACACAGCCATTATGAACCACAGCCGTCCAGTGTGACGGACAAGTATCATCTCTAATATTGTAAAGCATTCCCTTCATTTTACGGTTTGAGATTCGGGCTAGTGCAGGGCAGTATTATTGGGCTTTGAGATTCGTGCCAAGTTAAAAAGAACTGTTCAGATCCAATAATTCTAAGCGATTCTCTATTACGGTACCGAAGAGGATCTGAATTCCCAGTGTATGTTTGGTTGGGCTGAGAATATGTTATTCTTGAAATTAAGCTATTCGGAATAGCTTATTCAGTGTTTAATTGGGTTAGAATAGCTAGAATAGGGAATCCAAACTTTTTGTCTTATTAGAATAGACTATTTTTAAGAATATGAAATTTGACTGTTCTAATAAAATAAACGATATTTATTCTTAATTTGACTATTCTAGTGATTCTTGTTTTACAACTAAACATATCCAGTTCATAGCAGAACGGTAAATATGACAAAAAGAAAAGTAGATCTGCGCAATGAGAAGAAGATTACATTGTATAGCCATATATGCAATGAAATAAATAAATTCATGGTAGATTACATTGTGTAGACATTGAATTTGAAAAACGATTTAATATGATGTAGAGAAACAAAGCGTAACGCAACATAGAGCCACAATTAATGTTTTGTGCTTGCTTGTTGCCTTGTTGGGATCATTAATAATTGTAAAAGTGGGATAAATTGATCATGTCATATAACGCGTGGATTAATTATGTCATACAATCCTAACAAGCAACTAAGATCATTAAATAAGTTTTGTCAATAAATAAAGTGATCTCTCTACTTTATGAATAATACATTTATGCGTAAAATTTATAAATTTTCGAAATAATCTAGTATAATGTTAAACTGTCAATATAATAATAAAATAAATTAATTATATTTAACTCTTAGTTTTTTTACTGCTTAAATTTATACTAAATATATTATAAATTTTATATTTTTAGCGTATTAACTCATAAATATAATTGATTTTAACAGTTTGAATTTATTACTAAAAACCAATTCGATATGTTTTAGCGTTAAAATTATCAAAACATTGATGAGTTTAAGGGATCCGACTCTGCTGTTTTTCTCTAAAAAAAACATGGTCCTACTTTTCCGATTCCAACTATTCAAAATTTTTCATTTGCGTATTTCGATAAAAAAATTTATTCATGCACAAATCTTAACGAATTTGAATAGTTGGGACCGGAAAAATAGGACTCCGTTTTTCTTAGAAGAAAAGAGCAGAGTTCATTCCGAGTTTTAAGATAGTCTGATTTTACTTTACAGACGGAAGGATATTTCTGACATTTTTAAAAATACCCTAAGTTCAATACAAATTATTAAAATTACCCACGGTCCCAAATCTTTATTAAAAATACCCATACCGATCAATTATTGGCCGGTATCGATTAAATACCCCAACCGGTCAATAATTGGCCGGCCCCGTGCTTTAATACCCTTTTACTGTTCGAGCCCCTATATTAACCCCCAAAACACAGCCTCTTCCCTCCAACAACTTTAGAAGCCTTCTCCAGCGCCATCACAGGTAATTTTTTTTTAAATTTTTATTTATTTTTTATTTATTTTTAAATGTTTGTAATTAATTGTAATTAAGGTTAATTAATTTAATTAAAATTAATGTTAATTAGTTTTCAATAGTTTAAATTCTTTTAGATTAAGTTCAATTAATTTGAATTAATTTTAGTTAGTTTTAACTTTTTTTAATTTAATTAAATTAATTGTAGTTGAGTTTAGTTAAGTGTAATTAATTTTACTTATTTTTAAGTAATTTTAGTTTAGTTTAATTAAGTTTAATTAATGTAAGTTAGTTTAAATATTTATTTTATTAAATTTAAATTAATTTTAGTTAAGTTCAGTTAAGTTTAATTAATTTTATATTTTTTAATTAATGTTAGTTCAGTTTAATTAATTTAAAGGAATTGTAATTAATTGTAATTAATCATAATTAAAATTAATTAATTAATTGTAATTAATTGTAATTAATTGAATTTAATTGTAATTAATTGTAATTAATGTTAATTAATTTCAATTAATCTGAAATAATTAAGTTTCATTAATTTTAATTAATTGTAATTAATTAATTAGAATTAAATGTAATTAATTAATTTTAATTAATTAGAATTAATTGTAATTAATTAATTTTAATTAATTAGAATTAATTGTAATTAATTAATTAGAATTAATTGTAATTAATTAATTGTAATTTATAAGATTCTGTTAACCGACGCTATGTGAACCATCCTAATTTCATTAATAAGATTCTGTTAACCATCCTAATTTCATTAATAAGATTCTGTTAACCGACGCTTTGTGAACCGTAAATCATAATTACAGTAAGAAATGTAAAAAAAGGCTAAATTAGGCTTAATTACAATAAAAAAAGGAAAAAATATGATTAATTACTCTAAAATCGGTTAAAATAGGCTTAATAACGGTGAAAACCGCTAAAATAGGCTCAACTACGCTAAAAACGGCTAAAATATGCTTAGTAACGGAAAAAGAGCTAAAATAGCCTTAATTACGCTTCAACAGGGATAAAGTATGATTAATTACGCAAAAAACGGTTAAAATAGGCTTAAAAACGCTAAAAACGTTTAAAATAGACTCAATAACGGTAAAAACCGCTAAAATAGGATTTACAACGGTAAAAATAGATAAAGTATGATTAATTACGCTAAAAAGAGATAAAGTAGAATTGATAATGCTAAAAACGTTTAAAATAGACTGAATAACGGTAAAACCGCTAAAATATGCTTTGTAACGGTTAAAATTGTTAAAATAGACTTAATTACGCTAAAAAAGGATAAAATATAATTAATAACGCTAAAAACGTTTAAAATAGACTCAATAATGGTAAAAACCGCTAAAATAGGCTTTACAACGGTAAAAATAGTTAAAATAGGCTTAATTACGCTAAAAAGGGATAAATTATAATTAATAACGCTAAAAACGTTTAAAATATACTGAATAACGGTAAAAACCGCTAAAATAAGCTTTATAACGGTAAAAATAGTTAAAATAGGCTTAATTACGCTAAAAAGTGATAAAGTATAATTAATAACGCTAAAAACGATTAAAATAGACTCAATAACGGTAAAAACCGCTAAAATAGGCTTTATAACGGTAAAAATTGTTAAAGTAGACTTAATTACGCTAAAAAGTGATAAAGTAGAATTAATAACGCTAAAAACGTTCAAAATAGACTCAATAACGGTAAAAACCGCTAAAATAGGCTTTATAACGGTAAAAATTGTTAAAATAGACTTAATTACGCTAAAAAAGGATAAAGTATAATTAATAACGCTAAAAATGTTCAAAATAGACTCAATAACGGTAAAAACCGCTAAAATAGGCTTTATAACTGTAAAAATTGTTAAAATAGACTTAATTACGCTAAAAAATGATAAAGTATAATTAATAACGCTAAAAACATTCAAAATAGACTCAATAACGGTATAAATCGCTAAAATGGGCTCAACTACGCTAAAAACGGCTAAAATATGCTTTATAATGTTCACAACAGCTAAAATAAGATTAATTACGCTTAAAACGGAAATAATAGGCTTACTTACGGTAAAAACTGATCAAATAGGCTTACTTACGGTAAAATCTGATCAAATAGGCTTCACGACGGTACAATATGCCAAAATGTGTTTGATTTTGGTACAATAGGCTTAATTACGCAAAACTATAATTACGTACGCTAAAATATCCTAAATGTACCAACATAGGCTTAATTTACCTAATTATGCTAAATTTTCATATATCGGGCTTAATTTTTTTTAATCATGTTAAAACATTCTAAATTTCGTAAAAATATAGTCAACAATGCTAATTATACTTAATTAAAAATACATTGACCTAAATCATAAACTGTATACTCTAAATTTGACTAATTACTCTAATTACTCTCTAATTACAACTATTTCTACTAATTATACAAATTCTGGCAATTACTAACAATTTCTAACATTTTACAACTATTTTGCTCTAAAAAATAAATTATAACAAAGAATAGGGACTTACTTGCAAATCTGGGAGGAGAATGAGAAATCCGGGAGAAACTGCTCAATCGAGGAGAGAGAGTGTGAAATTTGATGAAATGATTTGTGAGAGAGAAGAGGGAGTGTGCATGCCAATATATAGAAACGAATTAACCTTGGAACCGGCCAATTATTGGCCGGTTGGGCTTTTTAATCGGATCCGGCCAATAATTGGCCGGTATGGGTATTTTTAATAAAATTTTCGGACTGTGATTATTTTTAATAATTTTTATTGAACTTAGGGTATTAATAAAAATGTCGGAGGATATTTCGTTCATACCAAATAATTTTTTTTTGCTTGGCATATATATGAGAAGATGACTCAACAATCAACATATATCCTGACAAATTAATGTGATTGGCATGGTCAATTGTAGCCGTGCAGCTGGATCCCATCACAATCCCACGTGGGTCTTTTGGATTAAATAACATTGTTGATTTGTTTCAGTAAATTGAGAAATTTCATGACAGCACACAAAGGCCAAATGTATCAAGAATTCCAGGTAAAATGTGAAGGCGCTCATGGTAAGAAAAACAGGGTCCTGGAATTCTGAAAACTTTGTCTACTTGTCTGCTTTTAAATTAGACAAGTTGGCCAGTGTGAATAAGAGCAGAATTTTTTTATTTTTAGAACATAGTAAATATTCTTTAAATAACCAGAAAGATGGTAATTTTTTTTCAATATAATAGAAAGAACTACCGAGCTTCCTTAGGGCATGTTTGGTGAAACACTGTGCCCGTGGGAAAAAAAAATTTCACTCAGAGTGAATTTTTTTTTCCCACGAGCACAGTGTTTCGGCCATTCAAAAATCTTCATTCTAGTTCCCTTTAGACGGCCGAACACGCCCTTAGTGTTTATATAGACAATGATGTCAAACACTAAGAGCCTGTTCGGCCCACGGGAATGGGCACAAGAATGGACAAATTTGAACTGATTTTTTATTGTTCACGTGAGAAAAAAAATTCACTCTGAGTGAAATTTTTTTTCCCACGTGAACAGTAAAACAGCCAAACTGGCCCTAAGGTTGTACTTTAGAAACAAGCCACATAATGGAATAATGGAAAGAGAAGGGAAGGGAAGGAAATTGTTCACTTCCTCTACATTCTGATTTGGGGGTGAACCAGTGTTGTAAAAAACGTCAATTTAAGCCGATTAGTCGTTGGCGACGATCAAACCATCACGGGTTTTCCTGACTAATTGGCCAATTATTTTCAATTATTTTCAATTAATTGTTTGGCGGTATCTTATCTGTTCGACGAGCACATACCGTTATTTACAATATTGGGGTGAACAAATTAGTCACATTTCTACGTGTAGTCCAATCTCTCTTCCTTTCCTTTCCCTTCGTTCGTTTTCATTTTTTTTTTTTTTGAAGCAAGTAAATTACTCAGGTCAAAAAACTGTTTTCTTTCCCTCCCTTCCTCTTCTCTCTTTTCCTCCATCTGGAACAGACCCTCAGAAACTACTTCAGATATGCATTTTCTAAGCGAATTCTCATAGGAATCACGGATCAGATGCAATTTCTTTATGGCATCACAAAAATTGAAACATTTTTTATTCTTTCAAAAAAAATTACTACTTTCTAAAATAGAAAAATTTGTGGAAAAAGAGCATGCATAATTTAAAAAAATAATTAAGTATTGAGTCTCTCTCAATTAGTTACTCGAGAAAATTTGTTGATTAACTACGAGGCGTCCAAATTCAAATGACGGTGGTGTTGATCATGATTCATGAATTAATTAATTGAACTTAAAAAAATTATAATTTGAAACAAAAGCACGTGACTCGTGAATCACGATTCTTGAATTTGTTGCTTCAAATTCATTAAACTATTTTTAGGTTGAAATCATTGAACTATTTTAGATTGGACTTACGAACTCTTTTAAAAAACTTTTACAAGTTAGGTTTGTAAATAAGCACCTTTTACTTTTTAGGATCTTTTCATTAATTGATATATTTTCAATTGCCTTGTTCAAGTGAATTTCTGAGAGGGTATTTTTACAAATTATAATTTGTTCTTGTATTCAAATGTTAATATATCTATGATCCGTTAAGATAATTTAATCTCTAAAGATGATGTTAATTTTATTGCAGCATTTCCAAATGCTGTGATGAGAGTCAACGTACAATGCACACATAGAGCCATTATAATATGGAGAGACAATACACTAACATACCTTCCTATAAGATATAATTTTATTTTAATTAAAATATTTATATTTAAATTTCAATTAAAACATTTGAATTTTAAATAATCGTTTCGTATTTTTTTTTAAAACGTTAAATGCGATCAAACGTGACTAACGCATGTTTGGTCACGGCCCGACTTAGTCACGGCACGCGAGTCACGGCATGGCACGGCACGTGAAAAATTTACTTGGTCACGGCACAGCACGGCACGTGACTTTGACCAAAGTCACGGCGTGTTAGTCACGGCATGGCACATTTTTCCCACTCTATGGAGACCAGAGACCCCTACATTTTATCTCCCTTGTCGGCGAGAAGACAGTTGGATATGAAAAATAAATCATGATGTGCTTTATAAATCATTGTGATTATGTACAAAAATAATTTGAGACGTTCATAAAAATAAATAGGCAAAATATATCCACATTAAATGTTAAGACGCTCATGGTAAGAAACACAGCGTCCTGGAATTGGGAAACCTTTGTCCACTTCATTGTCTGCTCTGGCCAATGTGAATTACATCATGTTGAGCATGTATGGATCCGACTCCGCTGTTCTCCAAAGGGAGAACAGGATCCTGTTATTCTGATCCCAGCCATTCACCTTTATCGAGATTCGGATATGAAAAACTTTGAACGGTTCAGATCGGAATAACAGGGTCCTGTTCTCCAATTTGGAGAACAGCGGAGTTGGTTCCGAGCATATATGTACATTATTTAAAAGAAATTAAAAAAGTATTGAGTCTCTCTCAATTAGGTCATCGACAAAATTCAATGACCGTGGTCTTGATCATGATTCATGAATAAATTGAACTAAAAATATATATATAAATAATTTGAAACATAATCACGTGACTCCTGAATCATGATTCTTGAATTTGTTCATTGTCATTCATAAAACTGTTTTTTCACATTTTAGGATCATTTCAATAATTGATATATTTTTCTCAAGCAAATAAAGAATCTCATTAAGTTTGTATTTCTCTTATTTAAAAAAGAAAAAGAAAATTCACAAACCATTTCTATTTTGAAAATTTTGAAACAACCCATCCTTCATTTTATTTTTTTCAACAAAAATATTATTATGAAATCTTTCTTCTCATTTTTTCTTCACCTCTTTGTTGATGTATGACTAACAACGCCCTAAATGGAAGTTTCTGTTTAAAACTAGCAAAACAAAGAAAAAATAAATTAGCAAAAACAGGCAAAAATACTAAATTCTTCTTAGCATACAAACTTATTAAAAACATAGCAAAACACACAGAAAAAATAGACTATCAAATTCACTTTGGCCACATACATAGAAAAATTAAACAAATAAAAAAATGTCCCAATTGGGCAGCATGAATATTGCTTCAAATATTTTCCCACTCTAAAATAAAATAGGATAACAGCAATTGAGAGGAGGGTTCAAATGCACCATAATTTTTGTGCTCTAATATGCTCCACATCCTTTATCTCCATTTTCAAAGTCCGAACAGTCGATCCAAACCGCTCAACATGATCTTCATAATAAAATATGCTTGGAGACCAAATTTTATATTTTTTAGAATTTTTTTACTATTTTTTACATAGGTACAATATCACTTTATCGGATGGTCCAGAATCTCCTTAAAAAAGTGATTTTGTACCTATTTAAAAAAATAGTAAAAAAATGCTAAAAAATATAAAATTTGTTTCTCCAAACATATTTTATTATGAAGATCATGTTGAGCGGTTCGGATCGACTGTTCGGATTTTGAAAATGAAAATAAAGAATCTAGAACATATTGGAACATAAAAATTATGGTGCATTTGAACCCTCCTCTTAATTGAATTAAGACAAGGATTGATTCCAATAAATTATCAGTTACCCATTTTCAGGTACATTGCTTCACTAGTGCACCAAAGTACATCAAGGCAAGTTTGGCACCGGACAGGTCCAGTGTTTGCATCTGAATTGAGAAAATTTGCCTGAAAAAGAAAAACTCCTACAAAATTGAAAAATAGTTTTAAATGTCGGAAATCAAGGAAAATACTTTTAAGATAATTAGCAAATATTTGTAATGTGGACTGAATGTTGGGAAGATACAAAGTAAAACAATGAAAAAGATGGATTGTGGGGTAGATTCAATGAACCTGAGAAGCGGGAGCATCTTTTTATCCAAACGAATTTTATGGTAACGACTGAAGATTTTGTGGAGATGGTTAATTCTTCTGGCTTGGGCTTGATTGTAATATAACCAAATAGGAGGGGGCTATTTGTAACATTTTTAAAAATGGTATTTTAGTGGGAAAATTGTGAAAATGTTTTGAAAAAAGAAAAGATGGTTGAAACCAGCGGTACCTAAAATCTTTGATGTTTTCTGCAAAATTATTAGGCACAATTTTTTTTTCTAGAAGTTGTGAATGATACCTGAATTCAATAAAAGCACATTGTATTAGAATCTTATTGTCATTGTTTTTGAGTGAAAGCAACATTTAGGAAAATGTTTTACAGTATCAATTTCGTTTGAATGTTAATTAAAAAAGTATTATTTTAATGATTTGTCAGAGTTGATTCTTTGAAAGAGTAAGACATGATATCCTACAAAATTACTCTAAATAAGAAAATCCATTAATAAAAATAAGTCTTAAAATCTATTCAAAACAAGTGTTAAGAGTATTTATATATATATGTGTGTGTGTGTGTGTGTGTGTGAGGAGGGTTCTAATACCTCATAATGCCTCACATTTTATATATTTGTTTCCAAAGTCTAAACTGTCGATCTGAACCATTCAACATGATATCCATATTAAGATATGCTTGGGGATAAAATTTTATAATTTTTGAAATTTTTTAAATATTTTTTAAGATAGGTAGAATATCACTGTTTTTTTACGGTGCATAAATAGTGATTTTGTACTTACCTTAAAAAATATTAAAAAAATTCCAAAAATTATAAAATTTTATCCCCAAGCATATCTTAGTATGGATATCATGTTGAATGGTTCAGATCGACTGTTTGAACTTCAAAAATGAAGATATAAAATATGAGGTATGATGAGATATGAAAGGTATGGGGTATTAGAACCCTCCTCTCTATATATATATACACACACTAAGGCTACTAGCATAATTAGAATCTTACAAGAACTTTATCTACATTTTGCAAGAATGGTATTTCACAAATAGTAAAAAGATACTATAATATGCAATAAATATCAGAATGTTCTCTAATTATTCTGATTAATCTTTTGTAATTCACCTTTTTTTTTTAATTAACCATAACGATCAATATATATTATCCTTTTTTTTTTACAATTACTCGGTATAATATGGAAGCTTGTCTATGATATATGGAGGCTACTAGCAAATGCAAAATAATAAAAAATATTTATGGCAATTACGAATAACATAGAATTTGAGGAATAAAATTAGATAGCTTCACACACTTCAGTCCCTAATTTCCAAAATTTTAGGACATATATGCAATTCCCCAATTTTCCTCCTTGAAAACCGAAAAATAAAGGAAGGGTATCCCCGCAATAATATCAGATCGCTTGATATCTCAAGGAGTCAAGGTCGTTCCCTCTGTGAATCGGACCTCCAATGTGTGTACTTACTGTTCCTAGGACCCCACATTTTAATTTTCAACTTCCTACTATTAATCCATATGTCAGTAACAATCTACACGATATTATGTTTTAATATATTTCACATTGAATCCGAGTCTGCTCCTTCCCTCCGGCCTTTAAAACCACATTCTCCCCCATCTCCCTCCTTCATAACCCTCACATAATTCTCTCTGCTTATCATATTCCCTTTTCTCCCCTATCCTATCTAAGCCGATAAAGAGGGGGAGGAAAGGTGAAAAAACACACAACAAAATCCTAGCAAAACACTCAACCTTCAATTGGCCATGGGGATAGAGGAGAAGAAACGATCGGAAACCTTTGGGGTTTTACTGTGCGCTGAGGATTCCGATTACGTTAAGAAGACGCACGGAGGGTACTTTGGGGTTTTCGCGGATCTCTTAGCTGAGGAGGGGGACGAGTGGAGGCTGTACCGGGCAGTGCGAGGCGAGCTGCCGAGAGGTGATGACATTGACCGGTTTGATGGATTTGTTGTGACCGGGAGCTGTAGTGATGCACATGGCAATGATGCCTGGATCCTAGATCTGGTCGATTTGTTGAGGAATTTGGTCGAGAAACGAAAGAAAGTGCTTGGGATTTGCTTCGGCCATCAGGTATGGAAATTACATGTTTCGATTTGAGTTTTTTTTTTTTTTTTTTTTTTGATTTTTGTGTGTATTTGAGCTCTGAACCTCTCTTATGAAAGTCTAATAATAGCTCTGGGTTCACAAGTGATCCTTATTTGTTGGTTTAACTGGGTAATTAAACCCCCGGTTCAGTCATATTAAAAAAAGAGTTTAAGTTCATTGAAATGTGGAAAAAAATAATTAGGTAACCAATGTAGTTAGTAGAATAATAGTAATTTTAATATAATCGGAACCTTATTTAAAGAAAATGTTTCTGCCTCTCTAAAATGAAGCTCATTATTCGTTAGTTTAGCCATAACTTCTAGTTATATAAAAATAAATTCGCTTCTACATTGTTCCATGACAACTCAAAATGCTAATATGAATATATGTTGGGGACTAAAAGGTGATACCTTTTCTGAAATTCTGTTTGGCTTCCATTGTAGGAATGGGGTTCGTACAAGTAACCAGCTAACGATGGGTATTGTGGGTATTTCGTAAAGACGACTTTTAAAAAACAAAATTTTTTTTTTCGTAAAAACCTCCTGACTAAAGAGTTCGTGCTACCAGAGGTCTTTTGTATATGAATCTCTGTAGAATTCTATGTGGTAGTCAATCTGTTTACTTTTTGGGTGTTTTAGACTTTTAGTTCCATTTATTGGCTACCATTCTACAAATAAGGATTCTTTTGTTTATTTTAGTGCAACATCAGTTGGTAGGGTAAAAGTTCTATTATGCTGTGAAGTTACAGAACACTGTGATATGATCTTTGAGCAGCGCCACAGAAAATCTTTACCTAAATCAACGATTAGAGTTTCCTTTGAGCTGCTCAGGATTTCTATTGCAAATCTTTGCTGCAATGCTTGTTACAGGTAACAGATGGGCAGTCCATTTGTTCTTAATATTTATGGGAGCTACTAAAAACACTGGTGGAGCCCACATCTGTTAATTGCAAGTTGCAACACAACTGTGGCAGATGTATTAAGAATGCATTTGGGTTGGAATAATAATTTCTCTGATTTGAGCGCTTTAATTATGTGTGCTATGGTACAGCTGGCTGAAAACTGGTAGTTGGAAGTTAGTTCTCACATAGCCACACTAACACGGCTACAAATTAAGATCAAAGGGAAGCATCATTATCATGTTGATTTTTAATTGTTTCATAACAGTAAAAAAAAAAAGATGCACCTGGTTTTGCAAGTACATTTTGTCAGGATCTGGTTTGCCACGTGAGCTGATTTGGCAACACATCAACGCGCATTTTGCTTGCATTTTCCCATTGGATTTTATGTGGAAGACTAGTGTTGCATTTTATGTGACTAACTGTCCATAGAGTTATTATTACTCAAGGTCATAGCGGGAAGGTTACAAAACAAGCTACAGCGAATAGCGTCGCTATAGCGGAAGCTATTCCAAATAGCTTTTTTTTTTTACATTTCGTATATTCAATATTTGTACTAAATATCAACATTATCTAAAGTCTCATAGAACAATAAATAACACCAAAGTAATTAAGAAATTATAATATTCATATTGAACCCGTACAAAGTCCAAATTGCGGTTCAAAATATCCATAGTAATATCATAAACTATCGATTTTTTCTATTAAAAATATCTTAAGCATCATGATTCATGACATAATCTATTTTTTTCTATTCAAATTTTAATTTCGGTTTGGACTTTTTTTCTATTCAAATTTCAATTTCTATTCCTAATTTCAAATTGATTTATCTGTAGCAAGTAGCAACAAATTCAATTTCGGTTTGAGCTTTTTTGAGTATTTATTTAAAACCCATATAAATTGCTTAAAAAAAAAAACCATATTGTATAGCGCAAATAGCGGACCGTTATAGCGCCATAGCGGCCGTAGCGTAAATAGTGCATTTTGATGTCATAGCGTAGCGTTTGGGGTCCAAAAACGCTATAGCGCGCTATTTAGAACACTGTTATTACTACTAAAATCTGATATAGAGAGACATTCTTGAATGGGATTTCTTTAATAGGGTGACATATCATATCTCAAAAATATTTTAATTTTGAATATGGGTCTTTCCTGGTGGAAGCCCATGCTATTTTGACTATTAGTTGTATTGAATATATATATATATATATATATGGCTATTCCTTAGAATAGGACTTAGCTTTACATCATCAATTTTGTTTGTTCAAAGCCGTGAGCTGGCATGTGGTTGTACCATATTATTATACAACTAAAATATGCATTGACTTTTTTTCTTTTTTGTTAATTTTGTATAGATTAGCTTTCAACTCCAGGCAAAGTCCAAATTTTCCACCTTTTTCTCTTACATATTTTAATGAAAAAAATATTTATTTAGCAAATGCCCCACAAGCAGATATGATTTTCTAAGAGGGAATGTTTGTATAATTCTAAGACAAATAGAACGAAAGAACAACACTAAAACTGTTACAACATCAACTAGTTTAAGGAATAGTGGAATAGGAAAGCGGGGGCTTTGTTTTGTTTCTTTCTGGAAAAACTAAAGATATTTGTTAAATTGGTGAATTACACTCAACTTGGCATCTTTTCTAGTAGGCCACATGGGTTGTCTTCTAGTGATGAATTAGAATCAACCATATTAGTGTTGTAAATTGTGCAAGATTATAGTGCGCTCCTTGTGTAATCTTGATAAACGAATAAGCAAGTCAAAGGCACAAATCGTTTAGTTATTGGAGGAAGTAGGAACCAAATGTAATTTATGTTTAATTTAACTTACAATAATTTTTGCAATTACACTACATAAAGTACTCGCTTTCTAGTAGTCACTGACACCTCTCATTGGAAAGATAAGGTTATCCTCTGATAGATGTACAAACTGTCTCCTTGTTTTATTGAAAGGAAGAGATCAGATTTGATCTCATTCCATAGCTACGGGGAGTAAATTTTCAATCCGTTGTCATAGTACTCTGCTGAAAAGACCAGCTGGAACAAGATTTGCCTTAGCACATGGCAACGAAATAGCCGATTAAATCAATATCCACAGGATTTTTGGGTACCACTTACATGGGGACCATTTGGTAGCACTCTTTTGAGGCTATCATTTTTGCGCATGTACCCATAATATTTTGAGAATAGTACTCTAGTCACTTGTCTTCTTTTGAAGTTGTGCAAAGGCCGTAATCATAGTATAACTCTGTTTACATAATGAAAATTTTGAAATTAATAAATAGATCTTTACATATTTCAGATATTATGCCGAGCCTTAGGTGGCAAAACCGGCCGGGCCAAGGCATGGGATTTGGGTGTGACATGCATACACCCTTCCCCTTCTACAATTAGGCTGCTCTCTTCTCTCAACATCCCACCCCACCTTCCCGTCATAGAGTGCCACCGTGACGAGGTAAAAATATAGACCAGTAACTATTTAACATGCATTCATCTTCTGAGTAATGTACATAATTAACTAAATTGTTAATTTGGAAAATAATGTAGGTATGTGAGCTGCCGCCACAAGCAGAGGTGATGGCTAAGTCCGAGAAAACGGGGATAGAGATGTTTAGGTACGGGGACTACATTATGGGAATTCAGGGGCACCCCGAGTACAGCAAAGATATTCTCTTGAACCTTGTCGATCGCCTTCTCCAACGCAACCTAATTCAGGTATGAAGATAACAAGATGAAATGCAATCACCATGTTTAAATTTTTTTAATCTTTTCCGGGATAGGATTCTAAATGAGATATCTTTTGGTGCAGAATTTCCATGCAGAAGCAGCAAAGGCAAGCATAACCGTCAAGAATCCGGACCGGGAGTCCTGGAAGCGGTTGTGCAAGGGGTTTCTGAAGGGAACATTGCCATTGTAGCGTAGGGGATTTGAATGTGTGTTTCTGGAATTAGAAGAATTATGTTTTCCAAAAGTTCTGATTTGTTGTATAGAGACATTTCAGTTAATGAATCGGTTAAATCTAGTCAGATCAATCTCTGTTGATCGATTTTACCACAATTTACGTCAAGGTTAAATTAATGGTTTTATGATAACTGTTGCCCAAATAAGAGTGCTTAGGCGAAGATTGCTTTTGAGTTGATGAAATATATTTAATGTCAAAAAAAAGAGAGACTTCATCACTTCAATGATGGTAACTCTTTTTTTTTTTTAAATTGTGTGAAAAGGCGATCAAGTCAATTTATTAATTTTTTCATTGTGAGCACTGAACTTTTGGAGTTAAAGCTTATCAAAAACTTGGTGAGCTTATTGGATTTTTTTTTACAAAAGCCAGCACTACCGGAGATTGATTCTTGGTATGAAAATTTGAAAACCGGAAATAATACTCGGTATTAAATAGTACACAGGATTACACTAAACACAACCCGTTCTAATTTTAAAATCATACCCAAGATGGTGGCTGGTTTTCCATTTTTTTTTGTTTTTGTTTTTATGTTAAACAGAACATGATGACCAGTTTTTTTTTTGTTATTGTTGATTTTTCCAATTTGTCAAATCAGAGAGCTATAACACCTATAGTCAGAAGGCTCTGAATATAATTCATTAAAATTCACCAGTAGAAACAAACAAAGGCTCTGAATATCCATCACATCTTACTCAAGTTACATAGAAAGTGTTGTGTATGTTTTTCATCTCATTATATATTTACGTCAAATTTGATTTAGTAGGATGTTTGAATAGTAAGCTATGTTTGGCAGGTTATATTAAAGAGAAAAAATTTAATATTTTAATATAAGATATTTTAGGACATATTATTTATAGGAATATCTTTTTAGAAATTTATGATATTATAAATATATGTTAGACATAATCTACTATTAGAAACCCTAACAAATTGGTGTTAAATACCCTATATTAATTAGAGAATTGGGCTTGGAATTGTGGGCTAGGCTTTTAATTTTTGCTTGGGCTTCTTAATTAATTTAATTATATTCTCCTTAACCAAATGAATTAAATTTGGTTTGGGTTTCTTAATTAATTTAATAGTGTAATTAAATTAGTCCATTACCTAAATGCCGTGGCGTTATATCATATTTCCATATATATTGGTTTGTATCTTAGGTTTTATATATAAAGTATGACGATTATTCACTTCTAAATTTATTGATAAATAATAATAAAAATCGACGTGACGGAATATTACACAGCAGTACCATACTACCGTGGGTCTTTCTTTGATTTTTTTTAACTAATCAAAGTTGTTTTCAAAATATAATCTTTGGAAATTTTGGCAGTGAAATTTGAGAAATGGAAATGACGAACTTTGAAATTCCATCCCAAACACATTTTTTTTTCCAAAGGACGGTCTTTCATTCCTTGAGGACAAGATTTAAAATAATGTTCCTTATTAGAAGCATCTCAATTAAGGGAATGAGATAATATTGCGTATGCGTTTTAATATATGGACGTAATTTGGTAATGCATCCCATATTTTAGGGACATGATTTGATAATGTGTCTCATTCTAGAAACTGTTATTGTGATATGCTTTATCTTTGTAGAAGATTTTTTTTTTTATATAATTCATATTAAGAAAATATGTCAAGAATAAAATTGTAAAGTCTGTCTTTTTAATCTTAATTTTTGTTTTTTTTTTGAAAAACTTGATAGTGACTACCAAGTATACAATAATTATTCTATCTTTTAAATTTCACCGACAGATATTCTAGAGACTTAATTTTAAAAGTAACTTTGATTTCAAAACTTGGTGAAATTTTGTATTGTGGGTTTTGAGATATAAAAATTGTTCGAAAATAATTTTACATATTACTATTGTAACAGGATTCAAAATCTCAATGCACACTAATTTGTTTGCTGAAAATCCAATGATTCAAAATCGGACCAAACACAAAACCTGATTGAAAGATGAGACGAGATGTGATCATCATATTGAGTATGTTTTTAAAACAGTTGTTGAATTCAAAGATACAACACATTTGAGGGATCCAATTGTTCAAAACTAAGATGTTAATTTTTTGGCTTGTATTGTTTTACCTTTTCATTTTGAAAATATTGATCAGCTTGCCTTGTCAGACACAACATTTGGCATCTTTCAGAGCATGTCCTCTTCTCTCTCTAAATGAAGTGAAATAAAGAAAAAGGGTAAAGCAAGAAGTATTTAATTTTCTCTCACTGCAAGCAAGGGATAAGAGCAATAATTGACCCCTTTTGTATCGTATGTTGGGTTGTGCATTGATCACAATTGTTGCAGTATTTTTAAAGTTCTCACATTTATCAGCACCCGATTTATTATAAAAAAAGAAGAGAATAGAACTTAATATATATCCTTGATTAAATTTGAATCAACCAGAATAACTGACTCGAAAAAATCTCCAAACCTGAAGCAATCCAAAGTAAATGGTATAACGACGATTATACCAATACGAGTTAATATATATGAAACGAAAAAGATTGTAACCTGATAAAAGATATTCAGATTTAGTTGTAGAGTCCTTTTTAGAAGTGCTAAGGGTTTGATTCTTCACAATTTATTTGTTGGTAAACGAAATATCTTTTACTAATGCATTATGCTATTTCATTAAGTTGGTACTATCAAAACTAAGATGTTAATTTTGGCTTGTATTGTTTTACCTTTCCATTTTGAAAATATTGATCAGCTTGCATTGTCACTTGTCAGACACAACATTTAGCATTTTTCAGAGCATGTCCTCTTTTCCCTTTCTTCCTCTCTCTAAATGAAGTGAAATAAAGAAAAATGGTAAAGCAAGAAGCATTCAATTTTTTTCTCAATGCAAGTAAGGAATAAGAGCAATAAGCGACCCCTTTTGTATCGTACGTTGGGTTGTGCATTGATCACAATTGTTGCAGTATTTTTAAAGTTCTCACATTTATCAGCACCCAATTTATTATCAAAAAGAAGAGAATAAAACTTATAATATATCCTTAATTAAATTTGAACCAACCAGAATAACTGACTCGGACCTAGACAAAATTTTAAAGATAAACTATCCGAACTGGTGATTAATCGAATACAAAAGTATCCGAACCTAAAAAATCTATATATTTTGAATATTGGAACATAAAATAATCTAAATCCAAATGATCCATGATCGAAAAAATCTCCAAACCTAAAGCAATCCAAAGTAAATGGTATACCCAAACGACAATTATACCAATATGAGTTAATATGAAATGGAAAAGATTGTAACCTGATAAAAGATATTCAGATTTAGTTGTGGAGTCCTTTTTAGAAGTGCTAAGGGTTTGATTCTTCACAATTAATTTGTTGGTAAACGAAATATCTTTTACTAATGCATTATGCTATTTCATTAATTGTGGGTTAATTTCGTTCTAAGAGATTCTGTGTTGCTGTTATAAGTTAGATATTATTTTTGTATTATTCGAGAATTTTTTTTAAATAAAGCTCAAAGTACACAATATAATAGTTAAGCAGTTAAATTATAATATATTCCATAATACTTAGCTATTTTGTGTTTTGTCTCTATTCATCAATTTTTTTAAGGTTTTATTAAATAATAAATTTCTTTATTAAAACCAAAAATATATTTTTATCAAAACTTGACTTGTTTTTATAAGTTTTGTAATATTAATTACTTGCTCATATTGAAGCATCTAAACTAATAATGTGTGTTGTAAGTTGTTCAATTCTGTTCTTTTCTTAATTATGTGTACTCAATATATTCAATTCTGTTCTTTTCAAAATAAGAGGTCTACTAGTCATTTTAAAATTGATTTGTACTAAATTACATATAATAATTAAGTTGGTACTTTTTCAATCAAATGTTATAATTTGGATGGTGGCAACTGAGAGACTATTGATATCTTAATTTGTTCTACACTTGAATAAAATTGAAAAAGAAAATATATCGTGTTTACTCCTACTTTTTTTGAAGTATTAAGGACTCAGTCAAAAGAATTATAACCATTTAATTTCAAAGAGTAGGATCCTTCAACACATAAGGTTCTTTATTCCTGGTCCAGGTAGCTTTCACTTTTCCTTTTTGTAAGGACACATACATGATAAATCTACTATGTAAAAGAGCATTGAAGAGTAGTCAATCACACAACTACAATAAGCTCTCCTTGCTAGCTAGTTTGTTTCTTATAAAAGGGATCATAATATCTCTGGTATTCTCTACCTATCAAATGAAAGTACATACAACTTAATTAAACTATGATAAAAAAAAAAGGAGAGGGAGTAATAACAATGTCCATATCTTCTATTGAACCCCCACCCGAACTTTCTGATGACGCCTCATTGTACTTCTATTTGCATTTGTAGTGAGATTTTGGTGAAAACTGATAAATATAATTTTGTAATTATTTAATTTTACATAAATTAAATCAAAACAAATAAGTGTGGATAATAATTTTAAATTTTCTAATGAAAATTTATTTTTATTTAACAAAAAAGATTTTTTATCAATCATATCGAGATTAAAATATCATCGCTCAGTATAAATTTCAGTTATAACTGCTGCAATTTATTATTTATTATATTTATCCACATAATTTAACCAACTTTGCAAAATTATCATGATAAAAAGTCAACTTTTTTTTTCAGTTTGGTTCTGACACATTTATGATGTTTTCCAATTCGGCAACTTTTTATTAATCAAATAATCTAAACTTTCATTTTTATTGTGAATATTGTTTTCTATAATCTAATGATTTTCAGGAAGTTGAAAATGATTTAGCATTTGGGGGAGAGAAAGTATCAGAGAGAGAATGAGAAAAAAAATATAAGAGTATAATAATGGTCAAATATTATTATTTAATTAGTTTTAGATATATTTAATACATTGTAGAGTTATAATAGGTAAATATGTTATTTTTTGCTGTTTTGAAGAGTAAATATAATATATACAAACTTTCGATGGAAAAATATGTAATATTAAAGTTTTTGAGAGGATACGTGAAATTTCTCCTTTATTTTATTTTATTTTGTTGCTAACAACGTTTGCTTGAAATCTTATCTTTTTAATCTACTTTAAATAGAATTTTTTTTAAGATAATTAATTTCGTTTTAATAAGTGGACCGAACAATATTTGTTCGTTAAGTTATCCTAACATAATTTTTAAGTTTCGAAAGTCAGAAGCCAAAACTTGTCAAAATATTCAAAATACTTAAAATAAACTTTAAGAATAACAAGGCAAATGAACCCGACATTTTTGTTTTAATATCCAACATTAAATAAAAATTAATAAAAATATTTAAAATTTTCAAGATTTTTAAAAATCTCCAAACCGCCGAGAATCTCAGCAGTTTAGGCATAATATATTTTTTTTGTCAAATGATTTGTGATTTTTTGGGTTTCCGCCGAATACATTGGGATTTGTAATTTTTTTTATTTAATTAGAGGTTTTTTTTATTTTTTCTATTACAATATTAGAAATACTTTTATATTTCTTTGAAATAGATAGAATATTATATAATTAAATTTACTAGAAAGACTACAACAAATAACTTGGATTAATATTTTTTAGTCAGATTTTTTTTGCAGCTGTAAGAAAAATTATAATACTTCTTTGTGTGTTACCGGAAAAAATAAAAATATTTGGGATCTAAGTTATTGATTCCGGTTCAAAAGTTCCTTCTGTGTAAATAAAGAAATTATTGTGGTCCTTCTAATATATTAAAATTTTAAGGTATTCCATATATTTTTTTTAGAAGTGATTTTAGGAAAATATTAAAATATTAAAATTATAAAATGGCTTCTATAAAAATAGATAGAGTACCTTAGAATTTGAATGTACTAGAAGGACCACGATAGTTTCTTTATTTATCCACAAGTGATTTTTTGAACCGGGATCAATAACTCAGATTCAGAACATTTTTGGTTTTTTTAGTAACACACAAAGAAATATTTTAATTTTTCTGACAACTGCAAAAAAATCCAGATTGAAAAATATCGATCCGGATTATTTCTCATAGTCTTTCTAGTAAATTCAATTCTAGAATATTCCATATATTTTCAAAGAAATATAAAAATATTTCTAATATTTTAATAGGAAAAAAATAAAAAATCATAAAATCTTCTAATTAAATAAAAAAAATCACAAATCCCAATGTATTCGGCCGAAATCCAAAAAATCACAAATCATATGAAAAAAAAAGTTACATTAGGCATGAACTGTCGAGAATTTCGGTGGTCCATCTTTTTTTCTGGATCGCCAAAAATTCTGATAGTCCAGAAAAAAACAGACTACTGAAATTCTGACATTTTTAAAAATCTCAAAAAATCATGGACATTTCTGTTATTTTTTTATTTAATGTTGAATATTAATTAGAAAATCGGCAAATGAACTGTTCCAGTTGAAATGATGATTATTTATTATTTTATTTTATTTTATTTTTGGATTAATTGTTTTTTACTTCTAGTAATGATCACAAATTTTTTCTCAAAGAACGATCTCTAATTTCATTCAAGACAAGATTTAAAATAATATTTTTTTATTAGACCCGTAATTTGGTAAAGCATCTCAATTAAGAGAATGGGAGAATATTGGCTAAATTTTAATATTATTTTTTGGGGAAAATACATAAAAAAACAAAACATTTGTTGCAGAGCTTTCGTATAAAAGCGAAGGAAAGCTTCAAGAAATACAGTGGTTAAATCTTGGTGAGATCATTATCTGTTGATCAATTTTGCTTTGCTTTCTGCTCTGGCCGAAAAGGAGTTAATATGTTTAAAACAACAATTATACCAATATGTTTCATAATGCATGAACATAAGTTTAACAGGAGCTTTAAATATTCCAGTAAATTTAAATGGTTGGTACACTTGCCATAGATTGAGTGTCGATATAGTGTAAATGTTTTTAAAACAGTTGTTGAATTCAAAGATACAACACATTTGAGGGATCCAATTGTTCAAAACTAAGATATTAATTTTGGCTTGTATTGTTTTACCTTTTCATTTTGAAAATATTGATCAGCTTGCCTTATCACTTGTCAGACAACATTTGGAATTTTTTAGAGCATGTCCTCTTTTCCCTTTTTTCTTCTCTCTCTAAATGAAGTGAAATAAAGCAAAAGGGTATAGCAAGAAGCATTCAATTTTTTCTCACTGCAAGCAAGGAATAAGAGCAATAAGCGGCCCCTTTTGTATCGTCCTTGGATTGTGCATTGATCACAATTGTTGCAGTATTTTTAAAGTTCTCACATTTATCAGCACCCAATTTATTATCATTATAAAAAAGAAGAGAATAGAACTTAATATATATCCTTGATTAAATTTGAATCAACCAAAATAACTTACTCAAAAAAATCTCCAAACCTGAAGCAATCCAAAGGAAATGGTATACCCAAACGACGATTATACCAATATGAGTTAATATATATGAAACGGAAAAGATTATAACCTGATAAAAGATATTCAGATTTAGTTGTGGAGTCCTTTTTAGAAGTGCTAAGGGTTTGATTCTTCACAATTAATTTGTTGGTAAACGAAATATCTTTTACTAATCCATTATGCTATTTCATTAAGTTGGTACTATCAAAACTAAGATGTTAATTTTGGCTTGTATTGTTTTACCTTTTCATTTTGAAAATATTGATCAGTGCCTTGTCACTTGTCAGACACAACATTTAGCATATTTCAGAGTATGTCCTCTTTTCCCTTCTTCTTCTCTCTCTAAATGAAGTGAAATAAAGAAAAAAGAGTAAAGCAAGAAGCATTCAATTTTTTCTCACTGCAAGCAAGGAATAAGAGCAATAAGTGACCCCTTTTGTATCGTACGTTGGGTTGTGCATTGATCACAATTGTTGCAGTATTTTTAAAGTTCTCACATTTATCATCACCCAATTTATTATCAAAAACAAGAGAATAGAACTTAATATATATCCTTGATTAAATTTGAACCAATCAGAATAACTGACTCGGACCTAGACAAAATTTTAAAGATAAATTATCCGAACTCGTGATTAATCGAATTCAAAAGTATCCGAACCTAAAAAAATCTATATATTTTGAATATTGGAACATAAAATAATATAAACCCAAATGATCCATGATCGAAAAAAATATCCAAACCTGAAGCAATCCAAAGTAAATGGTATACCCAAACGACAATTATACCAATATGAGTTAATATGAAACGGAAAAGATTGTAACCTGATAAAAGATATTCAGATTTAGTTGTGGAGTCCTTTTTAGAAGTGCTAAGGGTTTGATTCTTCACAATTAATTTGTTGGTAAACGAAATATCTTTTACTAATGCATTATGCTATTTCATTAATTGTGGGTCAATTTCTTTCTAAGGGATTATGTGTTGCTGTTATAAGTTAGATATTATTTTTGTATTATTCGAGAATTTTTTTTAAATATAGCTCAAAGTACACAATATAATAGTTAAGCAGTTAAATTATAATATATTCCATAATACTTAGCTATTTTGTGTTTTGTCTCTATTCATCAATTTTTTTAAGGTTTTATTAAATAATAAATTTCTTTATTAAAACCAAAAATATATTTTTATCAAAACTTGACTTGTTTTTATAAGTTTTGTAATATTAATTACTTGCTCATATTGAAGCATCTAAACCAGTGTTCTAAATAGCGCGCTATAGCGTTTTTGGACTCCAAACGCTACGCTATGACATCAAAATGCGCTATTTGCGCTATGGCGGCCGCTATAATGCTATAGCGGTCCGCTAATTGCGCTATACAATATGGGTTTTTTTTTATAAGCAATTTATATGGGTTTTAAATAAAGATAAAAAAAGCTCAAACCGAAATTGAATTTATTGCTACTTGCTATAGATAAATCAATTTGAAATTGGGAATAGAAATTGAAATTTGAATAGAAAAAAAGTCCAAGCCGAAATTAAAATTTGAATAGAAAAAAAAAAATTATGTCATGAATTAGATGCTTAAGATATTTTTAATAGGAAAAATTGATAGTTTATGATATTACTATGGATATTTGAACTACAATTTGGACTTTGTACGGGTTCAATATGAATATTATAATTTCTTAATTACTTTGGTGTTATTTATTGTTCTATGAGACTTTAGATAATGTTGATATTTAGTACAAATATTGAATATACGGAATGTAAAAAAAAAAAAAAAACGCTATTTGGAATAGCTTCCGCTATAGCGACGCTATTCGCTATAGCTTTTTTTGTAGCCTTCCCGCTATGACGCTATAAACGCTATTTAGAACCTTGATCTAAACTAATAATGTGTGTTGTAAGTTGTTCAATTCTGTTCTTTTATTAATTATTGAGTACTTAATATATTCAGTATTCAAAATAAGAGGTCTACTAGTCATTTTAAAATTGATTTGTACTAAATTACATATAATAATTAAGTTGGTACTTTTTTAATCAAATGTTATAATTTGGATGGTGGCAATTGAGAGATTATTGATATCTTAATTTGTTCTACACTTGAATAAAATTGAAAAAGAAAATATATCGTGTTTACTCCTACTTTTTTTGAAGTATTAAGGACTTGTTTTTATTGATATCAAAAATTGAAAAATAAAATTGAAAAATAAAATTGAAATGTAAAATTGACTTGTTTTTATTGATGTCAAAAGAATTATAACCATTTTATTTCAAAGAGTAGGATCCTTCAACACATAAGGTTCTTTATTCCTGGTCCAGGTAGCTTTCACTTTTCCTTTTTGTAAGGACACATATATGATAAATCTACTATGTAAAAGAGCATTGAAGAGTAGTCAATCACACAACTACAATAAGCTCTCCTTGCTAGCTAGTTTGTTTCTTATAAAAGGGATCATAATATCTCTGGTACTCTCTACCTATCAAACGAAAGTACATACAACTTAATTAAACTCTGATAAAAAAAAAAAAAAGGAGAGGCCGGGAGTAATAACAATGTCCATACCTTCTATGGAAACCCCACCTGAAATATCTTCTATTGGAACCCCACCCGAACCTTCTGATGACGCCTCATTGTACAATCTGAGGAAGGAGGTCTTCAAAGCAGCCATGAATCGCAAATGGAAACATGTGCTTGAGCTCTACGGAGACAAGAAAGTCCAAGGCCAGCCTATTACACGTGCAAATGACACCTTACTTCATGTCGCAGTTTCTGGTGCCACGGAAAAAGAAGTTTTAGATCTTCTCGATATCGTTCAAGTTAACGAAGGTATTACCACTTTATATCTATAAAAAAAACCCCAAATAATATGTATATACGAGGTACCATATACGGCTATGTGATGTATCATTTAAAAATTCAGCCTTTTTATTATCATGCAAACACTTTGGTTCCTCTAGTTGCCAAAACTGTTGTGGGGCCAGCAGGAAGTTACTGCTAGCACATGTACATATACATGTCTTTATTTATACTGTTTGATGATTCCTTTTTTAAGTTGCTGAAATGAAAAATCTTTGTTTCTAATTGCTCAATTACCTAGTTTTAAATAGGCACCTAAAAGTTGTAGAAAAGAATTTGAAATAATATATGTAACTAATTAACTAATGCTTTAATATATATAACAAATTAACTAGGGCATTTCATATGGAATTAAAATGTTTTACCTATAGCTTTCAAATAGAAACAAGATGTAGAGTCCCTGTACTCAAAAACTTTAATTGTACAGGCAGTTTGAGAAGATTAAATACTGAAATAAGGAAAATGTGTAAAACGAGCCCTTTTTGAGCAAGTAAAATCAGAGTAGGATCCTTCAAATGTATCAAGGTATATTAGCAATGAAACCAGGGAACATATTCAATCCCAGCGAAATAAATATTATTTACTTAAAGTCATTAAGTGATTTATTATATTTCTATCAATTACAAGGTTTATATATCAGAATTATGTTCATATCCAGTCTGAGAGATTACTGTAAGAAAATTGATGCAACAGTGTTCTTGAGATTAAAGAAAAATAAAGGACAATTGACCTTGACATGCTTCTTTCTAAAAAGGAAGTTAAATATAATTCAATAAATCAATAACCATGTAGACCACAATTAAATTTCCATTTTGATTTCTAAGAATATTTGATGCAATTCTCACAGAAAAGTGCAAAATCTTGAGCTTAACAAACAAAAGTGGGGATACCCCACTTCATCTGGCGGCGGCTCTCGGGCTGGAGAAGGTTTGCAGGAGAATAACAAATATGTGTCCAGGTATGGTAACCAGTGCACGTAACAACCTTCATGAGACCCCGCTCTTTTCGGCAGTGCGCCACGGAAAGAAGAATGCCTTCTTTGTGCTTGAGGCTGCCATCCATAAGGAGCAACATCTGAAAATTGAGGAAGACTGGTTAATAAATCCAACATGCTTATCCAAGAGAGACATCACTCACTGTAGGAGAGATGATGGTAACAATATCCTTCACTGTGCCATCAAAGGGGAACAATTTGGTATGCGCTTTCAGCAAAAAAACATAAATAAAATAAAATGTAAGCAATACTATAACCAATCAAATGTATTGACTGTAGATTTGGCATACGAGATCATTCACCTATATCCACCGTTGTTGAACTTTGTCAATTCAAGCGGAGAAACTGCACTTCACACTCTGGCTGACAAGCCCACTGTTTTCAGGAGTGGAGCTCGCTATGGCTTATATGATACAATTTTATATTACTGTACTTACTCTGTCCCTGTGATTGAAACCTAATTAATTGTTAATTACGATTTTTACAATAATAATAATTGCTATGTGCTTCACAATTTGACTTTTGGAATGTTTGATACTTTGATTGTAGGCACAATTACAGAGCCACCCAAGTCTCAGTTTGTTAATTTCTTGGAGAATGAAAAGAAAAATAAAAATGAGAAACCGTCAGACATTGAGAAAGATGAAAATAAAGTAGTGCCGCCGACATGCAACGTTTGTTTTGACCTATTATCTTTGATGAAGGATTCCATCAGCTTCATATTTAGTTCTGTCGGTATGAGAAAAAAAAAATCTCAATATAATTAACCAAAATAAGAACAAACTGTTCATATAAATAATTTCTTTTGTCTACTAAACTTTCATATTTTCTACTGCAGCTTCTAGCTTAAAAGCTGGTATATTTAAGTCTTGCAATAGTGCTGATGAAGAAAACCCAGGTATACTTTACAAACCATTACGTTATAATGATACAGTCAGTTTTTTCTTAGAATTTAGTAACTCTTTGCTAGATTCTTATGGTTAATTTATGGTACAAAGTAATAATTTCTTTCTGTTGGTTAAAGATTTAGTTTCGGCA
The DNA here is from genome assembly GCA_025461125.1 of Carex kokanica. Lineage (NCBI taxonomy): Eukaryota > Viridiplantae > Streptophyta > Magnoliopsida > Poales > Cyperaceae > Carex > Carex kokanica. Next base: position 1,857,360 of record JAJGRX010000838.1, on the reverse strand, counting down.
TACAATGATTCATTACGGACTTCAAGGACCAAATTAAATTTTGGAAAATTGATAACATAATAAGGTAATTTTAATGAAATCTTACATATGTTCATAAATTTTATTGTTTCCCTTCATTTTACACTGCATGATAGCTGGAGCACACAAGGAAGATGAATATAAGCCATCTAACTATCAGAAACAGAGGAGCTTCCCACAGAACTATGATATCATGCTTTCCTTTTTCATGATTATCATGAAGCTCCTATTAGTTGTTCTCGGTATAGGTATGTGCATATATGTATTGCATAAATTTCTTCAAGAAAATGTCGAGTTACTCGTCGACACCAATTAATTAGAAAACAAGTCTTTAGAAATAGAGGAAAAAACAAAGTACAAACATAGTACCAACTATAATTTCCTGGTGTATGGCCAGAAAAAGAAAGAAAGGAATGTGATTCTTAATATAGCTTGGAACAATTAACTTAGATTCCACTGAAATGTGAAAGAAAAGACCCATTATTAGAGACCTTTTGCTCAGCTTTTTAACATTTAGTTTATCACTCTCTAAATAACTTCCTACAGGGTTATGGAGATTGCAAACAATTACAAAACAAAAACAAAAGCACAGAAATGCACTCAAAATAATGAAGAAACTGGTGGATGATTCAACACTCTGGGAGTACGAGGAAGCCCACGGTGGAAAGAAACCAGATGAGTCTGTATTATCATCATTTGATAGATCAAAACCCCCTGGCCCTCCATTCGATGAAAAGACACCAAACCCAAGTGAAGGTATGTTAATTAGAAAAGATAAATTTTCTCAATTCACGTTTTAAAAAATATTTAAGCCATATATTGCAGTGAATAAATCAGAATATAGTTTACTTCCTTATGTTGGCCTGCATCTATGAAAAAAATATATTAATTCATTTATAGGCATATAACTTGTAATGCTTTTAAGTATTATTTGTCACGAACAGTGTGGTGATTGGTACTTTTTTTTTTGGATAAACAATATGATTGGGTTGTAAAATACTTGTCTACGCAATCTACAAAATCAGCACTATGAAATGCGACAATTATTTAATTCTCTTGGTTAAATCATCAATAACTGTGTGTGTGTGTGTGTGTGTGTGTAATATTAAGGGTTGAGAAACTAAGTTCTTCATTATTCAACTAATTATAGAAGACTCGTTACACTTCCTTAATCAGGCTAATAACATCTTGTATTTTTCTATGCTGTCATATACATTTAACTTATACAGATAAATCCGTCCGGACTGAACCCGTAATAGTGGTAAGCATAGACATGCTGAAAAACGTCTTGGAGAATGGTTCTCCGAACTTTTTTGAAGAGAAGGAATCAACAAATGCACCTGATAGTGGTATGCTCACTAATTTTATACAGTCAAGCTTAACAGAAGATTAGTGAGATATAATATTATTTAGGTGATGCTAAATTTCTCTTTACTCTAGGCTTCTAGCATAAATTTTACTATATACAATCAAGAATAAGCTAAATTTTCAGTTCCCGCAGTACCTGCCCAAAAACACCAAATCAGGCACCTTGCCCAAAAACACCAACATCCCAGCTGTGTATATATATGTAGTCTTGATGTCTAATTTTTTCAAGGATAGAATTAAAGAACAAAAATCATTACAGAGTCATGATAGAAAACTTCCTATAAGCAAACTGTTAGAAAAGAGATGAGAAATCCAAAGCATGTTGCTACAAATTTTGTTAACATAGATCACAATTTTGTCAACATGTGGTTCAGCAAGCCCAGTTTTGATAGCTGCAAAGAGGGGAATAACAGAGATGGTGAAAAGAATCATTGAGAAGTATCCAGTGGCAGTCATGGACAAAGACAAGGATAAGAAAAATATTGTTTTATTGGCAGTGGAGCACCGCCAAGTCCACGTGTACACGTACATGCTGGGTTTTCAAACTGTGGAGAGTGTATTTCGGCACGTAGATAAAGATGAAAATAGTGCTCTACATCTCGCAGGCCTGCTCAGCCATAGCCGGCCGTGGAGCATCCCTGGAGCAGCACTTCAGATGCAATGGGAGAGCAAGTGGTACCAGGTGATCTCTCTCTCCTCTATAAAAAATGGAATAAATTAAAATAAAAACTGAACACATGTAATATGGCGGTGTGCAGTATGTGTATAGTAAGAACCTAGAAATATTCTCAAGAACCAACAAGAAAGGACAGACGCCAGAGGAGGTTTTCGTAGAGAGTCATGAAAAACTAGTTGAAAATGGAAGCACTTGGCTGACAAAAACTTCCGAGTCTTGCTCCGTGGTGGCTGCTCTCGTCGCTACGGTGGCCTTTGCATCTTCAAGCACAGTTCCAGGAGGTGTAAACCAGGACTCTGGATTTCCAGTCCTCAGTGCAAAACCAGCTTTTCAGTTGTTCGCCATCTCATCCCTTGTCGCTCTTTGCTTCTCTATTACATCTGTTGTCATGTTCCTCACAATACTCACCTCCCGTTACCAGGTTACCAAAATCCCTATCTTAATTAGAATTTCTTCCTTCTGAAATTTCAACATTGGAAACTGAAATTCTCATTCCTTAATTTGTGATCAGGTTAGGGATTTCAATAGGGGACTTCCCGTGAAGCTTATCCTGGGGCTGACATCCCTCTTCATGTCAATAGCTTCTATGCTTGTCGCATTCTGTGCCGGAGACTTTTTTGTTGTCGAAAGTAAGCTCAAATTTGCCGTGTACCCCATATACGCTGTCATGTGCTTTCCTGTCACTTTCTTTGCTGTTGCACAATTTCCATTATACTTTGACCTCATCAAAGCAACCATAAAGAAAGTTCCGGAGCGCACTGAGAAGATGCAAGTCTACTAGCTAGCTCCACAATAATATGCTCAGTATAATTACTATAACTCGTTTGATGTTTTGTTCTACTTAATAATTCAAGACTATGAATTTTGATTTTGATGTGATGTTTGTTTGATCGCGAGGGTCGCGTGGAGAATAATTATTCAGGACTAATGATTTTTGTGGTGTGATGAAATAAGAGAAATGATGAACTGGAAATAAAATTTCTTATTGAAGTTCTAATTTGTACATGAGTATTACATGGCTCTTTATAGCCTATTTTTCCTTGTAGCCGTTGGAGACTTTCCTAACAAATTAGATTCTGGATTTTGCCTCATTGAGGGAATTAAGCTAGGTACCTAATTTAACCTGACAGCTATATTCTGATGCTAGTTGGATTTCCTTCCTAAATAGCCTATGATGATTTTCTAAGGCTATTTTCTTATTTCTCAACACTCTCCCTCAAGTTGGATTCGAATAAATTTATTGAACCAACTTGCTAAGTATGTTTTGATGGCTACTTTTGTCAAGCACTTTTGTGAAGATATTTGACAGTTGCTCTCGACTTCTGACAAATGGTATTTCTATTTCTCCTGACTGCATTTTTTCTCAGATAAAGTGATAGTTAACTTCAATGTGCTTTATCCTCTCATGGAACACAGGGTTGGATGCGATGTGTCGTGCTGCCTGATTGTCACAGTACATCTTCATGGTTTGTCTATAATCTATCTTCATGTCTTGAAGTAGGTACTTGATCCAAATGAGCTCACTTGTTGTAGATGTCATGGCTCGATACTCTACTTCTGCACTCGATCTTGCCACAATATTCTGCTTCTGGCTTTTCGAAGTAACCAAATTGCCACATACAAAAGTACAAAAACCTGTGGTTGATTTTCTGTCGCAACTTCCGACCCAATCTGCATTAGAAAACCAACCACATTATTAGAATTATTTCTTTTCATCCATATTCCTTGACCTGGAGTGCCTTTAAGGTATCTTAATATCCTATCAATTGCACTTAAGTGACTGGTATGTAGAGCATGCATAAATTGACTAACAACACTAACTGCATACGCAATATCAGGTCTGGTAACGGTAAGGTAGATTAATATGCCTACCAACTTTTGATATTGTCCTATGTCAAGTAGAGGTTCACCATCTTCTAATCCAAGTTTAATGTTGGTTTCCATTGGAGTGCCGGCCGGTTTAGCTCCTAACTTACCAGTCTCTTTCAACATGTCAAGTACATATTTTCTTTGAGAATAAAATAAGCCCTTGCTTGAGCGAGCTATTTCTATTCCAAGAAAATATGAAAGTTTGCCAAGATCTTTGATATCAAACTCTTTTTTCAAATATTCCTTAACCCTTTTGATTTTCTCATTATCATTTCTAGTAATAATAATGCCATCTACATAAACAAGGATAATAGTGGTAGAGTTTTGTGAATGCTTGATAAACATTGTTGAATCTGCTGTGCTTTTGACAAAAATTAATTTTTAGAAAAGAGAAGCTTAGTTTGACATACCATGCTCTTGGAGATTATTTCAAACCATAAATTGCCTTATTTAACTTACACATCAATGACATATCTGATGTACTTTTGTGACCTGGAAGAAGAGTCATGTAGACTTCTTCTTTCAAAATTCCTTAAAGAAATGCATTTTTTACATCCATTTGGAATATAATCCATCCAAAATTGGTAGCCACTGATAACAAAATTCTAATTGTGTTCATTTTCGTCACTGGTGCAAAGATTTATTGGTAGTCAATACCATAAGTTTGTGTAAAGCATTTGGCCACTAACCTAGCCTTATACCTTTCAACTGTACCATCGCTATTGTATTTTATCTTGTATACCCATTTACAACCTACTAGTTTTTTGTTTTTTGGTAAACAGACAATGTCCCATGTGTCATTTCTTTCTAAGATTTGAAGTTCTTCTTTCATAGTCTTACACCAAATTGGGTCCTTGTTGGCTTCATCAAAATTGGTTGGTTCAGTTTGATTGGTTATGTTACTCAAATAGACTTGGTATTCGCGAGATAATATTTGTAAGAAATGAAATCTTGAGTTGGATACATCACTTGATGTGACACATAATCCTTTAACTTGATGGAAAGCTGAGTCTGTCGTATGGATCTCCTCAAGCCAATTTCTTCTTGAACAGGTTCTTCAGTTGACTCATTTTCCTCTTCTTCTCCCCTTGAAAAAATTGCGCTTGATTCACCCAAGTGTTCTTCTTCCTCATGTTCGACCTGTTCTTGATTTAATTCTTCAGGATAAGCAAAGTTATTTGGAAGTAATATGATTGGTTGACCTTGTGCATTTAGATGGTTGACCTTAGTGCATTTTTCCTTACTCACCAATCATACATCATATAAAAAATTATGAGATAACATGTACTAAACTTGGTTATTGAAATAATTAAAAATTAATAGTTGATAATTTATAACTCAATAAAACTCAATAAAATTAATAGCAAAAACTCAACTACTAAGTTCAATCAGGAAAGAAGAAAAACTGGATAAAACTACTCACCAATTATAGTTTGCACACTACAATTATTTATAACTGTTCGATTAAAAATTAATGATTTTGATTATTATTAAAAGTACGATAAATATGAAAAATTGAAGAGAATCTAAACCTCTCATTATGATAGAATTTAATGTGCAGACCACATCATGTGGATAGAAGACATTCATGCCTTGATTTCTTTTGTGGTACCTGTTTTTTTTTTTTTTTTGCCATTTCGTTTTTATTATAATCCGTTGAATGAAAAAACATATAGTTTCTACGCGTTGATATTTTGGGCTAACAAAAAAGGAATATCTAGACGTTAAATTGGTGTTATGTTTGATGCAAATCATAGTTTAGGCATCGTATAATTTTTTTGTCAAATGATTTGTGAGTTTTTGGGTTTCGGCCGAATATAATGGGATTTGTAATTTTTTTATTTAATTAGAAGATTGTTTATTTTTTTATTTTTTTATTAAAATATTAGAAATATTTTTATATTTCTTTGAAAATAGATAGAATATTATATAATTGAATTTACTAGAAAAACTATGACAAATAACTTGGATCAATAGTTTTTAGTCAGAATTTTTTGCAGCTGTAAGAAAAATTAAAATACTTCTTTGTGTGTTACTAGAAAAAAATACAAATATTTGGGATCTAAGTTATTGATTTCGGTTCAAAAATCTCTTCTGTGTAAATAAAGAAATTATTATAGTCCTTCTAGTATATTCAAATTTTAAGCTATTCCATCTTTTTTTTAGAAGTGATTTTAGGAAAATATTAAAATATTTAAAATATAAATGGTTTATATAAAAATAGATAGAGTACCTTAGAATTTGAATGTACTAGAAGGACCACGTAATTTCTTTATTTATCCATAAGTGACTTTTGAATCGGGATAAATAACTCAGATCCAATTTTTTTTTTTCAGTAACACACAAATAAATATTTTAATTTTTCTTACAGCTACAAAAAATATAGATTGAAAAATATTGATCCGGATTATTTGTCACAGTCTTTCTAGCAAATTCAATTCTATAATATTCCACATATTTTCAAAAAAATATAAAAATATTTCCAATATTTTAATAGAAAAAATTAAAAAATCATAAAATCTTCTAATTAAATAAGAAAAATCACAAATCCCAATGTATTAGTCCGAAATCCAAAAAAAATCACAAATCATATGAAAAAAAAGTTATATTATGCCTAAACTGTGTGATAGTCCAGAAAAAATAGACTGCCGAAACTTTCGGCAGTTTCACTACAGCAAAACAGGGCATCAGCGACCAGTTCTGTCGCCGGTCGCTGAAGACCCCCCAAAAAACAAAAAACAGAAAAAAATTAACTGCATCGGAGACGAACCCTTCAGCGACCGGCGCCTACAGCCTTCAGCGACCGATTTGGCCCGGTCGCAGAAGGGTGCCTCCTAAAAAAACCCCGCACGACTTAATTTTTCTTCTTTCTCTGTCTCCTCCCGCCTATCCTCCCGCGTTTTAGGTTTAGCCAAAAAAAAGGGGCGGGCCGCCCCCGACTCGCTCGACTCCTCCGCCCCGCTCCGCTGACCCCGACCCAGGGCCGACCCCCGCTGATCAGGCCGCCTCCGCTGCGGGCCTGTGCACGTTGATCTTGAAGCCATCATGAGGCGAGGTTCAAAGGGGCAACCTTGGTACCGGGGAGCACCACAATCCGGGTAAGGCCTAGTATACCCCTGTTTGTTGTCTCGGTGCTGGTATGAACTGACAGTGGCTGTGCTCCGTGCACATTTTGACCCGAATTTGAATTGTGCCTTGATGGAATTTTGGAATTTCGACGTAGAAACTGAATTGATAAATATCGCTCGTGAGTTGTTGATTTTCTCAATGCGATTACGTTGATTTGATTTTGGGGAATTCGGAAATATTGCGGTGAAATGTTTGCGACTGGTATTGCAGTTCTGATATGGTTGTACCACTAGTGCCGGCCTTTATTGCCTTGTTCCTTGCTGTTTTGTTGTGTGGTTCGATTACTGTTGTTCATACTATTGGAGTCCTCGATCGAGAAAGTTCGAAACAGAAAGGTCAATCAATCTATCTTGCTTTTGTTACAACTGAAATGACCTTAATTTACATTGCTTAAGCTTCCATTTCTTGTCTGGCTCCAAGCCTGTTGGTGCCATTTTTATTATCACACGGCCCCTTTTGAACTTGCACACGTTTTTGTGTCATCTGTGAAAAGGAATATATATATATATATATATACTGTTGGTATGATATATCTTTACTTGCCAATACATATTCTTTTTCTTGTACTATTGTATATCATCATATGTGTGAATTCGTGATTTCAATATGATTATCAGAAAATAGCTAGGATAGGATTGATTTATTGCTTACATGGAGGATGAGCTATATTTTCCATGCATCTTATAGTATATGTTGTATACAATTAACTCGGTAGCATTTTTGAGTTAATTTGGGTATAATTTGAAATCTCAGAACCAATTGAGCTGACTCTGTAGGAGCCTAGCTAAGTTTTGTTTCTGTCAAGTTTCTGTGGTTGGGGTTATCATGTTAGGATTGTTATATATTGTTAAAATTTAATTTTAACTAAAATTAAGTAATTTTTTTGACATGCCTTAGGTGCGATAGAATACTATGGCATGGTGACGGGATTGTGCAGTTATCGTACTTCAGAGGGGAGTCCAGGTTTTCTGACCACCGGCCAGTTTGTGCTGCTTTCATCTGTAGAGGTCGAAGTGCTCGATTCAGAGGGGAGTCCAGTTTCGTTCGCTAACAAGGTACAATTCCATCAATTATTATATTAAAAACTTGCTATTTGATAAACATAACATATTTGGAGCTCCTTAAAACAACATTTAAGTAGTTTTAATGTATTTATGTATTTCTCTGGTATTAATAGGTAATACAACGGGATAAAGAGGCCTTGAATTGTAAAATAGGTAATACGACGGATAAATTTGCCGACCCATCTGCGACCAATTTCGGCCTTCTGCGACCGAGACCAGTCTTCTGCGACCGGCGACATTACTTTCTGCGACCGATTTGGCCGGTCGCAGATGAGTCTTCCTGTTGTAGTGTTTGGATATTTTTAAAAATCTCAAAAAATCATGGACATTTCTGTTATTTTTTATTTAATGTTGAATATTAATAAGAAAATCGGCAAATGAACTGTTCCAGTTGAAATGATGATTTTTTTTTTTTTTTTGGATTAATTGTTTTTTACTTCTAGTAAATAGTAATGATCACTTGATTGATGGAATGTGCCACGACCCACGAGAGTTAATTATGCGAGCAATGTTACATTTTATGTAGTTTAGTAATTTGCATATTTGGTCCAAACAAACTTAAATCTATTTATATTTTTTTCCTGGAATTTGTAAAAATAAAATGTTTGCCATCATGCATTTTGTCTATTTTTATATAAATTAATCGAACTATTTATATACACATAACGAATTCAGCACTTAATATTCATACGACACAGTATTCATTGGAGACATTTTGGCCTTTGCAAGTACGTACTTGGTAAATACCATATTGGTTAAAGATGAGACGAGATGTGATCATCATATTGACATGTTTATTTATTGGCTACATTTGGGTAAATACCATATTGGCTAAATTGGTAATATATATACTAGATTTTAATATTTATTTTTTTGGGGAAAATACAAAAAAAAAAAAAAACATTTGTTGCAGAGCTTTCGTATAAAAGCGAAGGAAAGCTTCAAGAAATACAGCGGTTAAATCTTGGTGAGATCATTATCTGTTGATCAATTTTGCTTTGCTTTATGTCCTGGCCGAAAAGGAGTTAATATGTTTAAAACGACAATTATACCAATATGTTTCATAATGCATGAACATAAGTTTAAAAGGAGCTTTAAATATTCCAGTAAATTTAAATGGTTGGTACACTTGCCATAGATTGAGTGTCAATGCCGTATCAGTGTATATAGTGTAAATGTTTTTAAAACAGCTGTTGAATTCAAAGATACAACACATTAATTTAAGGGATCCAATTGTTCAAAACTAAGATATTAATTTTGGCTTGTATTGTTTTACCTTTTAATTTTGAAAATATTGATCAGCTTGCCTTGTCACTTGTCAGACACAACATTTGTCATATTTTAGAGCATGTCCTCTTTTGCCTTTTTTTCTTCTCTCTCTAAATGGAGTGAAATAAAGAAAAAGGGTATAGCAAGAAGCATTCAATTTTTTCTCACTGCAAGCAAGGAATAAGAGTAATAAGCGACCCCTTTTGTATCATAAGTTGGGTTGTGCATTGATCACAATTGTTGCAGTATTTTTAAAGTTCTCACATTTATCAGCACCCGCTTTATTATCATTATAAAAAAGAAGAGAATAGAACTTAATATATATCCTTGATTAAATTTGAATCAACCAGAATAACTGACTCGAAAAAATCTCCAAACCTGAAGCAATCCAAAGTAAATGGTATACCCAAACGACGATTATACCAATATGAGTTAATATATATGAAACGGGAAAAGATTGTAACCTGATAAAAGATATTCAGATTTAGTTGTGGAGTCCTTTTTAGAAGTGCTAAGGGTTTGATTCTTCACAATTAATTTTGGTAAACGAAATATCATTTACTAATGCATTATGCTATTTTATTAAGTTGGTACTATCAAACCTAAGATGTTAATTTTGGCTTGTATTGTTTTACCTTTTCATTTTGAAAATATTGATAAGCTTGCCTTGTCAGACACAATATTTGACATCTTTCAGAGCATGTCCTCTTTTTTCTTTTTTCTTCTCTCTTAAATGAAGTGAAATAAAGAAAAAGGGTAAAGCAAGAAGCATTTAATTTTCTCTCACTGCAAGCAAGGAATAAGAGCAATAAGCGACCCCCTTTTGTATTGTATGTTGGGTTGTGCATTGATCACAATTGTTGCAGTATTTTTAAAGTTCTCACATTTATCAGCACCCGATTTATTATCATTATAAAAAAGAAGAGAATAGAACTTAATATATATCCTTGATTAAATTTGAATCAACCAGAATAACTGACTCGAAAAAATCTCCAACCCTGAAGCAATCCAAAGTAAATGGCGTACCCAAACGACGATTATACCAATATGAGTTAATATATATGAAACGGAAAATATTGTAACCTGATAATAGATATTCAGATTTAGTTGTGGAGTCCTTTTTAGAAGTGCTAAGGGTCTGATTCTTCACAATTAATTTGTTGGTAAACGAAATATCTTTTACTAATGCATTTGCTATTTCATTAAGTTGGTACTATCAAAACTAAGATGTTAATTTTGGCTTGTATTGTTTTACCTTTTCATTTTGAAAATATTGATCAGCTTGCCTTGTCACTTGTCAGACATAACATTTAGCATCTTTCGGAGCATGTCCTCTTTTCCCTTTCTTTTTCTCTCTCTAAATGAAGTGAAATAAAGAAAAAGGGTAAAGCAAGAAGCATTCAATTTTTCTCACTGCAATCAAGGAATAAGAGCAATAAGTGACCCCTTTTGTATTGTACGTTGGGTTGTGCATTGATCACAATTGTTGCAGTATTTTTAAAGTTCTCACATTTATTAGCACCCAATTTATTATCAAAAAGAAGAGAATAAAACTTAATATATATCCTTGATTAAATTTGAACCAACCAGAATAACTGACTCGGACGTAAACAAAATTTTAAAGATACATTATCCGAACTCGTGATTAATCGAATACAAAAGTACCCGAACCTAAAAAATCTATATATTTTGAATATTGGAACATAAAACAATCTAAACCCAAATGATCCATGATCGAAAAAATCTCCAAACCTGAAGCAATCCAAAGTAAATGGTATACCCAAACGACAATTATACCAATATGAGTTAATATGAAACGGAAAAGATTGTAACCTGATAAAAGATATTCACATTTAGTTGTGGAGTCCTTTTTAGAAGTGCTAAGGGTTGATTCTTCACAATTAATTTGTTGGTAAACGAAATATCTTTTACTAATGCATTATGCTATTTCATTAATTGTGGGTCAATTTCTTTCTAAGGGATTATGTGTTGCTGTTATAAGTTAGATATTATTTTTGTATTATTCGAGAATTTTTTTTTAAATAAAGCTCAAAGTACACAATATAATAGTTAAGCAGTTAAATTATAATATATTCCATAATACTTATCTATTTTGTGTTTTGTATCTATTCATCAATTTTTTTAAGGTTTTATTAAAGAATAAAATTCTTTATTAAAACGAAAAATATATTTTTATCAAAACTTGACTTGTTTTTATAAGTTTTGTAATATTAATTACTTGCTCATATTGAAGCATCTAAACTAATAATGTGTGTTGAGAGTTGTTCAATTCTGTTCTTTTCTTAATTATTGAGTACTCAATATATTCAATATTCAAAATAAGAGATCTACAAGTCATTTTAAAATTGATTTGTACTAAATTACATATAATAATCAAGTTGGTACTTTTTTAATCAAATGTTATAATTTGGATGGTGGCAATTGAGAGACTATTGATATCTTAATTTGTTCTACACTTGAATAAAATTGAAAAAGAAAATATATTATATCGTGTTTACTCCTACTTTTATTTCAAAGAGTAGGATCCTTCAACACGCAAGGTTCTTTATTCCTGGTCCAGGTAGCTTTCACTTTTCCTTTTTGTAAGGACACATATATGATAAATCTACTATGTAAAAGAGCATTGAAGAGTAGTCAATTACACAACTACAATAAGCTCTCCTTGCTAGCTAGTTTGTTTCTTATAAAAGGGATCATAATATCTCTGGTACTCTCTACCTATCAAACGAAACTACATACAACTTAATTAAACTCTGATAAAAAAAAAAAGGAGAGGCCGGGAGTAATAACAATGTCCATACCTTCTATTGAAACCCCACCCGAAATATCTTCTATTGAAACCCCACCCGAACCTTCTGATGACGCCTCATTGTACAATCTGAGGAAGGAGGTCTTCAAAGCAGCCATGAATCGCAAATGGAAACATGTGCTTGAGCTCTACGGAGACGAGAAAGTCCAAGGCCAGCCTATTACACGTGCAAATGACACCTTACTTCATGTCGCAGTTTCTGGTGCCACGGAAAAAGAAGTTTTAGATCTTCTCAATATCGTTCAAGTTAACGAAGGTATTACCACTTTATATCTATAAAAAAAACCCAAATAATATGTATATACCAGGTACCATATACGGCTATGTGATGTATCATTTAAAAATTCAGCCTTTTTATTATCATACAAACACTTTGGTTCCTCTAGTTGCCAAAACTGTTGTGGGGCCAGCAGGAAGTTACTGCTAGCACATGTACATATACATGTCTTTATTTATACTATTTGATGATTCCTTTTTAAGTTGCTGAAATGAAAAATCTTTGTTTCTAATTACTCAATTACCTAGTTTTAAATAGGCACCTAAAAGTTGCAGAAAAGAATTTGAAATAATATATGTAACTAATTAACTAATGCTTTAACATATAAATAATTAACTGAGGCTCTTAATGTTTATGGAATTAAAATGTTTTACCTATAGCTTTCAGATAGAAACAAGATGTAGAGTCCCTGTACTCAATAAAAAACTTTAATTGTACAGGCAATTTGAGAAGATTAAATACTGAAATAAGGAAAATGTGTAAAACGAGCCCTTTCTGAGCATGTAAAATCAGAGTAGGATCCTTCAAATGTATTATGGTATATTAGCAATGAAACCAGGGAACATATTCAATCCCAGCGAAATAAATATTATTTACTTAAAGTCATTAAGTGATGAATTTCAGCAAGGTGACAATTGTGATCAAATATAACTGACAATTTCAGAAAATTGACACAACAATGTTCTCGAGATTTAATAAAAATAAAGGACAATTGACCTTGACATGCTTCTTTCTAAAAAGGCAGTTAAATATAATTCAATAAATCCATAACCATGTAGACCACAATTAAATTTCCATTTTGATTTCTAAGAATATTTGATGCAATTCTCACAGAAAAGTGCAAAATCTTGAGCTTAACAAACAAAAGTGGGGATACCCCACTTCATCTGGCGGCGGCTCTCGGGCTGGAGAAGGTTTGCAGGAGAATAACAAATATGTGTCCAGGTATGGTAACTAGTGCACGTAACAACCTTCATGAGACCCCGCTCTTTTCGGCAGTGCGCCACGGAAAGAAGAACGCCTTCTTTGTGCTTGAGGCTGCCATCCATAAGGAGCAAGATCTGAAAATTGAGGAAGACTGGTTAATAAATCCAACATGCTTATCCAAGAGAGACATCACTCACTGTATGAGAGATGATGGTAACAATATCCTTCACTATGCCATTGAAGGGGAACAATTTGGTATGCGCTTTCAGCAAAAAAAACATAAATAAAATAAAATGTAAGCAATACTATAACCAATCAAATGTATTGACTGTAGATTTGGCATACGAGATCATTCACCTATATCCACCGTTGTTGAACTTTGTCAATTCAAGCGGAGAAACTGCACTTCACGCTCTGGCTGACAAGCCCACTGTTTTCAGGAGTGGAGCTCGCTATGGCTTATATGATACAATTTCATATTACTGTACTTGCTCTGTCCCTGTGATTGAAACCTAATTAATTGTTAATTATGATTTTTACAATAATAATAATTGCTATGTGCTTCACAATTTGACTTTTGGAATGTTTGATACTTTGATTGTAGGCACAATTACAGAGCCACTCAAGTCTCAGTTTGTTAGTTTCTTGGAGAATGAAAAGAAAAATAAAAATGAGAAACCGTCAGACATTCAGAAAGATGAAAATAAAGTAGTGCCGCCGACATGCAACGTTTGTTTTGACCTATTTTCTTTGATGAAGGATTCCATCAGCTTCATAATTAGTTCTGTCGGTATGAGAAAAAAAAAATCTCAATATAATTAACCAAAATAAGAACAAACTGTTCATATAAATAATTTCTTTTGTCTACTAAACTTTCATATTTTCTACTGCAGCAGCTAGCTCAAAAGCTGGTATATTTAAGTCTTGCAGTAGTGCTGATGAAGAAAACCCAGGTATAGTTTACAAACCATTACGTTATAATGATACAGTCAGTTTTTTCTTAGAATTTAGTAACTCTTTGCTAGATTCTTATGGTTAATTTATGGTACCAAGTAATAATTTCTTTCTGTTGGTTAAAGATTTAGTTTCGGCATACAATGATTCATTACGGACTTCAAGGACCAAATTAAATTTTGGAAAATTGATAACATAATAAGGTAATTTTAATGAAATCTTACATATGTTCATAAATTTTATTGTTTCCCTTCATTTTACACTGCATGATAGCTGGAGCACACAAGGAAGATGAATATAAGCCATCTAACTATCAGAAACAGAGGAACTTCCCACAGAACTATGATATCATGCTTTCCTTTTTCATGATTATCATGAAGCTCCTATTAGTTGTTCTTGGTATAGGTATGTGCATATATGTATTGCATAAATTTCTTCAAGAAAATGTCGAGTTACTCGTCGACACCAATTAATTAGAAAACAAGTCTTTAGAAATAGAGGAAAAAACAAAGTACAAACATAGTACCAACTATAATTTCCTGGTGTATGGCCAGAAAAAGAAAGAAAGGAATGTGATTCTTAATATAGCTTTGAACAATTAATTTAGATTCTATTGAAATGTGAAAGAAAAGACCCATTATTATAGACCTTTTGCTCAGTTTTTTAACATTTAGTTTATCACTCTCTAAATAACTTCCTAAAGGGTTATGGAGATTGCAAACAATTACAAAACAAAAACAAAAGCACAGAAATGCATTCCAAATAATGAAGAAACTGGTGGATCATTCAACACTCTGGGAGTACGAGGAAGCCCACGGTGGAAAGAATCCATATGAGTCTGCATTATCATTTCATGGATCCCCTCCATCATTAGATGATGAAAAGACACCAAACCCAAGTGAAGGTATGTTAATTAGAAAAGATAAATTTTCTCAATTCACGTTTAAAAAAAAATTATGCCATATATTGCAGTGAATAAATCAGAATATAGTTTACTTCCTTATGTTGGCCTGCATCTATGAAAAAAATATATTAATTAATTTTATAGGCATATAACTTGTAATGCTTTTAAGTATTATTTGTCACGAACAGTGTGGTGATTGGTACTTTTTTTTTTTGTATAAACAATATGATTGGGTTGTAAAATACATGTCTACGCAATGTACAAAATCAGCACTATGAAATGCGACAATTATTTAATTCTCTTGGTTAAATCATCAATAACTATATATATATATATAAAGGTTGAGAAACTAAGTTCTTCGTTATTCAACTAAATATAGAAGACTCGTTACACTTCCTTAATCAGGCTAATAACATCTTGTATATTTCTATGCTGTCATATACATTTAACTAATACAGATAAATCCGTCCGGATTGAACCCGTAATAGTGGTAAGCATAGACATGCTGAAGAAAGTCTTGGGGAAAGGTTCTCCGAAATTTTTTGAAGAGAAGGAATCGACAAATGCACCTGATAGTGGTATGTTCACTAATTTTATATAGTCAAGCTTAACACGAGATATAATATTATTTAGGTGATGCTAAATTTCTCTATTCTCTAGGCTTCAAGCATAAATTTTACTATATTCAATCATGAATATGCTAAATTTTCAGTTCCTGTAGTACCTGCCCAAAAACACCAAATCAGGCACCTTGCTAGTAAGATACTACTATAGCCATGTATGTACCAACATCCCAGCTGTGTATATATATGTAGTCTTGATGTCTAATTTTTTCAAGGATAGAATTAAAGAACAAAAATCATTACAGAGTCATGATAGAAAACTTCCTATAAGCAAACTGTTAGAAAAGAGATGAGAAATCGAAAGCATGTTGCTACACATTTTGTTAACATAGATCACAATTTTGTCAACATGTGGTTCAGCAAGCCCTGTTTTGATAGCTGCAAAGAGGGGAATAACAGAGATGGTGAAAAGAATCATTGAGAAGTATCCAGTGGCAGTCATGGACAAAGACAAGGATAAGAAAAATATTGTTTTACTGGCAGTGGAGCACCGCCAAGTCCACGTGTACACGTACATGCTGGGTTTTCAACCTATGGAGAGTGTATTTCGGCACGTAGATAAAGATGAAAATAGTGCTCTACATCTCGCAGGCATGCTCAGCCATAGCCGGCCCTGGAGCATCCCTGGAGCAGCACTTCAGATGCAATGGGAGAGCAAGTGGTACCAGGTGATCTCTCTCTCCTCTCTAAAAAATGGAATAAATTAAAATAAAAACTGAACACATGTAATATGGCGGTGTGCAGTATGTGTATAATAGTATGAACCTAGAAACATTCTCAAGAAGTAAGGATGGAAAGACGCCAGAGGAGGTTTTCGTAGAGAGTCATGAAAAACTAGTTGAAAATGGAAGCACTTGGCTGACAAATACTTCCCAGTCTTGCTCCGTGGTGGCTGCTCTCGTCGCTACGGTGGCCTTTGCATCTTCAAGCACAGTTCCAGGAGGTGTAGACCAGTCGTCTGGATCTCCAGTCCTCAGTACAAAACCAGCTTTTCAGTTGTTCGCCATCTCATCCCTTGTCGCTCTTTGCTTCTCTATTACATCTCTTGTCATGTTCCTCGCAATACTCACCTCCCGTTACCAGGTTACCAAAATCCCTATCTTAATTAGAATTTCTTCCTTCTGAAATTTCAACATTGGAAACTGAAATTCTCATTCCTTTGCTGATCAGGTCAGGGATTTCAATAGGGGACTTCCCGTGAAGCTTATCCTGGGGCTGACATCCCTCTTCATGTCAATAGCTTCTATGCTTGTCGCATTCTGTGCCGGAGACTTTTTTGTTGTCGAAAGTAAGCTCAAATTTGCCGTGTACCCCATATACGCCGTCATGTGCTTTCCTGTCACTTTCTTTGCTGTTGCACAATTTCCATTATACATTGACCTCATCAAAGCAACCATAAAGGAAGTTCCGGAGCGCACTGAGAAGATGCAAGTCTACTAGCTAGCTCCACAATAATATGCTCAGTATAATTACTATAACTCGTTTGATGTTTTGTTCTACTTAATAATTCAAGACTAAGAATTTTGATTTTGGTGTGATGTTTGTTTGATCGCGAGGGTCGCGTGGAGAATAATTATTCAGGACTAATGATTTTTGTGGTGTGATGAAATAAGAGAAATGATGAACTGGAAATAAAATTTATTATTGAAGTTCTGATTTGTACATGAGTATTACATGGCTCTTTATAGCCTATTTTTCCTTGTAGCCGTTGGAGACTTTCCTAACAAATTAGATTCTGGATTTTGTCTAATTGAGGGAATTAAGCTAGGTAACTAATTTAACCTGACAGCTATATTTTGATGCTAGTTGGATTTCCTTTCTAAATAGCCTATGATGATTTTCTGAGGCTATTTTCTAAATTTATTGAGGCTATTTTCTAAATTTATTGAACCCAGCTTGCTAAGTATGTTTTGATAACTACCTTTGTCAAGCGTTTTTGTGAAAATATCTGCCAGTTACTCTCGACTTCTGACAAATGGTGTTTTTATTTCTCCTCACTGCGGATAAAGTGGCAGTTAACTTCAATGTGCTTCGTCCTCTCATGGAACACAGGGTTGGATGCGATGTGTTGTGCTGCCTAATTGTCACAGTACATCTTCATAGTTTCTCTATAATCTATCTTCATGTCTTGAAGTAGGTGCTTGATTCAAATGAGCTCACTGTTGGATCTTAATCCAACGTTGAGCATATATGTAATATAATTATGAATTGTTTACTGTCAAATATGATTGTCACAATTAAAGTGATCTAATATGGAATTAAGATATTAGACAATCTATGTATTCAATAGGATGTGGTCCATAAGTGTGTAGAACAATTTGGGCAAAGATCAAATCATTGATGGACTGATTCTGAAATTTGCAATTGAGAAAACTGCCTTTAGAACGCCCAGTGTGGGTGGTCCACCCGCACTGGCTCTGAGTGCGGACGCACTCAGTACTTAGCCAAAATCTGGAACATTTTGGGGTGCCCAGTGTGGGTGGTCCACCCGCACTGGATCTGAGTGCGGACGCACTCAGTACTTAGCCAAATTCTGGAAACATTTTGGGCTCCCAGTGCGGGTGGTCCACCCGCACTGGATCTGAGTGCGGACGCACTCAGTACTTAGCCAAATTTTGAGAACTTCGGACAACCCAGGAAAAGTCCGAGCGTAATGCGGACGCACTGGAACCCCAGTGCGGGTGAACCACCCGCACTGGGGACTTAGTGAAAATTTGGGGCTGAGTTTTAAGGCGGTTATTTGGACGCGAATCATCTCAGTGCGGACGCACTGAGATCCAGTGCGGGTGAACCACCCGCACTCGCGCAGTCAGATCTGTAAACTATATATAGATGGGTCCCCAAGGCACAAGATAACCAACTCTTTTCAGAAGTTATTCTTCTACAGAAATTGAGTGCCTTCTCCTTTCTTCCACCATCAAAGAATTGAGAGGAGAATTCCATTAGGAAATTTGGAGAGGAATTCTCAAGAGGCGATCTTGTTGCCTTGGAAGACCTAATCTAAGATCCAACCAAAAGGGCGAGAAGGAAGAACTAGAGTCTTGTCTCGCGCTCACGGAGACGGTTGCTGCTCCAACTTCGGGTTTAAGATTCCATGGCCAACGTTATGGAATCAGGTATTGTATTCCGCACTAAAGTTTATGTTTTGGGTATCTTTGGCATAGGGCGGTCCTTAGGTTAAGGTGGGGACTGTTTCTTCTTCCCCGGGGTGTAAGTGTTTGACCCCTAGATGAGATGTAATTGTTTGATCTCTAGATAAGGCGTAATTGTTTGGCCTTCATGATCCCCCAACAAGTGGTATCAGAGCCTTCCTATGCCGAAGGATTAGGTCTTTGGATCTAGAGAGAATTAGGATTTGAATTGATGATTTTTCGTTGTTTTTTGTTGGATTTTCTTGATTATTTTTTGATCTGAAAATTAAGTTTGGAGAGCACAAAATATGTTCCTAATTAAGATTCTAATTGCTCAGTTTTTCAAGTTCTTAAGTTGGTTAGGGTTTCCTCGAAGATTTCCATTAGAAATCGGAAAATTCCTAATCAAGATTCGGTCTTGGAACACGCTTGAAATTCTGCATGTCATTCATTTGGCAAATTTTCTGGGCAATTTTGGAATTGGGAATTTACAAAATTAGAAAGGAATTTACAAAATTAGAAAGAAATTTCTAAATTTGAAAGGCTATTTAAGGGTGCTTCCAATTTCTCTCTAGATCATGTCATAATTCAGTATAACAAGTGTAGTTATTTTTCATGTTTTTTCCCCTAAATTCGGATTATAATTAAATAAATATGATGCGGGCGCACTCACCCTTAGTGCGTCCGCACTAAGTTCGGGGAAAATTCAGAAAATAAATACAATTGCTATGATGCAATTATATATTTATTTATTTAATTGCACTTTTATTTTATGGCTAAGGTATAAATTATAGTTCTTATAAAGGCATTAAGGTTTATATATACCTTGAATTGAATTGATGGAGTCATTATCGTACCCTCCGGTGCCTCTTTTGACAAAGTTAATTTAAATTCATTGTATAAAAGGATATAAGATGTGCATTTGATGGAAGCGATCATTTATCGGCCCTTCGGAAGATAATGGTTGTTGAAATTATGTGTACAATTTAGTGATAATAAAGTGTAGTGATGATTATTATGTTTTATTACATATGTCAATAAGTCGGCCCTCCGGAAGGCATATTGTCGATATGTTACTGTATCATCAATGCTTTATTATTGCGTCAAAGTATCATAAGAAATTAATTCGTTACCCTCCGGTGACCAATTAATGGAAACCGATGCTTTGTTAATGATGGAAATGTTTAGCCTTTTGTTTGAACATAATTTATAAAATTCAGAATTTATTTTGCTAAATCGTGGTTGTTTTGTGTGTTTTTTGTTCGAATTTTTCAGCAAGCATTACTACTAGCCTAAAAGACATTCCGATGTTGAATGGTTCCAATTTCAAGTACTGGCAGGAGAGTGTTATGATAACTCTCGGTGTCATGGATTTAGACTTAGCATTCAGAGTGAACTGTCCCACCATTACGGATACCTCTACTCCTGATGAAAAGAAGGAGAAGGAAAAGTGGGACAGATCCAATAGGGTGAGTCTAATGATTTTGAAAAGGTTCATTCCAGAGGTATTTAGAGGCTCGATTACTGATGAGATTACTAACGCTAAGGCATATTTGGCTGAAATTGAGACAAGGTTTGTCAAGAATGAAAAGGCAGAAATTGGTACACTCTTGACGAAACTTGTTTCAATGAAGTATAAGGAAAAGGGGAGTATTCGGGAATATATCATGGAGATGTCTAATGTTGTTTCAAAACTAAGGGCACTTAAGTTGGAGATTTCTGATGATCTCTTGGTGCACTTAGCATTGATATCTCTTCCTTCACACTTTGGACAGTTTAAGGTGAGCTATAATTGTCAAAAGGAAAAATGGACACTTAATGAGCTCATCTCACATTGTGTGCAAGAAGAAGAAAGACTGAAACAGGATAAGACAGAAAGTGCCCATGTTGCTACTACTTCCAAATTTAAGGCATCGTCTAAGCGTAAGAAATCGAATCAGACTAAGGATAATAAGGATGCTGCAACGACCACCAATAAGAAACAGGATAAGGGCAAGAAAGTTGCCGCATCTGAAAATCCCTGTTACTTCTGTGGTGCGGTTGGACACAAGAAGATTCATTGCCAGAATTATCACGCATGGCGTGCTAAGAAAGGTAAATCTCTTGTTATGGTTTGTACGGAAGTTAATTTATCTTCTGTATCTAGATATACTTGGTGGATAGATTCTGGTGCAACTACTCACATAAGTATGTCTTTGCAGGGCTGCCTAAATTGCCGGAAGCCAAGTGATGATGAAAGATTCATCTTTGTGGGCGATGGCAATAAAGTTGAGGTGGAGGCTATTGGGACTTATAGATTATTGTTAAAATCAGGATTTTATTTGAATTTGTATGAGACATTTGTTGTACCGTCTTTTAGACGTAACTTAATTTCTATTTCTGCTTTGGATAAGTATGGATTTATTTGTACTTTTGGAAATGGAAAATTCAGTTTGTTTCATGATTCAAAACAAGTTGGTTCTGGTTTTCTTTCGGTTTATGATAATCTGTATTCTTTGGATGTCAATAGTTCTTATATTGAAGCCTTGCATGTGGATACAAATAGTAAGAAAAGAAAATTAACTAATGAGAATTCGGCTACATTATGGCACAAGCGATTAGGTCACATTTCTCAACGAAGAATTGAACGTCTTGTGTCTAATGAAATTCTTGAACCCTTAAATTTTTCAGATCTTAATGATTGTATTAATTGCATAAAAGGGAAACAAACCAATTTCAGAAAATATGAAGCCAAAAGGTGTTCAGAAGTCTTGGAATTAATTCATACCGATATCTGTGGTCCGTTTCCAAAGGCTACAAGAAATGGTCAGCGGTATTTTATTAGTTTCATCGACGACTATTCTAGATATGGCTACATATATTTAATTAAAGAAAAGGCTCAAGCCCTTGACATGTTCAAAAGTTTCAAAGCGGAAGTTGAGTTACAACTTAACAAACGCATTAAGGCTATTAGATCTGACCGTGGTGGTGAATACTATGGCAGATATGATGGATCAGGTGAGCAATGTCGAGGGCCTTTTGCACATTTCATAGATGAATGCGGAATTGTACCTCAATATACATTGCCCGGTTCGCCGGCAATGAATGGTGTTTCTGAGAGGCGCAATAGAACGCTTAAGGATATGGTAAGAAGTATGATGAGTCGTACTACTTTGCCACAAAATCTATGGGGTGAAGCCTTAAAGACAGCAGCATATATCCTAAATAGAGTACCCACTAAAGCAACTAACAAAACCCCATATGAAATTTGGAATGGGCGAAAGCCTAACTTGAAACACTTGCGTGTATGGGGATGTCCAGCTGAGGCAAGGCCTTATAGGCCGCACGAGAAGAAACTGGATGAAAGGACTGTTAGTTGTTATTTTATTGGGTATCCCGAGCGATCAAGGGGTTTTAAGTTTTATAATCCTACAGAACATTCAGTTTTTGAGACGGGAAATGCAAAATTTTTTGAGGATGTTGAGTTTGCGGGGGGAGATACAATAATGGATTTTGAATTCGAAGAGGAATGTGCAAATATTCCCTCAGGTGTTGAGAGTTTTGTGGACATTGAACCCATTTTTACTCAAAATACAATTGTCGAAAACGAAACCATTATTGAAGACCAAACTCAACAAGATCAAACAACACAAAGAGAAATTCCAGAAATTATGGATGATGTTGTTGTTGGCCAGATTGTTGTAGACAATGCTGGAAATTCTCAAGAAAATTTAGAAGTGCCAATAAGAAGATCCACTAGAGAGAAAAGGTCTGCAATATCTTCGGATTATGTAGTTTACCTTCAAGAACATGAGTTTGATGTTGGCATGTTAGAAAATGACCCCATAAATTTACAACAAGCCATGCAAAACTCTAACTCTCACAAGTGGATCGATGCCATGAATGAGGAAATAAAATCTATGGCTGACAATGACGTTTGGGAAATTGTCCCATTACCATCAGGAGCGAAACCTATTGGTTGCAAATGGATATTTAAAACCAAGAGGGATTCAAAAGGTAATGTGGAGAAATATAAGGCTCGTCTTGTCGCTAAAGGTTTTACACAAAAGGAAGGCATAGATTATAAAGAGACTTTCTCTCCAGTTTCATTGAAAGACTCTTTAAGGATTATATTGGCATTAGTTGCGCATTTCGATTTAGAGCTTCATCAGATGGATGTTAAGACAGCGTTTCTAAATGGTGACATTGAAGAAACGATCTATATGGTGCAACCAGAAAACTATGTATCGGGAGATGCAAAGTCTATGGTGTGCAAACTTAAGAAATCCATCTATGGGCTAAAGCAAGCGTCTCGTCAGTGGTACTACAAATTCCACAATGTGATTATGTCATTTGGTTATGAGGCAAATCTTGTGGATGAGTGTATATACCTCAAGTTCTGTGGGAGTAAGTTCGTATTTCTGGTTTTATATGTGGATGACATATTGCTTGCCAGCAATGATATAAATATGTTGCATGAGACCAAGAAATTTCTGATGAAGAATTTTGAGATGAAAGATCTTGGTGATGCATCATTCGTCCTAGGGATTGAAATACTGAGGAATAGAACCCAAGGTATATTAGGTTTATCCCAAAGGAATTATATCGAAAAGGTCCTGAAAAGGTATGGCATGCAAGACAGTAAACCAGGAAATACCCCTGTGGCAAAAGGAGACAAATTTAGTCTCAGCCAATGCCCAAAGAATCATGTAGAAAAGGAAGTAATGCAAAAGTATCCATATGCCTCAGTTATTGGGAGCATCATGTATGCACAAGTGTGTACGCGTCCAGATATTGCGTTCATCACTGGCATGTTGGGCCGATACTTGTCAAATCCAGGTCTAGATCATTGGAAAGCAGCCAAACGGGTCTTGAGGTACCTGAAGCGAACAAAAGACCACATGCTCACGTATCGGAAGTCGGATAAGTTAGAGGTCATTGGGTATACCGACTCTGATTTTGGAGGATGTCAAGATAGCATGAAATCGACATCCGGCTACGTTTTCATGTTAGCTGGAGGAGCCGTTTCGTGGAAGAGTGCTAAACAATCACTTATAGCATCTTCCACAATGGCCGCAGAATTCGTTGCATGTTATGAAGCATCGAATCATGGTGTATGGCTACGCAATTTTGTCACTAGGCTGCGCATAGTGGAGTCTATTGAGAAACCACTAAAATTGTTATGTGACAATAACTCAGCCGTGCTATACGCAAATAACAACCGAAGTTCGTCAAAATCCAAGCACATTGACATCAAATTTTTGGTTGTAAAAGAGAGAGTACAGAAAGGTCAGTTGTCAATAGAACATATAGGAACAAACTCCATGTTGGCGGATCCACTTACTAAAGGATTACCACCCAATAAGTTTGAAGAGCATGTTGCTCATATGGGTGTAATTCCGGTTAGGGAAATTCAGTTTTAGTGGGAGTTTGTTAATTGTTTATTTTGATGTTCTATTTACTTATTTTGGATATGTAACTTATGACATAAGGATATTATTATTTTGCATTCTGTCTCTATTTTAGTTTGACCTCAAAATTTTGGATATGTAAATTGTTTATTTGAATTTTGCATTTTACAACAAGTTCATGAAATTTAGTTTCAAGTTTTAAGTGGGAGACCTAGTTATAAATTGGCACGTAAGATCACAATTGCGTGTAATTTCTATGCTACACATCCACATCATGATTCATGTCATTTGGTTATGTTAGTACTGTGATTATTGATGGTTTAGTCATGACTAAAATAAATGTGACGAAAGCTGCTTTAGTCCTTTGCTAATATGATTGATGGACGGAATTGGTTTGGGAATACATGAGGATGACAGAAAAGTATGTGCGCACATAAGGCTGACAATACATAATTAAAAGAGTATGACATAGTGCTCAAGTGGGAGATTGTTGGATCTTAATCCAACGTTGAGCATATATGTAATATAATTATGAATTGTTTACTGTCAAATATGATTGTCACAATTAAAGTGATCTAATATGGAATTAAGATATTAGACAATCTATGTATTCAATAGGATGTGGTCCATAAGTGTGTAGAACAATTTGGGCAAAGATCAAATCATTGATGGACTGATTCTGAAATTTGCAATTGAGAAAACTGCCTTTAGAACGCCCAGTGTGGGTGGTCCACCCGCACTGGCTCTGAGTGCGGACGCACTCAGTACTTAGCCAAAATCTGGAACATTTTGGGGTGCCCAGTGTGGGTGGTCCACCCGCACTGGATCTGAGTGCGGACGCACTCAGTACTTAGCCAAATTCTGGAAACATTTTGGGCTCCCAGTACGGGTGGTCCACCCGCACTGGATCTGAGTGCGGACGCACTCAGTACTTAGCCAAATTTTGAGAACTTCGGACAACCCAGGAAAAGTCCGAGCGTAATGCGGACGCACTGGAACCCCAGTGCGGGTGAACCACCCGCACTGGGGACTTAGTGAAAATTTGGGGCTGAGTTTTAAGGCGGTTATTTGGACGCGAATCATCTCAGTGCGGACGCACTGAGATCCAGTGCGGGTGAACCACCCGCACTCGCGCAGTCAGATCTGTAAACTATATATAGATGGGTCCCCAAGGCACAAGATAACCAACTCTTTTCAGAAGTTATTCTTCTACAGAAATTGAGTGCCTTCTCCTTTCTTCCACCATCAAAGAATTGAGAGGAGAATTCCATTAGGAAATTTGGAGAGGAATTCTCAAGAGGCGATCTTGTTGCCTTGGAAGACCTAATCTAAGATCCAACCAAAAGGGCGAGAAGGAAGAACTAGAGTCTTGTCTCGCGCTCACGGAGACGGTTGCTGCTCCAACTTCGGGTTTAAGATTCCATGGCCAACGTTATGGAATCAGGTATTGTATTCCGCACTAAAGTTTATGTTTTGGGTATCTTTGGCATAGGGCGGTCCTTAGGTTAAGGTGGGGACTGTTTCTTCTTCCCCGGGGTGTAAGTGTTTGACCCCTAGATGAGATGTAATTGTTTGATCTCTAGATAAGGCGTAATTGTTTGGCCTTCATGATCCCCCAACACTCACTTGTTGTAGATGTCATGATCCGATACTCTGCTTCTGCACTCGATCTTACCACAACATTATGCTTCTTGCTTTTCCAAGTAACCAAATTGCCACCTACAAAAATACAAAAACCTGTGGTTGATTTTCTGTCGCAACTTCCGACCCAATCTGCATCCGAAAAACTAACCACATCATTAGAATTATTTCTTTTCATTCATATTCTTTGACCTAGAGTGCTTTTATGGTATCTCAGTATCCTATCAATTGCACTCAAGTGACTGGTACGTAGAACATGCATAAATTGGCTAACTACACTAACTGCATACGCAATATCAGGTCTGGTAACGGTATGGTAGATTAATTTGCCTACCAACCTTTGATACTGTCCTATGTCAGGTCGAGGTTCACCATCTTCTAATCCAAGTTTAATATTGGTTTTTATTGGAGTGCCGGCTGATTTAGCTCCTAACTTACCAGTCTCTTTCAACATGTCAAGTACATATTTTCTTTGGAAAAAAAATAAGTCCTTGCTTGAGTGAGCTATTTCTATTCCAAGAAAATATGAAAGTTTGCCAAGATCTTTGATATCAAACTCTTTTTTCAAATATTCCTTAACCCTTTTGATTTCCTCATTATCATTTCCAATAATAATAATGTCATCTACATAAACAAGAATAATAGTGGTAGAATTTTGTGAATGTTTGATAAATATTGTTGAATCTGCTGTGCTTTTGACAAAATTAATTTTTAGAAGAGAGGAGCTTAGCTTGGCACACCATGCTCTTAGAAATTATTTCAAACCATAAATTGTCTTATTTAACTTACACACCAATGACGGATCCGATGTACTTTTGTGACCTAGAGGAAGAAAACAAAATGCATACACTAAATAGTCGCAATGTTAAATATCATTGTTCATTGCTCCTTTCTAATAAAGACACGAAAACATAACAAAAAATTTGAACAATATAACATCCCCCTGTGGACTATCACCTCACCAGATACCTCTTAATTATATACCTTTCGTCAAATATAAATACACTTAGAGGGAACAGGATATTATTTATATTTAGTTGAATGTCAGTGTCAAGTGCTTCTCTATGTATTTCAAAATTATCACACTACAAGGAGTAATAACTAATAAATCCATCGAGGAGCATGCATCAGACTGCTCTTTGCTACTTTCGTGCTATTAAATTACTGTTGGGAAAAATAAATGTTATAACCTGAATTTGTAAAATGGATTATTTTTTAATCAGAATTAAGGGTTAATGAACAATGTATTTACTGATTGGATCAGATCTTGAATTCTGAAAATTCATTATTTTGGTCTCTCTTCGGACCCAAATTTTGATTTATAACATTTTTCTAAATAAAATAAATTAAAACACTCATGTTTCTAGAAAATTTGTTTTCTACTCAGACCGCTCTGGTATTCTGCAGCCTCAATCAGGGGGCCGCACAATGTCCATGTGGCCCTATTCATTTTTTTAAAAGTTTTTGGTTTTAAAGCTATTAATTTGAAGAAATAGCTTTGGAATTTGTGCTTCACACTCTAAGCCCCTACGGCTTTAGAATTTGTGCACTTACAAAAAAACAAAAAAAAAATATGGAGCCGCAGGGGCATTGTGCGGCCCCTCAACTGAGGTCGTATCGGCATTGTACGGACTATCGGGGAGATGTTCATGGTTTTTCCGAGGGTTTGGGGCTCGGGCAAAGGTCGAACAGGTGGTGTGCGTAGAGAAAGAGAAACCGGACAGTTAAATCAAGAATTATGACAGTTAAATCGTTGACTTTAACTGAGTTGGTTTGTAGTTAGCGTGCATATTGCAAGAATGGGGGAACTAAACCGGAGGAAAGAAATTTTTTCCCAAACCAAAATGATTGATTTCATTATCTGACCAACCTTTCTACTTTTGCAATTAAGAATTATGACACATAAATCAAGCCTAACCAAGCTCCATGAACTAGAAATTCATACCACTAATTGTGTTTTAACAAATTCATATAATATCCCGAACACCGTGAACCTGGTCCATACAAATTATCCCCATACTAAAAAGGAATTTTTTCCCGAAATTTTTATATATAAGAAAATAAATAAAAAAAATATTAAAAATGAGAAACTGTAGCTGGGATTTCGAAAAATAAGAAGGTAGGCGTATGCCATGGCGTCCCACTGGGACGCCATGGCATACCCCAGCCCGTCGGAAAAAACGGAAAAAAAAAAAAAAAAAAAAAAAAAAATAATAGGGACGCCATGGCTTGTCCCGACCCGGGAAAAAAAAAAAAAAAAAAAATGAAAAATTAGGGACGCCATGGCTTCTCCCGACCCGGGAAAAAAAAAAAAAAAAAACAAAATCGGGACGCCATCCCCCATCCCGACCCGTGAAAAAAAAAAAAAAAAAAAAAAAAACGGGACGCCATCCCCAAACCCGACCCGGCGGAAAAAAAAAAAAAAAAAGAAAAGGGGACGCCATGGGGCAGGCCGACCCGGGGAAAAAAAAAAAAAAAAATATAGGGACGCCATGGGGCTGGCCGTCCCTAGTGCGAAAAAATAAAAATCGGGTCTCTTTCCCACTGCGTTTCCTCTCTGCCGCTTCGTCTAAAGGAAAAATACCCCAAACTCCGCCGAAGGCTGCGCTGGTCCCCTCCCACCCGCCCCGCAGATCCCATGGCGTCCCATTCCTTCCGCCCCACGTATCCCATGGCGTCCCGTATCTGAATCCAACGGCCTGCGCCTACAGGTACGATTTTTGACGATTTTTTTTTTAAAATTAGTTAAAATTAGTAGGTTACTAAATCAATTAGTTTAGTGTTATATGTAAATTTTCGTTTTAATTGTATTGTGAAATAAATTATTTAGATTAGAATTAAAATGTATTTTCGGTTTAGGGTTTAGAAATTAGATTAATTATTTTCATTTGAAAACAAATTATGTAGAATAATTTTTTGTATAGACAAGATTATAGTTAATTTTATGTAATACTTTAATTTTTTATTTTAGATTACTTATCACAATCCAAACGGTTTATATATGCTTAGGCTAAAAACTTGTTGTATTCATTGTGTTCATTTGTTCAAAGTGTTGGATATATATGCAAATATGCGTTGCACAGTTTGAAATAACATGAAAAATTCATGTGTTGTTTGATATTCTTAGTCATTAATTTAGGGTTTGAAATAATGAAAATGTGATGCATGCAGGATGTCAGCTCCTCGTGGTGAGTATTGGCATCAAAACATTAATGATGCATTTGATGAAGTGCCTCAAACTCAGTCATCAAATAATTTTAGTTCGTTGTTGTGGATGCCACATCAGCAACACCGGACTTCACTGATTTCTATCGATGTAAGTCACTAAATTTTTTGTATTACTTGTACTTATTTAAATTAATGGTTTCATTGTTTTTAAATTAAGTCTTATAACCATGGCAGCCTAATAGTGGAGTGAGGGCTCGAGGCCACAAGCACATTATTCCGTACCATTGGCAATGTGAAAACATCTTAAAAAGTCTTGACCTATATCAAGTGTCTCAAATGAATGTTGCAAATGTCGATCCTTCGCTTCTCAGTGCTCTCTTAGAGCGTTGGCGACCAGAGACTCATACATTTCATCTTCCAGTAGGTGAGATGACTATTACTTTAGAGGATGTTTCTTGTTTGTGGGCTTTGCCAATTACGGGAATACCGGTGACTGGTGTGTCAGATGATAATTGGGAGGGTTTAGTGAATGAGTGTCTTGGGGTTGGGGCATGGGATGATTTGATGAAATCAAAGAAAAGATCTGATGAAATGCACAAATCTGGGTATGCCATTAACTTAAAAAAATTGCGAAATCAGTTTAAAGTCATGCCTTCGGGTCCTGGTGAGCCCACACCGGAGCAGATACATCAATATACAAGAGCTTACATACTTGATTTGTTTGGGTCGTTACTTTTTCCCGATACTTCTGGAGATTCGGTTCCGGTGATGTATTTACAGTTTCTCCGGGATCTCAACACGCCTAGGCAATACAATTCCGGTCGTTACTTTGTTCAATTGCCAGCTCTCGGCCACGCCATAACCTGTTGTACTTGGGAACAATTCCTTCGAATTTAGCACGGATTATCGATTTGATGTCACTAATGCTTTTTGTAACATCTTCTCTCATATCTTGCTTTATAGCATTAGCAATCACTGCTGCAGTTAGTTGTGCATGATCATTACGATTAGTCGGGGCACGGCATGTATGGGGTGTATTTAATGTTTTAATTGTCCATCGAGCTCCAAAATAAGAAGACGTGGCATACAGTCGCCAATTGCACCTGGTGTCTTTGCACACGACCACAATTTTTGTTTTGCTACTTTCTTTCCAATACACTTCAATATTCTTGCATACGTGAAACTCCTTTATAACTCTATTCATAGCATCTTTCGACGGGAATACTTGATCCACCACAAGAGATTTATCATCAAAACGTGGGGTCGTACCGAAAAAACCTATATCTGCTTCCCGAAATCCGGATGTGTCAGTGAAGCTCGGTATAGGGCAACGGTCACCACGACCGAAATTCGGATGTGTCTGAGACTCTAGCAAAACATCATCTTCTGAATCATTTTCATCAGATTCATCATCATCACAATAGTCTCCATCATCTTCGTCATCACTTTGTGACAAGTTGTCATTATCGGGACCATGATCACCAAAATCAGACATCTCGTATGTACTATTATAATTATCATAGGGTGTCCAATTCACCTCTGCCTGGACGGCCGGTGAAAACTCATTCATGTTGGGATAAGGTTCAGAGTAAATATTTTGGGGCGGTGTTTGTTCTCTCTGACAGGGTCGGGTCCGACTAGAACCCGCATGTGGATCACAGTACCGAGATTGAGGAGGTTCTGGCTGCGTCTCAGGTACCCCACTATTAAATAACAACTGGAGTTGCGTCGCGCCCACAATTGGAACAAACTCAATGAAAAAATCAATGACACGGTATTCTCTTCCGGAATTCATTAACTGCTCAAAAATTATCTTCCATCCTTCATTGCAAATAAGTTCCACAACCTCGTAATAACGGCCAGTAGGTGTACCAACATTACATCGAGCATAAATTATTAGGTTGTATTCATTCTCGGAATATCCAAAATGCCGATAAATCATACCTTTTAAATCTTCAAAATTTTGTTCATCGGTGGCACGAAATGAGTACCGATGACTAATACTATACTCCGCGCCTCTCGGACCGTATCGAATTTCACCACCGATAAACACATTTACTAACACCATAATTGATTGTTTCCGAAAAACCTACACAATGAATATTAATTACAAAATGTAAATATTAATTGTTTACAACAAATTGAGTTAAAATATTAATTGTTTACAACAAATTGAGTTAAAATATTGTAAATAAATGAACTAAAAAAAATTTACCTTAAAGTATCAATTTTCGGATATGCAAGCCAGAATGGAATGAGAGAGACAGATTGGAAGGTTTATAGGAGTTTAGTAGTGGTCATAGTATGCTATGGCGTCCCAAATAAATTTTTTTTTGGGTCTGCGCATGCCGTGGCGTCCCAGTAAAAAAAAAATACTTTTTTTTTTTTCCGCACAAGGGACGGCCAGCCCCATGGCGTCCCGTTTTCTTTTTTTTTTTTTTTCCGCCGGGTCGGGATTGGGGATGGCGTCCCGTTTTCTTTTTTTTTTTTTTTTTTTCACGGGTCGGGATGGGGGATGGCGTCCCGATTTTGTTTTTTTTTTTTTTTTTTTCGGGTCGGGAGAAGCCATGGCGTCCCTAATTTTTCATTTTTTTTTTTTTTTTTTCCCGGGTCGGGACAAGCCATGGCGTCCCTATTATTTTTTTTTTTTTTTTTTTTTTTTTCCGTTTTTTTCCGACGGGCTGGTGTATGCCATGGCGTCCCACTGGGACGCCATGGCATACGCCTGCCTTCTTATTTTTCGAAATCCCAGCTACAGTTTCTCATTTTTAATATTTTTTTAATTTATTTTCTTATATATAAAAATTTCGGAATTTTTTCTATGGCCGGTTACATTGTATTCCTTTTCTGGAGTTGAAACAATTTTCCATACAATCATAGTCACAAGATTCACGAATTATATCTGAATAATTTATTTTTTTGTGATGCCGAACCGAACGCTAAATTATTCGGTTGACCGAACTTTGACCGAATTATTTCCGAATAATTCGCGAATTTTACTAACTTTTTCCGAATTTTACAAATTATTCGCGAATTTTTCCCTAACTTTTCTCAGAACATTTTGTTTTTGGTTTTTTTTTTTGCTTCCTTGTAGGACTGAGATATCTGATCCGGATTATTCCGAATTATTTCTGAACTATACCCAAATTATTTTCGAATCACAAATTTTTGACCTCGCCGAACCAAACCTGAATAATTCATTTGTCACTGTGCATACAATAATACAAACAGTGTTATCTGACTCATTACACACTTGGTTGTAAAAAAGTAGGTTACATACAATCCCAAAACCAGTTTTCCGTACCAAATGGCATTTGAATAGGATCACGCGTCTCGCCAACTCTAAATTTCCAAAAGCGCAATTGCAACATTAACCCCTCAAACCGCTCCCAATTGATATATTTTTCTATAATGAAGGCCTTATAATTGGATTTCTTTCTCTATTACAAATACAAATAATAATAATAATAATAATAACACTAACATCCTTTGTTTTCCAGTTTCAACTGCCAACTAAGGCCGGTTCCTACTCTCTCACGACAACTACAAAACAAAAACACCAAACAGAGATATAGCTTCTTGCTGGATCGACTGGTAGCTCCAGCTAGGCGCACCCATGGGTAACTCCTGCATTATGTCCTTGAGAGAAAGGAAGTGCTATCGGGGCAGTTGTCTGATCAACCAGGGTATCAACCCGGTGAGTGTACCGAACCTCGCCGACCGAGTGCTAAAGGATGTGGTCCCGCTTGGAAGAGCCAATGATGTCCGGGTGAGGGATAAGTATATTATCGGGGCAGAGCTCGGCCGGGGTGAATTTGGGGTAGTGTATTTGTGTACTGATCACGAAACACAGGATAGTCTTGCATGCAAGTCCATTTCCAAGAAGAAGCTGCGCACGGCTGTCGATGTAGAGGATGTGCGCCGCGAGGTTTGTAACTCTTTATCTTTGTATATATATGGATTCTCTATTCATATGGTTTAATACTTTAATTCTTACATCTGTATCATTTCAGATGAATTGTTCTTAGCACATGCTTGGGTTATTTAATCTTAAGATTGTATACAATATCGAGTGTACTCGATTATTGATTTTATATTTAGTTTACCAGTAGGTTATAACTTGAACTCTTTAGGAAGAAAATCTGTACTTTAGTCATGAAATCAGTCAAAATGTACCAGGAGTCATTATATACCATAACACGTAAACAACGAGAATAGAATTAATTAGACAAATAAAAATACATACCAAAAAATCTAGAGGTTAAGTATAAAAACATTTGTTGGACAATGTAAGCATTGAGCTAGTTTGTTGCTTGATTTGTGTTATAATTTATTTGTCACAGGTGGGCATCATGTCAGCATTACCAGATCACCCCAACATAGTACGACTCAAAGCAGCGTACGAGGACCATGAGGCCGTGCATATCATCATGGAGCTGTGTGAGGGAGGCGAGCTGTTTGACCGCATTATCGCGAAAGGACACTACAGTGAGCGTGCAGCGGCCGATGTTTTTAGGACAATTGTTGAGGTGGTTCGAGTGTGCCATTCGAACGGTGTCATCCATAGAGATCTCAAACCTGAGAACTTTTTGTATGCTAATAATAAGGACAACTCGCCATTGAAGGCGATTGATTTTGGGCTTTCAGTATTTTTCAGACCAGGTTTAGGATACTGAACTTAAAGAAATAAAAAGTAAAAAAAAAAAATTCTGCATATCTAAAAGCCCGGCAGTTTGATAAATAAACTTTAATATGTTATTGGTGATTGGTTTACTCTGAAGCTTGTATATGTGGAGGCGATGATAACTCTACGCAATTTGGCTAATTGATTTGACAGGGGAGGTGTTTTCCGAGATTGTCGGCAGCCCGTATTACATGGCGCCTGAGGTGCTGAAAAGAAATTACGGCCCTGAGGTCGATATTTGGAGTGCGGGAGTAATTCTCTATATCTTGCTATGTGGAGCTCCACCATTCTGGGCTGGTAATCAGTTATTTTGCTTTCATAAAAGATCCTTTAATTGTGGAGAGCAGCTTTTTTGTAAATTCTTTTGCTGATAAAGAGTTTCCATCTTGTTTAATTGTTGTAGAAAGTGAACAAGGTGTTGCCAAAAAGATCCTTGATGGTGTAATTAATTTTAACCGAGCACCATGGCCACACATCTCAGATGGTGCCAAGGACCTTGTAAATGGAATGCTTCGAATTGACCCGAAGAAGCGCTTAACTATACAACAAGTGCTTGGTAAGTTAAAATCATTTATACCTGTCTTTGTTTTTTCTCAAATTACGATGATATTTGCGATAATAGTACTTCACATGGTTTTGTGGATTTTGCCTTCTTTGCCAAATGATTACCTCAAGATTTTATTTTTTTCAGATCACCAATGGTTGCAAAATGCAAAGACGGCTGCAGATGGTGGCAATTTAGGAGAAATTGTAAGAGCACGACTCAAGCAATTCTCGGTCATGAACAGATTCAAAAAGAAAGTTATGCGCGTGAGTTAAATTAACTTAGCTCGTTTTAATTTCCTTTAGTTTTCTGTTACAATTTCTTGTATATATTCATGACCGATAACCGACAAGCATGGAATTACTAGCCAGGCAAGCTGACAAATTCTGGGTATCTGCAATGACCGGGACCAGTTTTCGAGTTTATTGGCACAGTGCCTATTCAATGTATGTTTTTCTGTAGAAAGAGATGAAGAAAATGAAAAAAAAAAACTTTAATTCAAAACTGTGAAATAGGTTCAAGCTCTACACCAGTAAAGGAAACACATCAATTTTGAACAATTCTTTTGTACCTGGTTAACAAACCATAAATAATACCATTACTGATAATGTTGGAAACAGTAGTTCATTGCGCATTACAAAGATATCTAGTATTGCAAAATACGGTCTAATCTGTGAAGTTGATTTTATTCAGGTGATTGCAGAGCACTTATCGATTGACGAAGTAGAATTCATTAGAAAGATGTTCAGGACAATCGACACAGATAATAATGGAAAGGTAACGTTCGAAGAGCTGAAAGTCGGCCTTATAAATACGAATTCTCAACTTACAGAATCAGAGATGGAGCTTCTCATGGAAGCGGTAAACTTATATTATTCCATTTTGACAAATATGAGATTTCATTACAATATAGAGCAGCAACATATTCTTTTCCTCAAAAATAGAAAATAAATTAATTTATGTTAACTGAGGTTTGTGTTCCTAACATATATGCTTCTAGGCTGATGTGGATGGAAATGGTTTTTTGGATTACGGAGAATTTGTCGCCATCTCAATTCATTTGCAAAGGATATCAATTGACGAGCATTTGCGCAGAGCTTTCATTTTCTTTGACAAGGACGAGAGTGGATACATCGAGCTTGATGAACTAGCCGATGCTTTAGCAGATGATTCAGGCCGTACCGATTCTGAGGTTTTGAATGTCGTAATGCAAGACGTTGATATTGACAAGGTGCTATATGCATAATTGTTACTTCCGTTTCTTATTTTCAGTGTGATTATTAATGTGAAGCCAACATAAAACAAAATCCTAATATGCGTGCACCAATTTGATTAGAAGAGGTCAAATTTAAATGATCACATAAAAAGCGCATGCGAGTACATTTTTTTGTTTGATTTCTGGTTCATTCTGATGAAACTTTGCATATTCTGATGCATTCAATCATGTTTTGTGTTATCTTATAGGATGGGCGTATTAGTTATGAGGAGTTCCTTGTTATGATGAAATCAGGTGTTGACTGGAGAAAGGCATCGCGCCAGTATTCAAGGGAGGTACTTAGAAATCTCAGCATTGACATAAAGCATGGTTCCCGCTATACTGCGAATCAGAAGAATCTTAGCACTAAGTATTCATAGTGCCATTAGAACTTCATTGATAAATCCCCCTTCAATTTGTGTGCTCCGTACAGGGTTATATATATATAGCATAACATCCAGCTTTCGATTAAAACAACTTGTATAAAATTGCTACTGGTATTATCTTGGCTGTTTTTATATATTTTGGTAGACCATGGGGCTCTAGTTATGTGGTCTAATTCTTCATTTCTTCGTTATATTTTATTTTTTATATAGGTAGATTGTGTTGATATTAAGAGGAATAACTTCTAGATATGATAGATACAGCTCTAATGATGCTTGTAGTAAACTTAATTAAAAAGGGTAAAGAGAATCATATATGATTGATTTCAGGCAAGTTATCCAACCTTCTTGACATTTTGTTTTCTTTATTCTTTTTTTTTTATATTAGTAATTCTTGTTGACAATTTGGTAAACATTGCATTCAATTCAAAGTCAAACTATTAGTATTAAATGTTGGAATTAACCAAATTCTAGAACTATCAATATTGTTTCATATGAACCAGCAATTCTGTTTATTTGCTAACAGAGGGTTGTTCCTATGGCTAGCTAAATAATAGTTTCAAAGTGAAATTAGTAAATTAATGATAAAATAGCATAAAAGGGTAAAATTGTTCCTTGCATTCCTATGAAGCAAGGTGCACCAAGATGTAAATAAGTGCCTTCTTCATCTTTTATTCAATCTAGTTACGTTATTAATAAAAAGTAGGTACATCAGATACATATGTACAGAGTACAAGGTTAATTTGTAGATTGTATCCAAGTATAAGTTATGCTGGAAAATAATATAATCTGAGTTTTCATTTGTCAGTCTTTTCCTTGTCACATAACCTATATGCATTTGGGAGCTCTCTCTGGTGCCATTCTCTTAACACTAATACTGAGGCCTTGGCACCAGTACACCTGAGTAAAAACTGAGACCTCTCTCCTATGTTGCATGGATACGGGTACGGGTATCGTATTGGATACGATACGGATATGGTGATACGGCAATTTTCAAAAATCCCGGATACGATACGCCAATTATATATATATAATTGTGCTATTGTGCTTTGCAAAGTAAAGCGAACGTTTTACTTCAGTATCTTTTTTGGATTTTCAAAGTCCAAACAGTCGATCTGAACCGTTCAAGTTGATCTACATATTGAAATGTGCTTGCAGACCAAATTTTACATTTTTTGGAATTTTTTAACTATTTATTAAGCCACTTTGAAAATTGCTAATCACATGGTCCAGAATTTTGTTGCACTATTTTTACTGTTCACCCGGATCAGCAATTTTCAAAGTGGCTTAATAAATAGTAAAAAAATTCCAAAAAAATGTAAAATTTGTTCTGCAAGCACATTTCAATATGTAGATAAACTTGAACGGTTCAGATCGACTGTTTGCACTTTGAAAATAAAAAAAGGAGCCCGAAGTAAAACGTTGTCTTACTTTGCAAAACACAATAGCCCATCTATATATATATATATATATATATATAGGAATTGGCTACGGTGCTACGCGTAGCATAGAGGGCCTCCGTGCTACGGCTCAATATTTGAGTTTTCAAAATCCTAATGGTTGATCCGAACCGTTCAACATGATCTCCATATGAATATGTACTTGCAAACCAAATTTTACATTTTTATAATTTTTTTACTATTTTTTTTAGATAGGTAGAAAATCACTTGATCTGAAAATTCTGTACTGTTCAGATCAAGTGATTTTCTACCTATCTAAAAAAAATAGTAAAAAAATTCTAAAAAATGTAAAATTTGGTTTGCAAGTACATATTCATATGGAGATCATGTTTAACAGTTCGGATCGACCGTTAGAATTTTGAAAACTCAAATATTAAGCCGTAGCACGGAGGCACTCTATGCTACGTGTAGCACCGTAGCCAAT
Organism: Carex kokanica; assembly: GCA_025461125.1. Lineage (NCBI taxonomy): Eukaryota > Viridiplantae > Streptophyta > Magnoliopsida > Poales > Cyperaceae > Carex > Carex kokanica. The sequence continues at coordinate 1,819,372 of JAJGRX010000838.1, read as the reverse complement.
TCCTATATATATATATAATTTTTTATTATTTATATATTGTATTTAGATCATCATAAAAAATTTAATTAAAGGCTCAAACTATAAAAAATTAAAGGCTTAAATCTAAGTATATATTAAATATGGCAAATTCTTCTATGGACATAAGAACCTATTTGTAAAATGAACATATTTTCATTTTCAAAGTTCAAACAGTCGATCCGACCATTTAACATTATCTCCATATTAAATGTACTTGGAGGTCAATTTTTACATTTTTTTTGAATTTTTTTACTATTTATTAAGTATTTTACAAAACTAGTCAAATTCATACCATTAAATTTTGTAAAATACTTAATAAATAGTAAAAAAATTCAAAAAAATGTAAAATTTGACCTCCAAGTACATTTTAATATGGAGATAATGTTGAATGGTCGGATTGACTGTTTGAACTTTGAAAATGAAAGTATATTCATTTTACAAATAGGTCTTTATGTCCATAGAAGCATCACTCATTAAATATTATAGTTATTGAAATGATACACAAGTGAAACTGTGGCGAAGTGGTAAATGTTTTGGCCAATATGGGCCTCTCCTGAGTTCGAATCCCAGCAGCAGCACAAAAAATCACTTATTTGAGCACCGGTGTTTGCGCGGCTCACGGGTGCGGTCGCGGTTCACCTTTGCGGCTCACACGTGTCCCGCCGTATCCATTCGTATCCGCACATTAATTGTCGTATCCTGGAGTGTCAACGGAGTATCGGCGACCGTATCGGCCGAGTAAGGATACGCCACGTAGGCGAATACGCCAGCTGGCGTATCGGATACGTATCGGTGCCGTATCGGGCACGTATCGGTATCAGATATGTGTCCAATACGGATTCGGAGCCTATATTGAAGTATCCGAGTAACATAGCCTCTCTCCCTTCCTCATCAATCTCAAACCAGGACAAGTTGCAAACAAAATTTACATCAACATACACTTTCCAAATAAAGAAGTGAGGTCTAAATGTACTTTAAATGATTCCCATACAAAATCATGCATTTCTTTGCATTGGCGGAGAAAATTTTTTTTTTTTATTTAACAATTCTTAAGAGAAAATATTGTATAAATATATATATTTCTATAATATTTGACCATCGTAAAGCAACAATATTTTATATTGTTAAAAGATTGTTAAACTAATTGTAATCGTTGTGTACATAGAAAATTTTCTAGTGTGTACATATAATACTGGGCTGCTGAGATATTGTTCTCAAATTAAATATAAAATTACCAAATCGCCCTTTTTCTAAAAAAAATTCATATAACTATATCTCATGCTATAAAATTTTCAAATAATATGTTTTTTTTTTTTTTTTTTGATCTAAGCCCATGTTAGTAACCGTCGGCCCAGTAAGTGTACCCAGCCGAAGGCCTTATCCCGGCCGTATTCCTTCAGCACTCACAACCTGTTCGACAAAATGCCTCAGCGATGCCTTCTCCATGCTCGAACCTCCGTCTTCTCCACTACAGGGCTTCAATGGAAACCACACTTTGGTTAGGCAAGACCAGTCGTTTTCCGGACATTTTTATTTATAACCAAAGTTAATTACAAATTAATAAAATTGTCCAGAAGCGCCAATTTTTATTAAAAATGTCCAAACCGGCCATTTAATGGCCGGTCCCTATTTAAAAGGAAAACCGGCCATTTAATGGCCGGTCCTTGATTTAATTTAATTTTTTTTATAGACAAATGGCTAAAATGTTGAAATATAACACTAAAAAATCAATTTTTTTTAAATATTTGTCAAATTACTTTTTTGATAGCATATTTATACTAAAATATGCTAAATTACTTGAAATTATGTTAATTTATGCTGATTTACACTAAATTACTTGAAATTATGTTTATTTTTTTTATTTTTCTTTAAGAGACAAATAGCTAAAATGCTGAAATATAACACTAAAAAATCGAATTTTTTTTAAATATTTGTTAGATTACTTTTTGATATATAATTAGCATATTTATACTAAAATATGCTAAATTACCTGAAATTATGTTTATTTATGCTGAATTACACTAAATTATACTAAATTACAATAATTATGTAGAATATGCTAGAATACTCTAAATTATGCTAAATTACTTATGAATAGGGATGATATCTTCATTGAGAAGGCGAAAAACGACGATGAAACTTCAAACGGTCATAAAACGATGCTCGAGTGTTTGATTTCAGCAAATGACCACTTTTCGGAAAGCTTGTGAAAATACGCATGCATTAGTTTTGTGATGCCAAATTTTGAAATTCAGAATCGCCAAAAAACAAAGAGAAGAGCCTCAAAACTTCAGTTGAAGTTTCCGATTAAGATTTTTATTTATATTATTCAATCTACGTAGCTCAGTAAATTAGTTATATAATGAACTTGTAGAATACTATTTTTTATGATTTATGAAAGATGGCACAAAATCGGCCCTATTCATACGTAATTTAGCGTAAATTTACCGTATTTTAGCATAATTCTACATAATTATTGTAATTCGTGTAATTTAGTGTAATTCAGCTAAATTAACATAATTTCAAGTAATTTAGCGTATTTTAGTATAAATATGCTAATTATATATAAAAAAAGTTATCTAACAAATATTTTAAAAAAAATCGATTTTTTAGTTTTACATTTCAGCATTTTAGCTATTTGTCTCTTAAAAAAAATAAAAAAATAAACATAATTTCAAGTAATTTAGTGTAAATCAGCATAAATTAACATAATTTCAAGTAATTTAGCCTATTTTAGTATAAATATGTTATCAAAAAAGTAATTTGACAAATATTTTTAAAAAATTTGATTTTTTAGTGTTATATTTCAGCATTTTAGCTATTTGTCTAAAAAAAAATTAAATCATGGACCGACCATTAAATGGCCGATTTGGACATTTTTAATAAAAACTGGTGTTTCTGAACAATTTTGTTAATTTGTAATTAACTTTGGATATAAATAAAAATGTCGGTACATTCAAGTTGTATTGCTAACAAAAATATATAATATATATAGTGAAAGTCATGTGTCTTGCTTCTCTACGCAGAGATCAGATTAATTTCTGTAAAATACATGTAAAAAGTATCAGAAGTGACATCCTCATTTTAAGAAAATCTTACAAACAAAATTCAAAAGACAACAGGTATAGAGTGTAAAAGCATTAGCCCGGTACAATACTTTCATTCATGCACTTTACCATATAGGACATGAACTAGTTAAATTTAAGATATCTGCAAACTAATGCCGGAGACAAGCTTCTCTCTAATTCGCCCACCAATCATGTCACACTGTGTCACCCTTTGCATCTGTCTACAAATTTGAATTCGTACAGTTTTCATATTTTTGAAAAAATGGGCATTTCATGGAAGAGATCCTTGAATTTCAACATGGTTTCTTGCTCCAACGTGATCTGGACCGATATTCCGGAACAATCATTTTTTATGTATGCAGTGTCATCAGGAGTGCATGCTCGGATCATAAAGTTTGGGGGTCCCAACTCAAAGTCGGCATCCAGATTCGGCATTCCGAGCCAGCTAACAACCTTCAGCTCCGATGCCGATTTGCCATCATCAGCCGAGAAACTCTTCCCACTGCCGTGCATCTGTTCCATACTGTCGATTGCTGATCTTACATAGCTATCATCGACACAATCTATCGCACCTTTTATCTTCTGAAGCAAGCCTGCCACAGACTCGAGCAATACATCGTGGACCGTGGCAACCACTGAGGAAGAGGAGGGCTTAGGCGGTTGCGAAAGTCAACAACAAAGATGAGGCGTGCAGTGGTTTCTGGAGAGAGGCCACGCGCTGCACACACGCACTTCCAAACATGCGCAGCAACCACACTGAACGTGGACTTAGCAACAATTGAGTCCGGTTTGCTACCGCATTTGAGGATGTTGATCTGATCCTGTGATCCTAGTAAATCTGTTCGCTCGCTTATTTTACTAATCATCTCCGTATTTGATTACTGGGCAGGACATATGGATAAGAAATTCAAGGAGGCAACAGCTTCTTGGCTACCAGATGACTTAGATGCAATCCCGTTGAGTGTGTGGGAGCCCAATGACATGCAAATGGTAGTGTACCAGCCGGCAGTAGTGGAGCTGTTGCGCATAGGAGGAGTCACTGGATCTCCAGCCAATTGAAGATGAAGTACAAGTTATACTCTAATTCAAATATAGGAGTAGGTTACCACAGTCCCAGTTTGAGAGAAGGAGGCTTAGCTCACTTACTATTTTCAGTTTTTGTGTTTTGGTGGATTTTAAAACGAAGGGCTTATGTCTTTTGTGCTTTGCTAAGTTTTGGTGGTTATCACTACTTACAAACTGAACTTTCTGGATTGTAAGTTACCATAATGTTTTTTATATGAAACGGGCCTTCGTGCCTTTTTTTCAAAAAATCTGATCCTGTGATAGTTTCATTGCGCAGGAAATAGAAGTCGTGGCATCAGGAGTTTTTTATGGGTACGGTTTAGAAATGGGGGTGCAGTTTTTGCGGAAGTACTCAAGATGATCAAATTGGACGACTGGAGGGGACCGGGCACGAAGGATGGTACGGTCTAGAAATGGGGGTGGGTGCAGATCGGCACCGGTGCAACCTCGAGCCAGGCTCAGCCATGTTCTCAGAAAGTGAAATCCGATCCGCCCGTCATGGACAACATGGTGCCTCGCCACACCAAACACCATGCCGCCGCATTTAAGAAAGGTCATCTGTTTAGTTATTGTTAGAGCATCTCCAACCCAGCAATCCGTAAAAAATAAAAAACAGCTGTAAATCACTGTTTAAAAATTAAGTTCCTTTTAATTTCTTAACCCCTCCATCCCAGAAATTGGGTCAGAGCTAATAGGAAAGAAAACAAAGGGGTCAGAGCCAATAGGAAAGAGAGAGAGTACCAGCATGTCCAAAAGAAATCGTTTGCTTTATAAGCAAATTTGTTTTTTTAGAAATCAACCTACAACCCAGTAATTATATTAGCAATTAACACATCAGATTAGCAATTTAAAAGAAATCCCCATTGTAGATGCTCTTAAAATATTTCACTGATTGAGAACAAGAAGAAGAGAGAAAGAGACACTATAGTAAAACTTAATTTTCTTAATCTATTTTATCTCTCTTACTAGTCTTAACATAAACAACAATTACAAATACATGGCCCCATGGACTCAAATAGAAATTTGAATCATAACATAACAGTTTTGTATTGAGATAATAACTCTTTTTGCAAAAAAAAAAATTACCAGACAAAAGATACTTTTACATATCTGTTCCGTAATGCAACATGTTTTCATTTTTCTTACTGTAAACCTAAGTACAGCAATTAAACAACTTATCCTTATTTTATAAAAAAACACAAGTATTAATTGAGGGAAATTTATTACATTTAATATTATTCAAAAATATTATTAAAAGTTAAAAGTTAAAATTATAGATGCCTCCTCAATTTATTAAATTTATTTAGATAAGCGTATGTAAAATATGTTAATTTAAAATTTGATTGGTCATCTTTAAAGAAACTGGTTTATCTGACTTTAAAAAATTTAAAAATTAGAGATTTAACCATTTTACATTTTTTTATTTTGAAAAAGATATTTTTGATCAATTAATTTAATAATTAATAGATGGAAAGAATAATCTATATTTAATGCACAGAGTAATAATGAGACACTAAGAAGGTGCAGATGTGCATCAAAATGTTGATAATAATGTTCGAAATGACTTTTTTATCCTTTCAATTATGCATGATGTATATTAAATTAGATGTGCGCAAAATATTGTGTGCTGGTAACACCCATAAAAAAAAATTAAAATTACTTAACAAAAGATTAAACCTATTGTTCAAATAATAAAAAACAAATTTTACAATTTTAATAATATTTTTTAAGATATTTAATAAATATAGTTGTAGTTCTAAAAATCAGAATCCGAAGCGGAATCGGTAAGTTGACCATGAAATTAGATTCGGATGAATCGAAAGAAATTGCCCTGAGTCAACTCGGAAACTCGGACTTTTTCAATAAAGCTTATTTTCTATTAAAAAGTAAAAATCTTTTGTAAAAAATATAATTTGTGGAAAAATATTGTTCTCTTAGATTCAGTATAGTATTGAAATAAAGTTATTGTCCTACGTATATTCCTTCTTGTCGTCTGTTGCTTGAAACAGAAGGCCATAAATTAATGTGGCACGCTTCAACGAAGGAAAATTATTTATTTTCAACAAAATGTTTTATTAGTACAGTATATTATGAAGGGAAGATAGAGTAGAACTAAGGTGCTCTTAAGCTCACCAAGCCAAACCATGAGCTTAACTCAAAAATCTATCGGATTGACTTCAAACGACATTTCCAAACCGTTAAATGTTCAATCTATATTAAAATGTGTTTGGAGACCAAATTTTTTATTTTTTGGAATTTTTTTACTATTTATTAAGCTGGTTTGAAAACCGTTGTTTTTCAATGCTCCAGAAATTTAATAAAACAGCGGTTTTCAAACCACCTTAATAAATAGTAAAAAAATTCCAAAAAATAAAAAATAAAAAATTTGGTCTCCAAGCACATTTTAATATAGATTGAATATCTAACGGTTTGAAAATGTCGTTTGAAGTCAATCCGATAGATTTTTGAGTTAAGCTCACCGTTTGGCTTGGTGAGCTTAAAAGCACCTTAGTTCTACTCGGGAAGATATATAATAAGTCGAGTATTGCATTTCAACATTAAATGCTTATTTTAGCTGCCCAATAAGATATTGATCCGAGTTCACTTTTTTGTTCTTTTCAAAGCTAATTAGACTGTCAGATTCGAAATTGAGAAGCTAAAACAGGAAAATTAGTCTCCATTATACGGATCTAAATCTGCTGCTATTCTCGTGCATGAACAGTGACTCTGTTATTCCTGTTTTTTCGAATCTAACCGTTTAACTGTTTCGAGATACGTGCACAGAACAGTTCTTAAAATACATTGCTTTGAGATTCGTTCTTGAAAAAAGTTGTACGGTTGAATTTTGCAAAAGCAGAAATAGCAGGGTTATTGTTCTTAAAAAGAAAATTGCAACAGATTTGAATCCCCATTATACACCCTCTGCATTTCCAGTTGATCTAGTCTCAGACTCGATCTCATTTCAATTGAGAATTCTAGTTCAGCACAAAATTACAAAGAGGTGAATAAATCGGACAAAAACTCGGATCGTCACTGGCTGATTTCGATCCGACTCGACCGATTCTCAGAACCACGCAAATAATATACCATAAATTGAGGTTAGATGGACCATAAAATTAGCCTAACCAGCAACATGAGCAGCACGGTTGGGTACTGATGAGCTGATCCAATCATGCTTGGGAGAAACATCTTGCTCATCTCAGGTGACGGTTCCGACTCATTAAAGTTGTCGAGTGTGAACTCCGACTTGGCCACCACAAACAGAGCACCGGCTGCATTGCAGTCTATCTTGAGCCGGTTGTCAGTACCCATCACAAGCCGCCCAGCGAAAGGGTAATACGGCACAAACATTTTTGCAAGGGCAATCTTGACGGCATCCACCGAAACGAATTTTGTATCGGAGCTGGAGCTGGCCGGGTAGAAGTATATAACTGGAGTGTATCCGTTTCGTGCTGACATGATGCCCAGGTTAGAGAGCCATAGGTCATGCTGTGGTGTCTTCTCACTAGGAACCACCATGAACGATTCTACCACCTCAACCATCTCTCTCTCTCTCTCTCTTTAAAAAAATTAACAGTGGCTACCACTGTCTCTCTAGTCTCTACGCCTCCTATGTGCAGTGCATTTGTGATTTTATAAGGGGACAGAAGCAAACGGGTCAGGTCAGGTCGGGTTGGATTTGAGATTAGTAATATCTTTTTCCGTTTGAGTTTGACCAGGGGTGGATTCAGGATTTTCGTCAGAAGAGGCAAAAAAATATCGAATCAGGTTTAAATATCTAATCGTGTTTAAATCCATTAACCAATTGGGTACTCGATAAAAAATAATGCTTTAACTTGTACTTTTCAATGCTTTAACTTGTAATTTCTGATGCTCTGACTTTTAATTCTAATTATCAATCAAAATTCAACAAATTTATTTCAATTTTAACTCTAAATTTAACCCGAATTACAAATCAAACGTTCAGATGAGGGCAAAAAAAATTCCAGAAAAAGGCAAAGTCGGTCAGAACTGATAAATCTCCACTAAAACTCAAAATTCAGGGTAGACAACCTTCTAATTAGGACTTTCAACGAGCCAAATCGAGTTAGGTAAAGTTTGAACTCGACTAGGGCTGCAAACGAGCCGAGTTAGCTCGAGTTCAGGGTAACTCGAATTCAACTCGGGAAAATAGCCAGTTGAGTTGACTCGAGTTGAGAATCCGAACCGAGCTGGCTCACTGACTCGAATTCAATTCGTGAGTAACTCGAGTTGACTCGTGACTCGTTAATAACTCGTGATCAGTGATTCTAAGTCGAAATATGGGATATCAAAGTTATTTTTGCTTACGGGTAAGAAAGGATATCCCTTGAAACACTATTTATTTGTTCAAAAAGTCGAAATATGGGATGCAGGTACTGAACTCAACCGAGTCCGAGTTGAAATGAGCGAGCCGAGCCCAACTCGAACTCAACTCGTGAGTCAAACGAGTTACTCAACTCGAGTCAGAGTAACTCGAGTTTTTAGCGAACGAGTTGTTAACGAGTTCGTTACCGAGCTGAGTTCGAGTAACTCACGAGTCACGAGCTTTTTGTACAGCCCTAAACTCGACTCATGGTAGAATGAGCTGATCCAAATTTTGTCGAGTCAACCACGATCCGAGCTAGCTCATTAACTGTTTGTTTATCCAGTGAGTTGTACAAAGATTAATTTTTTTTGTTATTTGATGTTGTGAACCGCACATAAATTACTAGCTGGAAAAATGTTCATTTTTTTCTTGATAACGAGTTTCATTTTCTATAGTGAACATAAACAAAGAATAATGAAAGAGTTGAAAAATAATATTATTTTCTTTTGCAACAAACTGAGAAATGACACAAGTCAGCACGAGTCAAACTGAATTAAGCTTAAACTCGCTAATTACAAACTGAACGAAAATTGAACGAGCTAAGTATAAACTTTTTTCGAACCGATGTCATACAAATTACAAGCTACAAGTTGTTTTCTCAGCTCATGCTATTCGATTGTATACATTTTATCGGATTCTTTAATAACCATTTAGTAATATATTTTTGTTAGGCTCCTCTCCGATTGTATTGGATTCATAGGATGGCGCTGACAAGTCTGAACCGTTAATTTTATTTCATACGGTCCGGATCAAAACCAACCCCATTAGTATATCTGTTGTTTGCGACATTAGTCGGCTTATATTTTGAAATGGACGGTGTATACCTGGCTAGCACCAAACGATTCAATCCGACATCTGTAGACAATCCTAATCTGGCACGCCGCAGGGTTATTTATTGTGCAAATTATATGCTGTTATAGTTAGAAGGCCAAAGCCCATGTTTGTATCCGTTGGCCCAGTAAGCGAACCCATCCGAAGACCTTATCTGGGCCGGATTCCTTCGGCGTTATAGAAGAGGAAAACAAAAGCACTCACAACCTGTTCGACGAAATGCCTCACTGATGCCTTCGCCATGCTGGGACCTCTCCATCTTCTCCACTACAGGGCTTCAATGGAAACCACATTGTGGTTATGCAAGACCCGCCGTTTTCTCCCCTATCTCTTCAGAAGAAGTTCCAGCTCCTTTCCTGTTTTCTGCTCTGCCTCCGCCAACCAAGTATGTTTCACCCATCTCTTTCTCTCTCTCTCTCTCTCTCTCTCTCTCTCTCTCTCTCACGAGTCTCTATAAGCATAATGTTTGTGGCAGAGGAGTGAGCAGTTACTGTTAGTGGTTGGTGGTGGTGCCGCTGGAGTGTATGCTTCAATTCATGCCAAGAGGTTAGCTCCTAAGCTGAATGTACTGGTCATTGAGAAAGGCAGATTTTTGTCAAAGGTGTGAACTTTTTCCCCTAAAATATGAACTGAGATTAACTCGTTGAGCTGGGTTTGTTGTTCCTATTATTACGAGCCCTCCATGTTGTGTAAATTATAGGTGAAGATTTCTGGTGGAGGCAGATGCAATGTGACTAACGGCCATTTTCACGAACCAGTGGTGATGCCTACATCCTGAGCAGCTTATGTTTGGTTATTTACTGGTATACACTAGAGAGATCTTAAGTGTACCAAATTTTTATGTAAATTGCAGAGATTGGCAGAGAACTATCCGAGAGGGAATAGAGAATTGAGGTGGTCCTTCTTTGATGTTCATGGTCCCCAAGATACCATGAATTTTTTTTCAAACCAAGGCATTCAACTGAAGGTTTCTTTTCTACTATTTCAAATTACATCTTTCTTTTTCAGAATTGCTTACAGCTGCTGCTGTTCTTTTTACTAGTCTAATGCTGAGATTCACTTGCTCATAGACAGAAGATGATGGAAGGGTTTTCCCTGTGAGTGACAACTCAGCTTCAATTGTAGATTGCCTTCTCAATGAAGCTCGAAGGCTTGGAGGTACTTGAATTTGCAATTCATTTTAAAATTAAATGTCTTTTGTAGATTATATCTGAGGTTAAAGTTATTTTCAAGTTCTTTTGCAGACTGGAAAGACGGTCTCTGATGTATCTGTAATTGATAACGAGCAATTTCTTGTCAAGGTCGAAAAACGTACTGCTAACCTTGTTGAAGAAATCAAGGCTAATTATGTTTTGGTTTCTACTGGGAGTAGTCAACAGGTTTTATTACATCCTTTTTTTTTCCAAATACTATGGAATTAGTGTTCTTCAGTTATTATGGATGTAACTTGAGACTTTTCTAGGGTTACTCGATTGCTGCTAAACTTGGTCATTCTATTATTGAGCCCATGCCTAGCTTGTTTACCTTTAAAATTGCAAATGAGAAGCTTCCAAGCTTGTCTGGGGTAATTTTTTTTCTTTATTTCTTTACAGTGCAGGTTCTTAATTTAGTCCCTCTTTTGATATGTTTCTAAAAGAAGAGCAAATTACATCCCTGGCATTATTTAGGTCTCTTTTCCAAAAGTTAGAGCAAAGCTGGAGCTGGATCATGTAAAAAGAAGAATACCTGAACTAACCCAGGTAGTAATTTTTATTTCTCCCATTGTTAAAATAAATTTGAGTTCTATTCTTAAATTACTTGCCACCTTGACAGGTAGGTCCGTTGTTAGTGACTCATTGGGGACTCAGTGGGCCCGTGATCCTGCGGTTGTCAGCTTGGGGTGCACGTGAATTATTCCATTCCAATTATAGAGGTACATAGCCATAAGCAATGTTTATTGGAAGAATTTGCGGTAAACTATTTCAGCTTCAAGCTAGTCAATGATGGAACAAGCAAGATTATATTGTTGGATTGCAATATTGTAATATGTTAGGTCGACTAGCAGATCACTTGTCTATAATGATGCCTACCGCTTATGGTAGTGATGTGAAAAGACGGATCAGATTGGGTTTCAATAATACGGTCCATAAAAAAGAAATGATATGATATGTCGGGAAGTCGGGTTGAATACATACTCACGTATTAGGTTATTTTATTATATTAAACAGGAATGCTTTATGTTGACTTCACACCAGATATTCACATTGAAGAGGTGAAGCAAGCCCTCTTTCACCATAGAGACCAGCTTGCGGTTTGTTTCATATTTGTGCTTTTCTTTCCTGTTCTCAGAAAAATTGTATGCTTTATCTTTTTTTAATTTATGCTAATAAATTTCCTTCTGCAGAAAAATAAGCTAAACAATTCTTTTCCTCTGCAATTTGCTCTGTCAAAGAGATTTTGGAGGCTTTTAGTTGCAGAAGAGGTCATTTCTCTCACTAACACATTATTTACATACTCTCTTGATTTTGAATTTGCTCTTTGAGTATCTACACAGTTCATCTCTTTGCAGGGTTTAGATGGTGATGTGCCATGGGCAACTGTTTCAAATAACAATTTGAACTCAATTGCACTTTTGCTGAAGCAATTCCCCTTCAAGGTGGTAGGAAAAGTGAGTCTTCTTTCTATTTTATGTACCCACTGGTACAGTATCAAGAATTTATGATCCTTGGCTATAGTAAAAGATTCGAAAAATCATGATTCATGTTTATATTTTAACATAGGGCCAATTTAAGGATGAGTTTGTCACTGCTGGAGGGGTCCCACTTTCAGAGGTTTTTTTTCGAATTGATATCTTTCTTTAATGGATATCGTTGGTTGAAAACTAAAAATAAATTTTATTACATGATAGTTAGTTTACTACTTTTTTCTTCTTTTTGGGTACTTGAAGGTGTCTCTTAACACCATGGAGAGCAAGAAATGTCGAAATCTTTTCTTTGCTGGGGAGGTAATTCTTAGAAAGTTTATAGATTTCTCTCATTTTTCGTTGATTGCTATTTTTACTGAGGTACATTTCTTCAGGTTCTCAATGTGGATGGAATCACTGGTGGATTCAACTTTCAGGTTGGAAGCATCTACTCACATTTTCCTTCTGTGCATTATTAAAATATTTATATTTCTAATTTTCACCGTATATGTTATTTTATTTTGGTAACAGAATGCTTGGACTGGGGGTTACATAGCTGGAACAACCATTGGCACATTAGCATCAAGCAGTAACTGTGAAAATTCATCACGAGAGGAATTAAAAATCCCATTAGAGAAAATATAAAACCTTGAATAGCCATGCATGGTATTTCTTCACTGCAACAAAGAGTGGAATGTTTATACATTAATAGAAAATAGAAAAAGAAAAAATGGTAGTTTTTAATTTGATGCTTTATAATTTGTGTGAATTTCATCCTTTATAATTAAGCTTTGCATATGCCATCCTGGCACAAGCATTGTTGCTTCGTTGCATTTGAGGACGTGGCGGGCGCATCTCCATTGTCATCCTGTACCTCTCCTTGTTCCACATTGGTACCAAACGTTTCACCATTGGGCACCACATAATAACTAGGAAAGCTATCGATGATGTCAGAAGCAAGGCACAAGTCTCGCCACATATCATCAGCCTCACAAGACTTGCTATGAGCGACACGGCAGCTAGAACTGATCCATACTGCCTCAGAGTACCCCGCTTGGGTTGCCCCAAATCAATAGAAGGCAATGGTGAAGATACATAATATGATGATATCTCACTTTCGCCCTCTGACTCTGTTGTGGCTTCTGACATTGTGTCTGGTGTCTCTGTGTATGCCCGGCCAGCCTTCCTTAGTTGAACAGTCTCCGGTGAAAATTGTCTTGAAGATGTTGATTCCGCCGACTCCGTCATCGACATTTCTCTTGAGAATAAATCAGAGAATGGACTCATTGTCATGTCTGACATACCGCTGTCTGATATCTCCTCTTCGTCGTGATCTCCTGCGTCTGATGTGCTGTTGTAAGCCTTCATCTCATGCCTTGTCTACAATTATCAAAAATTACCAAAAACATCAAAAGGAATCAAAATATAATTGTAGTAATCAGAAGTTGCTAAACAAAGTTACCAACCTACCTTTGTTGGGATTGGAGGCAGTGGTTGCTCTCCTTCATGCTTTTTCCTCTTCTTTCTGCCCCTCTTAAGAAAATTTTAAAAAACTCATTTAAAATTTTGAATATATAGATTGGAACATTTGTCAAGGGTAATATTTTTTTTTCTGAGTATTGAATGAAATCTGGTTTTGCCTTACTGCTCCAATACACTGTTTGCATTTTTCTTTCTTTTGTTTGGTAGAAACAGAACATTTTAAATTGAAAATACTCTCTTGATTGGTTTTTTTTTTTTTTCTGATTTTTTCATTGGCATTCATTCAATACCTGGCTTCAATTCTCATAAACCAAATGAAAACTAGAGTTCATTATTATTATCACCTTAGGAATACATGTAATGGAAGTGATAATTTTATCCATAATGCGGCTGCCCCGACGGTGGTGGCGACGAGGATGACATGGCTCCTCCATGGTACATTGTAGATCAGCCATGCATCCGTTGAAGCGAGGGATGGGGAGTTTCACCAGAATTTCCTGTTTCAGTTTGTTGCCTACATAAACTCTCTTGTTAGATATTTCAAGATAATCTTAACGACTTTGTAAGGTGTTGAGCTAACATAACGGTTTTTCGGCCTTTATTTAGCAAAATTAGTTGGATTAATCCTTTATATCTATTGATGCGCCACTTGTTGAGCACACATATGAGCGTTTGTCATGTTAAGTATTTGTATAATTATTGAAGAAAAATTGAATTTTAAGTGAGAATGTAATAACAATAAGAATTAATATTTTGCTTCATAGAAAAAAAAAACATAATTTAATAAATAATGATACACTAAAATTATAGGCGTCGCCGCAAATAGCGAGATGCATGTGGATAATTTTCCTAACAAGGTTGTACCAATATTAACTAACTAATAATATTTCACTTCAAAACCTCCAAGTGAAATGAAACATGATATTTGAAGAATTCTTTTTTTTTTCATGGCATAACATACAAGCAATAAAAACATAGAATTATTTTATCATAGCATAATATTAAAATACTCTGGAATTAATATGTGAGACACCATTTAGTAAACAATTCAAAATAATTATATTCTGTACAATACACACAGACACATGCTATATTTTCCCAGGAAAGGATAATGCTATCCAATCAATGTAATATTATGGTAAATACCTAATTGATTAATTAAGCGTCAGTTATCCTTAGCATCTAACAAGAGTGTGATACAACATTTCAAGTACCTGGAAGCATAGTGACAAGATTCGCGAATTATATCCGAATAATTCGGCTTTTTTGTGATGCCAAACCGAACGCCAAATTATTCGGTTGACCGAACTTTGACCGAACTTTAACCGAATTATACCCGAATAATTCGTGATTTTACGAACTTTTCCAGAAATTTTACGAATTATTCGCGAATTTTTCCCGAATTTTTTCCAGAACATTTTTTTTTTTTTCTTCCTTGTAGGACTGAGATCTCTGATCCGGATTATTCCGAATCATTTCCGAATTATATCCGAATTATTCCCGAATCATGAGTTTTTGACCTCACTGAACCGAACCCAAATAATTCATTTGTCACTATGCCTGGAAGGACCAACTATTCCCCTGGCCCTGGGAAATATTTCCTTTCAGAAGCTTTCAAGGAAGGACAGCTGTATCACTTGCTCCATTTAGCTTCTGTAACCTTGTTTAGTGCAAAAATTAACAAAAGAATAAGGTTAATTTCAAGTGTTAACAGCTTCAGTAAGTACAAAGAACTTCAAAAGCTTTCATGCGTCAAGTATGCATAGTGACTGAGCGAAGAAACAAAGAGGCTTTTCTCAGTTCCAAGCAACTGCTTTTACATTCTCTGGTACCTCACCATCCATACCAGAACCCACCAGCTCCGCAACATTTCTGACAAGTCGAACAAATACCATTCCCTTTCATGACTGCATGAAATGTAGATGCTCGCCTCTTTCAAGATTGCATGAAATGTAAAAAATCAAAAGGAAAATAGAATAAGTATATTTAACAAATAGAGTCATGAGAACTGGCATGCCATCCGCACCAAATTATGTTACTCGGATACTCTAATATAGGCTCCATACCCATATCGGACACGTATCGGATACCGATACGCGTCCGATACGCCAGCTGGCGTATCCTTACTCCGCCGATACGGTAATCGATACGCTTTTACTCACCTGGATACTCCTAGGGTTACGCCTGGACCACCGTGAACAGCGCAAATACACCACGCACCGCACCAAACAAAACTTTTTTTAGCTACTGCTGCCGTGAATCGAACTTGGGAGCTGAGGAATATCAACCATAGCCTTCTACCACTATACCACTTTAATTTTGTTGTTACAATAGAGTACTTATTATATTTAATATATATTTCGCTATAGTATTGTTTTGCAATATTTAATTCATATAATACATGTGTTGAATTAATAATATAATAAAAATATATTATATATAATAGACGTATCGTATCCGTGATTTTTGAAAATTACCGTATCGCCGTATCCGTATCGTATCCGATACGATACCCGTACCCGTATCTATGCAACATAGGCACCAAACAATAATCCCTAATGCTTATATTTTATTAATCTCCAAATTATGATATAATTGAGATAAACAAGACGAATCAAACAACAACAAAAAGAATATGATAATGTCTTTTCTGTCCCTTTCTCTTTAATTCTCCTCATTACCTTTTAGGCTTTTACTCCACCTCGTGGGAACCAATCAATACGTAAAGGGAAGGAACATTTTGATAGCGGTATGAGTTAACAGATATTATGAGGTGGGCTTACATTCCACGGCCCATTCCACACTTATGTAAACCATATTTAGTATTACAATACTAGCTATTTGCAAATTGCAATAGATATATACATCTAAAATAACATAGATCGGGTAAGGTGCCCGGATATCCCAAAGGCCTGGCGAAAGCGAAAAAAAAAAAGGCCGGGATCAAATTCCCATCGTTTTCACACTTTCCCATACAAAATCATCTCCATTGACAATATTCCTCGATTTTTGCCAAGAAATCTCAAACATAACCATCACAAAACAAATTATAAAAGAGCAAGGTTTAAATGTCTAATATTTTTCATTTTCATGTTTTATTCGTATCTTGTATTTTTATTTTCAATTTTAAAGTTTAGACAGTCAATCTGAACCGCTCAATATAATTTTCATATTTAAATGTGTTTGGAGATTAAATTTTATATTTTTAATGAAAGAAATTTATTAGTATTTTAGATAGGTACAAAATTATTGTTTAATTGATCCACAATCTTGTAAAAGACAACAATTTTGTTCCACATTTAAATATAAAAATCATGTTGAGACGGCTCTAATTATTTAGACTTTAAAAATAAAAATAAGAATAGATAGCACAGTTGAAACCAGTGTTGTAAATAACGGTATGCACTCGTCGGACGGACAAAGTACCGCTAAGCGGTTAATCGGGAATAATCGGCCATAATTGGAAAAAATGCTGATTAGTCAGAAAAATTCTCGACGGTTTGGTCACCACCAAATACTAATTGGCCGATTAATCAACCTAAACAGACATTTTTTACAACACTGGTTAAACATGAAATATACAAGTATTTGAAACCTACTCATTTAAAATGGAGCCTCTGATGAAAATGAAACTGGAGAATAGATTGTCTTTCCATTAATTTCTTCCCTCCAAACTCGAGTCCCGAGTTAAATGCGAACTTTTGGAGCTCGCTCACTCAATCCCACCGAGCTCTCTCTCTCTCTCTCATGTCGTCTAAGCCGGATCCCGCCAAAAGCTCCGTCGGGAGTAGGAGCACCGATCGCCACTACCACCGTCCGTACGCCGATTCACCCTGGATCAGGCGCCTCCGCCGCAGTCCCTCTCCTCCTACCCCTCCCCCTCCCCCTCCCCCTGCCCGATCTCTCTCCGCCAGGGCCCCCACTGTACAGAGACACTACACAATCTCCACCGACGAGTCCTGCACCTCTCTAAAATTGCCTCAGAGGGATCAGGACGAGCATGGCGAGGTGATCTCAGGATTCGGTCCATTTCAGTTCAACGCGACCAATCAGCTCATTTCTTGGCAGTTTCCTCTTGTTGCGAGAATTGCGCGATTCAGTTGTGAGGAGAGGATGGCGAACAGGCGCAAAGAATTTAAGCTCTCGCCTTTCTTTCAGTTCAGGCCACCGCCTGGGGCCCGCTTCACAGTGCAGAATTTCTCACAGAGTCGGTTTTCAGTAATAGCAGGTTTGCATTTTGATCCTTTTAATAAATTTTAATGTAATTATTGATAATATTAATATGTATTGAGATTGTGTGTATCTAGGGGAGGCTGATTTTCACAGTGATGCAACTGAGGCTGCACCTGATATAAGTGTGCAGGTAAAAAACAATTACTTACTTTTAATTATGATGCCTGATCTTGTTTTATGTAATTATTCACCCTTTTTGTAGTAACTTAATTTCATGAATTCTGATTCATGAAAATTTTGGAAGGAAGGAACTCTTGTCTATTAATTGCTCAAGTATGGATTGAGCTTTGGTTGAACCCAAAAAGGTTTTGTCAGCCTATCAAAAGCCCAAAATATCAATCATGCATTTTGTCTCATATTTTCAGATTCATCCCATCTTAGGGCCTGTTCGGCTGCCAGGTGAGAACGGAAATGGACTTGGGTTCAGGTCCAATTTGAATGGCCGAAAATCAGCCGAACACCTGCTTAGTATTCAATACAAGAGGTGCAAATTGGGAAGAAATAGAAGGCTAGAAACTAAAAAAGTTACATAAGCATTTTAACTTGAAATAATCTGAAGATTTGGAGAGCCATTTAATTTCATTTTATTTGCTAATATTATGGGTTTGTGAAGAAACAGCTATTTAATATATGAAGTAATTTATTGTTCTTGTCATTTGAGTCTGACTCTGTTTGAATCTATGGCAGCGGTCTCCTGCTTTATATGTAACAAATCAAGAAGGTGAGTCTTTCTCATACTGGAATTTTGAACGGATTACCCGAAAAAGCACTATCTCCTCTTTTGCAAATGTTTTATCTCAGGAGAACCTTATTCCAAGGAAGAGGCCCCAAAGGTGGGGGTGACATGTAATGTAATGTGTTGTCATTTGTAGGAATTATGTATAATATTGATAGACTAAATAAGCACTCTACAAATAATAGTTGGATTTGGTGTAATGTATGATAGGAAATTTGCTAATTTTTATGGGTGAGGAGTGATTCCGATGGATATCGAACCAATATTTTGATGTAATGTTCCTTTTTGTTAATGATGAATCGTCAAAGTGTGAATTGTTCCTATTTTTTTATTGAGACTTATTCCCATATATATAGATGACAATGTAACAGTGATTGATTCACAAGGATTGTCGTAGGAGACTACAGAGCTCTGGAAATAAAAGCGGGCCACAGTGACAAATGAATAGTTCAGTTTGATTTGGTGGGGTCAAAAATTCATAATTCGGAAATAATTTAGATATAATTCGAGAATGATTCAGTACCACAAGAAAGTAAAAAATAATTCTGCGTTTTTTTCGCATTTTTATCACGAATAATTTGTGATTCTTATTGGAATTTGGTTCGAAAACATCAAAAAATAAATAAAACGCCAATAATTTGCAAATTTATCACGAATCTTGTTACTGTGAGTGTCACTGAAAGAAGGGCCTGCTTATAACATGACGTGGCATCATTGATTCAGGGGGCACTCCGAATCTCCTGGCCCCATCTAATAAGAAGTTTTGTCTATAGAAAATATTAAAAAAAAAAAAAGAAACAAAAACTGAAAGAGTATTAGTAGATTTTCATGAGTAAAAAGATATGTAGAAATTTTACAGATTCAAAAACCAGTTTTTTATTTTTTTTAAT